>CP045902.1:9932137-9995573 GCA_013387185.1 Caligus rogercresseyi
AAATAAACGAGAATTACCTTTATACTTGTTTTTATTAGCCAAATATGCGCATATTGAACCAATCGGCCACTAAGTCCCTTTTGAAATGGATCATATTATTCATAATTTGTTATTTCTGTCTATATCGTTTTTTGTTGTGTGCTTCGCCTTCTTCATCCATTTCATATGTTTATCTATGCAATCAAAATAATGAGATCATATTGATATTGGAAAGAAAAGAACTTTTCTTTTCTTTGTTTGAAGACACTTGACCTCTAAAGCCCATTTATACAAGAGTAGGAGAAGCTATGATTATGAAGAAACGAAGAAAGAAGGCATGCGAAGACACATCGTCTTCTGTATTTTGTGTGGGACCCCTTCCTATGTATTATTATTATTATGCTCAATGAATGGTTTTTTGCACAAACTCATACACAATAAGAAGGGGGCCTACGTTTTTTACTACATTTTACTACTCAGGGATTATCCGTAATTTGATGAGAGAGCACAAAAAAGAAACACTTAGTATCGACGACATTGCCAATAAACTAAGGGATAGAGAGACTTAATCATGTGAAATGAAGAAATAAAAAATGATATATTTAAGAGTATTTACAAATACGTTTGGGGGGATGGGGATTGATGATGGGATGTTTATTTTAGGTTTTGCAATTCTTTCTTAAGAACTTGGATCTGAGATCATAATATGGGTATTATTTTCTCTTCTCTCTCTGAATATGTCACTTTTAATACTTTAATGAAAACACAAGCATTGATATAGGGCGTTTACTCTCAGATGAAATGGTAAGCCAAGTTCAAACTTATTTGATACTCCTGTGTTTAATCCATGTTTATTAGACGTATATGTGTCTTTTAGTAACTAATCAAAAGATTTTAATTGCATGCCTGTAGTAATTATCAAAAAATATATATATTTATATATAATTGTATAATGGAGCCTTTAGGAAAAAAATCAATGATAATCCTGAATTGAACAATGACGTCACACAATCTGACCTATGACGTCACTTGATTTTAACCAATAGGTTACTTTGATTCACTGTTCCTTTACTTCGTCTTATTTATGACATACTTAGAGCCAAGGACTATAGCTTACAAGGTATGCTTATATGGAGTGTGAAACGTTAGTAATCTACTTATTATTTTGACGTCATAAAAAATATATATTGACGTGTCACTTCCCCCAGCTTGCAGGTAGTTTTTTAATGACGTCAGTCTTATAAGCGTGTGGTGAGCTCTATTGTCAATAGGGGCAGCCTTGTATTTCAATATGTACCTTGATTACAATGACGTCATCCAATTGAAAGCATATGTCCATCTATTTTTTTTTTCGTCACTTAGAAGGTATTGGATAAAGTAAAATATGCCAAAAACTCTCTTATCTGCCCACATTTGTTTCAATATATAGGGCATATAAAGAAATCCATTACGACTCAACAAAGGAAAGGATTTCATTTGAAGAAGCAAAATAAGAGAAAAGAAATCCTTAATGGATTTTTACTTGTTGACTTCTTTTTGTATTGTCTTGTCTCTTTAAGTATTTTAAAATCATGATAAAAAGATGCTCTATGTGTGTGCGTGTGTCTTATTGGCCCATCAAACTACTACTGCTTCTCTTGTACATCTCTCAGACAATAAACGGAAGGCACTAAGAGTTGAAAGAAAAAATAATAATTCTTGAAATGTTTTAAAAGCACTTAAAACTCCGTATAGATGTGAAGGGATTCTTCCATTATTTATAGAAAGAGAAAAGAAGTAGTAGATACTCCTACTACCTCTAGCTCTACTACTGGGACAAAAGCTTCCGACCCAAGTATGTAACTAAGTAGGTAGGCAGTAAGAGGAGCTCATAATACCTATTATGTATCTCAACTTTTTTACAAAGGAGCGAGTGACTTACGATTCCACCCCCCCCCCCCCCCCCCCTGCACAGCATCTATGCCTACTACATATTATTATGGAAGTTAGTTTCTTCCATAGATGAAATCAAAGAGCCATCACCGACAGACAAATATGTAATTCTTTCTCTCTATGGAGAGCCCAAACTGGTGGCGAAAACAAGGGGTAAGCGTCATGGAAAAGGATTACAAAAAGGTCGCAAAACTCTCCATAAACTTGATTTCTTATGTATTTGAGAACACTATTTTCTTTATCTTTATACGTCCGATAGTCATAGTGATGATCCATTTATAAACATATAAGATGAAACAAAATGTTTTTCTGGGTTAGCAAATTACCAACTGCTTCTTTATTACTCCCTTCTCCTCTTCCTTCAAACAATCACGTTTTTAAAAAAGCACCACCTTTTCTCAATTTCTAGCCATAGAGGATATAAGTGCTAAAGTACAACATATGGTACTGCTGAATTAGCTCTATAATGAGCGTATAACATCTAGCGCCGTATAGTGTCTACAAATCCGCGGTAAATTCAAAAAATATATATTAGAAAGTAAGGGAGACCTATATGATATTCCGATTAAACACTTATAAAAGGGTTTATATAGAGCAAATATAATTCTCCTGTCAATGGATTGAAAGCATTAGCAATATTCCTGGAGTATTTATTTATAACGGCTTGAGTGAAACTAAACTTAATGTTGTATAAAAGAGATAAATATATATTATCTATAACTTCTATTGACCTAAATATAGATATTATATTTCAAGCTGTTATAACTTTGTACTACAACTATCACAAATCATTAAGAAATAGTCTATGGTATAAATTAAATATATATTATCAAAAGAATATTTGCCCATCAGACACATGTCTATAAAATGTAAATTATACTTCATACAATTATATATTACAATAATGACTAAACGACATCCATATTCTTTAGAATCTGGATAGTTTTTAAAGATATACTAAATAGATATATTCATTTGAGAGACTTATTCCAATAACAAACCTAAGAGCTTCCGTCTAACAAAAAATACACAGTGTATTTTATATTGCAATAGATATTTAATAAGAACTAGCGGCGTCCTCTTGAATCCCAGAGAAATTCAATATACATATATCATACTCCATGTAGACTGATTAGTAATCTTAGCAATCAATATAACAAAACATGACTTGTTTCATCATTCATTGACCTAAAATAAACGTACATACGCTTTTAAATAATAAATACCCTTTGAAATATATTTCTTTGTCGTCCTGAACCAATAATTATGACGTCATACTGAGTAAGTTATTATTAGATATTTCTAAGAAATGTATAAGTAAAAAAATTCCTCCATAATTAGATTATGCCTCTTAACATTTGAATATCTTTTTTTATTTTAGAGTGTGTCATGGTGTTGAGTTTATTATATCTATAATTACATATTGTACCTTGTATTTTGCCTCTTTCTTCACGCTTGACAAAATTCCTTATGGAGAAGATCTTATTTTTCATTGCAAAAGGTTAATGGTTGCAGGTATAACGATCACAATAATAATATAAAGAAAAGAAGAAAAAACTCAAAGTGTAATACGGTGTTTGAAGAGCTTCTTGATTATAAGCGTCTTAAGAAGTTGATGTGGAATAATGGTGCCATTATGGGGTTCAAGGTGCAGGACCCGGGAGCAATTTTAATTACCGTGGTGGAAGGGAGGGGGGGGGGGGGAGAGGACTTGTGGTGAGGAAGGTTACTCAGAGTGCGTACATGCATTCAATGTAGGTCGTCTTGCTCTCAATTGAGGAAGAAAAAACAGCCGAGAAGGTAAATTATAGGCCATTCATTGCTTTAATGCTTTAATTGCTATTTCCACCTTATTTTCTCAAAAAAAAACCTCCTTCATCAATCTATTGCACTGTTTCTACAATTCTATCTGTTTCTCGATGCATCGATATATATATATATATATGGCTGTCATTGAATGGAGCCTAAGAAAAGTGGCCATTAGAAAACAGGTAACCGCTATACACAAAAGGTTTTATTCCAAATTGTTCCTTCAGTGTTAAAAAATTTAGTGGCCACTATGAATGCATATTCGTTATAGACAGGTAATGTAATACAGGCTTAACTTTTTCACATTCGGTTTCTTTATCTATCCTTCGATCTGTCACCTAAGTAATCGATATATTAGTTAACTTATGAGTTTCTCGAATCCTTATGTTTTCTAACCATATTCCCCTTAACATATCTCACTATTTATCCATGCTTTCCTCAGTATGCTTTAATTCATCACCATCACAACGATCAAAATATATATAAGCTGTTGCTGTCTCTACATCCATAATATATATGGGTCATACCTCTCATGTATATTCCAAACCATTTTTCTCTCTCCAAATGAATCCTCATATCAAAGTATAACAACAACTCTGCAAACCAGTCCTAAAGGAGAGCACAGCTGACTGCCAAAATCCTTTTATTATTATTCTGACTTGAGTTATGTGAGCTGGCTGTCTAAGGATTCCAAAATTTATTATAATTTTATTCATGAACCACTTCCCCAAAGGTCCATGTCATGTGATTAACCGATTAACGAAGAGAGGAAAACATGATTCTCATGATTCAGCAGGGCTCTGGTTGTGTACCATATCTTTTTTTCTGTACACTTTAGCAATTGAAGTCCTTCCATCTGCATTTTTCTCAGACGACTGAGTCATGTTGGTTTCTGTATATACATAACATGTAATGCTTACTTGCTTCTTCTCTCTTTCTCTCTCTCTCTCTCTATGGAAGATTGGATTTCATTCTAAAAATGCAGAAATAGCATTGAGACAAGACAAAAAGGAAGAAACATGTAAGCATTTTCTATGCATGATTGGTAGTACATATATTTATTGCTTGTTGCACGCTGCCAACAACAACAAACCTCTAAACAAATCACTTCTTCTTTGCAAGAAAAAAATATATGAATTATACATTCAAAGCGTCCAACGTTTTTATTATTTTATAAATATTATGCCTAACATCATCATAGGATTAAAAATAGTTACTAAGCAAACCAAGTTGGTTCATCTTGAGGATGGATGCTTCATATAAATCACATTCCACAATATTGGACGACCTTATAAATACTTTATTGACATACTCTAACATAGAAATCAAGGGGGCGGTCAAATTCGGGCACGTATCGACAATGTCACGGTCATTGAATGACGTACAGTTATGAAGACATCATTTGTCATATTTGAGATACTCAATCTTAAAGAGAACTTTTCTTAATGATATATTCTTATCAGATATACATTTTACACAAAATGATGACATGACAAAGCGAAAAAAGCCTCTAGGATCTAGTATCTCATGTGATGAAGAAAATATTTTGTGAGTCATTGTCCCAATAATGATAATATTATATATATATTAATTACTTTTTGTCAAAAAAAGTAAAACTGATCCTTTTTTATCTACTTATTCCAAAAGAATGTAATTTGCTTGTGTAGCTTTACATAATATCTTAGATTTTTTGATATTTCTTTATATGCATAAGTAAAAATGAATTCTTTAATAATAAATAAAAATAGTTGGTTCTTTTTTGCTTTCTAACGAAACTGTAATTGAAAAGTGAATCCATATATACAGAATGTAAGAATGCTGAAAGGTGATGGATATTTATTTTTTCATGGCCTTTATTGCGTTGCAATCATTTTTCACAAGGGGAAGTGTATATATATGGTATATATTAATTATTATTAACAAAGAAAAATGGCGGGATTAGGATCTTGTAAGAAGAAGAGAAGTGGCAGGTCTTTTTGACACATGTAAAACCCTGGGTTTTACACCTTGCTTAGCGAAAGAAAACACACACCAGGAGCCTAAATGTACATACCACATTAGTGTTAGTCGTAATGGTGTTTAAAATGTAGTAATCCGATTAATAATGGAATAATAATAATAATAATAAAGTAATACACTAACAATAGGCTCAACGTCTTAGAAAATGTATGTACCTACACACAATAGCCATATCTTTTGTATGAATGGTTTTTATATGAATGTAGGTACATATTACATTTCTTAAGTCGTCTCTAAAGAATGCTGCTTATTCATTCTCGCTACTCCTCCTGCTGCCAGAGGAGCCACTGTGGGCATGGTCGCCAGTGGCATTGAGGCAGTGATTTGAGAATGTATTCGTGGTGGGCTCCAACAACATTAGTATATGTATATATTTTTAATGGGTATTGAAGACAAAGCCGTGAGTAACAAGCGTTCTTTGATTGGTCCTTCTCTATTGAATTGTGATTAAGTCCTTCTGATCAGGACCATAGAGATATCTTCAGAGAAATACGTCATTGTGTCCAGAATACAGCTGAACGTCCATGTTTCTCGGCTATTGGAGGGAATAAGCCATAGATATATTAAGACATAGATGTATTCGTGGTGGGCTCCAACAACATTAGTATATGTATCTATTTTTAATGTGTATTGAAGACAAAGCCGTGATTACAAGCGTTCTTTGATTGGTCCTTCTCTATTGAATTTGTGATTAAGTCCTTCTGATCAGGACCATGAGATATCTTCTGAGCATACGTCATTGTGTCCAAATACAGCTGACGTCCATGTTTCTCGGCTATTGGAGGGAATAAGCCATAGATTATTAAGACATAGAGAGCTTATTGGATTCTTCGAGGCATACGTCATTGTGCCCAGAATACAGCTGAAAGACGATGTTTCTCTACTATTGGAGGGATAAGCTCTCTATATCTTATATCTCTATGGTCAGGACGAGCTAATGTTTTAGAACAAGGATCCATATCTTGATGAATCAAAAATCCCCAGTTTCAGTAGGATATAAATATTAGTTATTTTAGATATACAAATATATATATTAATAACAGATGAATGACATGACGTAACTACAAATCAGCATTTTTAAATGGTGACAAATTAAAAAGCTTTCATAAACATTTACAGATTATATTTCAGAATCCCAAAGAAAAGTTTTTAGTTCTATTTACTACTCATACGCAATTATATCAGTTGTATATAAAATATAAGGTATATACCCCCCTAGGACTCAAATAGGGTCTATCATCCGATTATAGGTATAGAGAAAAGGTTGTTTTCGCAAACTCACTAATGACTTTTTTTCATTTAGTCACTTTTTCGAAACAAAATAAATGTTCTTTTTCCTTGAGTTTTAAAATAGCAGGCTTTTGATGTAGTACAACACATAATATATTAGGAAGAAATGGCCGAGGAAAATACGGTCTAGAAATGACCAAAGATAGAAAAATAGAATGAGGGGTCATGGAAAAATGGCCTTAATTTGTGAGGAATATAACTAATTATTGATCAAATCCTATTTTTCATATCATTGTGGAAATAATGGCAAAAAAATATATTATTTTAGCAATATAGACTAAAGATTCCCTTGTTATTAGACGTGGCAAAGATTTATTATTTCCATGCGTCATAATTTTCCTTTTCTATCTTGGGCCATTTCTCCCTGTACTACATCAAAAGCAAACTATTTTAATCTGACCGTTTTTTTTATAAACAAAACAAAAAAAGCCTCATGAGTGACTCATGACTAGAGATTGTTAAGTATTTAAAACGAAGGAAAAAGAGATGATCAGATAAAATACTATGTATGTTATTCAATCCCCTTGAGGCTTGGAATACCATATTATGATTGTTTTGTTGTTTTCCCATAATCTTTTTTTTTGTTTTTATTAATGGTATTTAATGGAACATCTGAGGAGTGCCTATGCTGTTGTTGTTGTTTCTGCTCGGTGTAATCATGGCTTAGGAGAGAAAGGAAGAGAGTGCTTGTACTCAAACGTTCTACATATGCATGTCTGCATACTTTGGCGAAATTTAAAGTACAAGAAGAAGAAATCATGCAAGCTGAAGAGTATCGGAGAGGAGTATCAATTGGACAACACATATAGAAGTAGTATGGCATTTATGTTAATCAATAAAGTAACTTATGTATTGAAATAACCATGGATATATTCTGAGCACTCTGAGTCAACCTTTGTAAGTCGCGTTAGATACAAATTTATAAATATAACAATACTGTTTTGTCCTTTATTTAGACTGATAATCAACAAAGAAAACTATTGACATTTTCTTACATGGGTCCTTTCATCCAAATCTTAGTTTAGGTTTCTATAAAAATATCCAGAGGGGTTAAATCAACGTTATAGTTATTTTCAATTCAACTTGCTATATTATATATATATATATTTTTTTTAAGCGGTATATATATTGTTTTTGAACAATGCATACAAAAGGAAGTATGACTGTAACCAAAAGGTATGAATGACTATCACCTTTGGTTATCTAGTCTAAACTGTTTATATTTTATTATTTTATTTCAAATATAAATCTTATTTTACAAATTTTAATTAAATATAATACTAGAGGCCATAATACACTCAGAGAGTGCAAAACCTCCGCCGTCATGAGCCTTCCGAGGCGGATTTTTCACGACTGGGGAGGCGTAGAGAGACGGGGGAGGGTTCCCCTAGACATAAATTCCGAAGGACCACGCTCCCGGCACCCATTTTCACAGCACAGCGACATCTATTGCAGAGTAGGCTAACTTGGAAAATTAGTAGTTATTAGCTCATTTGGCGCCTTAATTCTGCACTCAGAGATGCCAAAATTTAATCATCTTCCTTTTGGCACTTCCAACACTCACCAAAATTTCATCCAAATCTGTTAAGTACTTTTTGAGTTATCCTGCGGACAAACAACCACCAAACCAACAACCAACAAACCAACAAACCCAACAAACGCCCAGTGAAAACAATACCTCCTTCGGCGGAGGTAATATACATACAGGAGCAGAGAGAAGGATTCTGCTACATGATGCGTTTGTATTGATTTATATTGTCATTTCTTTGTATTTTTATACGCTATATTTTACGATATACTGTTATTTAAAAAAACATCAAATATAAAATGTTATAAAATATTATATTTTTTTAATTATTTATTAACTTATCTTCTTTTTTAATAGATTAATATTCCATTCTTTAAAAATTGTAAGTACTTGAGGTCCAAATATTTATTCCATGGGGCACACACATATGAATTATTTACATATATTAATTTTTTTTCGTATTTATCATTCTTCACGCAACAATATTTAACAAATTTATTCTTATTTATACACCAAAAAAGTGAGGAAAATGTTTTTAACAGCATATTTTAGCAAACCAATGAATCCTATTTTAATCCCTCCTCTTCTTTTAATTCCTATGTTGTTTTGGCTCTTAAGACAAACAGTTACACACAGAGACACACATAGAAATAGAAGAGAAAAAGATGGTTATTTATAGGGAAGTGGTTTTTTCTACGAGTCACTCCTATAACTTATAATTTTTTTGTTTTGTTTATTTTTTTCTCTCTCTCTCTCTCTCTAAAGTGAAACTTTACAATTGATGTCTATGTGTGTACCTATATTGTATGTATTCTCAAGATATGGGGGAATAACAAAAAACACCTCAAGATAGTCAGAGAGAGAAGCAAACACACTGTGAGTGAGAATATGAATATATTTTTTCTTTCAAAAATACTGAGCAAAAAAAAATATGATAGCTCTCATAGGAATAATAATAATGATTTAAAGATGGCGCGTGCCAAGATATTAGGAATAAGAAATTACAGAGTCTCCAGAGGGGGGGGTTTCGTGGGCTCACTCCCGGTGTTTCCAGAGCGGACTTATGAGGGAGGGGGGCTGTCACTTTGGTATTTGGGGCAAATCTGTGTACGTTCATTGTTTTGATAGGGAGGTGTCCTACGTGGGCTCGAAGAACAAGAAAAGATTATTCTTATATCCATAAAGCTAGAGAGCCTCAAAGATAGCTTTCTTATGATGTAAATATCGAATGATACAACCATAGAGATAAAAAGATATAGAGAGCTATTCCCTTCATCGGTATCTGTGTGTCCAATATAAACAAAGTAATTTGATCTACGTCATCGTAAGCTGATCATAGAGATATAATATATCTCTATGATCAGTTTACGATGACGTAATACAAATTACTTTGTTTATATTGGGCCATGGTGACAGCTGAACGACGTTGTTTCTCTGCAATTGAAGGGAATCAGCTCTCTATATCTTTATATCTCTATGGTTCTAACTCAATGCTATAAATATATATGCACTCCTGGACACTCTTTATGCTAAATGATATCCAATCCGGCTTCCGCTTAATGTCTCCATTCATAATTGAAGATAGCAGCTGCTGGTGTATCAAAGAAAGAGAGCCCTGCAGGGCAAATCAATTACCGCCCCCTATCGGTTGATTTAAGAGATCTTATGTAAGTTTTGAGGCCAATATATATAATAAGGGATGCCGTGTAGGAATAGGATTGCAATCTTATTACTTTTATATGCACATCTCAGCAATTTTTTATTGCGTGTTAACTACAGGATGAATCAATATAAAATGCACTTCTTCAATTGCATTCCTTTTTATCACTAGGCCATTATCAATATTAATAAATTGAAGGAGTGATGACTTGTTTTGACTGTTTGGAGCGAGCATGGATATGCTAATGCGCCAAGATATCGTGACATGAATTTGTAAACATATTGTACAGTCTGTAGTATATATTCAAGTTCCTTATACCTCATGACAAACGCATATATAAAACACTGAAGGGCCTTTTTCCAAGGATAACAAGGTCCAACCAGTTGATATATATATATATATATATATATATATATATATATATATAATATATATATATATATTATATATATATAGATATATTATATATATATTATATATATATATATATACTATCTATATATATATATATAGATATATAGATATATATAATAGATAGATATATAGATAGGATAGATATATAGATAGATAGATAGATAGATAGATAGATAGATAGAGATAGATAGATAGATAGATAGAATAGATAGATAGATATATATATAGATTAGATAGATAATAGATAGATAGATAGATAGATAGATAGATAGATAGATGATATGATAGATAGATAGATAGATAGATAGATAGATAGATAATAGATAGATAGATAGATAGATAGTATATATAGATAGATAGATAGATCTAGATAGATAGATAGATAGATAGATAATAGATAGATATAGATAGATAGATAGATAGATAATAGATAGATGATAGATGAGATAGATATAGATAGATAATAGATATAGTAGATAGATAGATAGATATAGATATAGATAATAATTTATAACCAAGTCATTTAAAAGTACTTTAAAAAATATTTTAAATAGTGCATAATAAAAAGATAATTAATTTCACAGTTCTTCCTCTCTGTATAGGAAATATGTTCAGGAAGCCCTGGAACGACGAACACTTGGTCACAATAAAGCACTGAGTTTGACAAACTGAGTAGCGTATCAAATATTTAAATATTTATCTCGCAGTTGCAAAGGTTTGCTATTTTACGATAAATATAGTTGGGCATATTGTATATGGGTTGTTACATGTTGATTTTGCGGGTATATTCGTCTTTTAAGAGGACTCAAAGCAATAAGTTGTCCTTATTTGGATATAGATTTGTCGGTTTGTTTCCTAGTTTTTTGTGATATTCTTTAAAGAATATGTTTCATAAATGTACCTCAAATAGATGCTCAAAAGAATTTCTGTCGAATCCTGAGTTAGCAATAGGGGATTGTTATATTAATCTATAAAATACTCCATATTTGACTGGCATGTTTGCCGTAATGAAATGAATTATTATTTTGTCTTCAATAAGCAGTGACTTTGCCAAAATCAAAGCTTTTGTTCGCATCCAATATTATGAGACTTGTTTGTGTCGCATATTTTGCAGCTTCCATCTTATTTGAAGGCAATTCATTAACGATGAAATTGAACAAGCAAAGATATCTATAACAAAGTTTTTTACTGCAAATAAACTTTATTATATCCTTATTATTGATTATCGATGTTCTAAAAATATAATTTGAAACAAAAGTTGCGGCAAGCGAACGATTTGATGTATTTTGAAACATTGATATATATATATATATATATAGTCAGTTAAAATTGTCCTGCAAATCTTTGTTTATCTATTTTTTATTCAGCAAAAACCATAAATAACATAAACCAATATGTCGTTCTACTGGGAATGACTTCAAAAACAAAAGTTATTATTATAATAATAAAATTATCTTGTTAAAATTTTTTCACTTTGTTAACTTTGTAAGTATCAAAATACAATTAAAAAGGTATATTTATTTTTATCTTATCGAAGTTTTTAATAATCTTTTACTTCAAGGGTACACAACAACATATATATAAAGGTTGGACCTATAATATTATTATAATATAATCAAGAAGATCATTATTAACATGACTTAATGAGGCATTTCCAAAGGAAAGACTTTTATGAGAAATATGGTTTAAGAAAATGTAGTACAAATTGTAAATTTTTATTTAGACGGTTCTCAAATAGAAAAACATATTTTTGATCTGTAGCATCTATCCATGACCTTCGGTAGACAATCTCTCCGTCTTAAGGCATTTTTCCCTTTTTGTGAAATGTCATTTTTATACTTATTATCTATATGATAATAAAAGTAAACACGTAGCTGAACATAAGTATTATTATGATATGTGTCAAGAAGTTTCTCATGGGATAATTTTTTTCTCTAGTGCTTGAGATTGAAGGAATTTTTTATTGTCCTATTCTGATACTAGGACTCTGAGAGATGGCTGTAATTACAATGTGGGAATAAACAATTCTTGAGAGTTCTTTTTAAGAAAAGTCAAAGACAACTGAAGCTTTCTTACAGAGCTTCGGCTTTGAAGTTAAATGAATATGGGAAACGTTTGTCTTTGAGGAACTGTCGACAATATATTTATTTCATACTTTTATATGATATTATATGAGTATATATATATATAGATAGATAAGGAAGATTTATACATCACACTACATATATATGATATATAATTTTTTGGGTGATTAAAAATAGGAAATATAATTTTATATAGATATAAAGATGTGATATAAAAATAATTATGCACAATTACAAAGTAAATAAAATACCAATTGAAGTCTAAAATATTGCACAAACAACTATCTACCATTTTAAATTCTTTATAAATAGGTCACGTGAAGTATTCACATCAGAGGTGTTTAAACAGAGAAATTGTACATATAGGTATATACACAAACCGCAAGAAAGGATTGTTTACACACGGTTGTTGGAGAACCATCCAGATGACGACTATTTATTCTCGTTATAAATCATAAGAAAAAGAAGAACTTTGATATATACCTTCGAAGCATGCCTTGATTTCATTAACATAACAACTATACAACAACATGAAAAACTGTACATCATCACGCTACCAATCTTTCTCTTACTGAGGAATCTTGAAAAAAATATAAATTATATATATATATAAAAATATTAAAAACTGTTCCTGAAAGAAATTCACAATACAGCTTGTATTGGTGAATAAACAACTTTGTTAAGTAAGAGATTTCTAGAGGTCGACCGATAGTTTATAGTAAGAGCCGATATACCTATTACTGATAGTTTTTATCCGAAAAAAGCTGATAGCCCATTAATTGGTAGATAGTTGTATTAATGAATAAGCTATACAATATAAAATATATTTCTTTATATCTTATGAAAGCAGGTATTTTGTAGAGACAAGAAATTAGCGTTCAGTTCTATACACTGCCAGTGTTTGAAGGAACAGCGCCTTCTGAGGCAACCTTGATCCTCAAAAAAGTAGCTTCTTCTATTTGATTAAATGAATGTATTTTAAATAAATATAAATATAATCCCTACTATCGATGCCATAATTAGCCGATACCCATAGCTTGAAAAAATTACAATTAGCAAATCTATATTTCGATCAACTTTTCGGTATATCCATTAATTTTGAACATAGTCATTTCAATATTGCCAGTGTTTTGTTTGTTTCTTTGAGGGCAGCATCACAAAGTATCCATATTTTCTTCACTATGTATATAAATACATAACATAAGAAACTCTGCATTTAGTTATTCAGTCTGTTGTTTGATGTGATTGTTTTGAATATATGTTTGAATACTATTATTTTTTCTCATTACAAATCCTCTTATAGATTTGTTGTTGTAACTATTATAAATCTCCATATGTCTGTTTTGTGTGTGTGTGTGTGTGTGTATGTGTGTGTAAGATGTCTTGCAACTGTTATTGAAAAAGAAGGCTTCTTTAATGTCCATCTTAATAAAACATCATCTTGAATTTTTTAATACACAGTCTTCTATAAGCTGCAGTTTATACCTTGTTTGTATTGATTTATTTTAAGCCTTTCATCAAATAGTTCATATAATAAGTTTAAGCAAAAAGTGAGCAAGAATTAAGAAATATGAATAGCAATACTAGAACTATAAAGCGTAGGCTTTTTTACATTTATTCAATTGACGTTTACAGCAATATATGAAAACGATGGAAATATTACAGGGTTGTATAGAGTTATATTGAGCTTATATACATATATTTTACACTGAAACTTAAATGAAGATATTTAATGAATTATATAGATAATGGCTTGTCATAAAGACTGTATGGATATTAATAAAATAGTGTATCAGAAATATCTTAAATATGAAGCATAATCATAACTATCAATTATCATAATTTTACATATTTTTAAGCTCATATTTGTTAAAGTTTATTAAAAAATGGATCAAAAGAGCGTTGGCCCTAATGTTTACGCTATGAGTATAAAATCGACATAGATAGACTTGAAATGTGTAAATCGTTTAATCTAAAACAAATGTATATATGTTGAGAGCAATGCTGCAATTATTATTATTATTTTTGCTAAAATGTCATATTTTGTCGACTGTTTGAAAATGTTTATAAAGTTTGTGAAAAGCTCACTTTATATGCTACACAGAAAATTCATAAAACAAAATACTCTTTATACCGAGATCAATTATACAGCAAATTTTCCCGCAGATGAAAAATAGTTATAAACCCTCTATTTAGAGTGGCCACCTGTCTCTACCGACCACTATAGACAGGTGTGCATACATTTAAAAAATACTTTTAACTCCTATTTCTAAAAAAACGTAGTTCCTTCTTTATAAATAGCAATACTTTTTTCGGGGCACAAATCAGTAATGTGTAACATATTTTGTCCCTGCTAATTGAATAAGTATTATATAGAATCTCATATATAAGAAGCCTTCTGGTATTGTTAGATGAGAGGAAAAATATATAATTCCTTCTTACATATGTTTAAACAAAGAGAGAGAGAGAGGAAAAAAATAAAGTGATTGGCATTCAACGAAGGGATGGCAGGGTATCGTATTTTTTTTTAAACTATGCATATATACATACATTTTTATTCTTCTCTGCTTCTTTGTTTTTTCCTTCACAACTGTACATGTTATAATCATAGTATTCCCTTCATTTGAGGCAGAGACTGCTGCTCTTCGCATTCCATTCGTTGTTTTGTTGTTTATTTCAACATTTGTTATTAATATTATTATGAGGACGATGATTGTTATTACATTTATGATAGGGGGTTTTAAAGTAGAAAAAGAAGTAAAAAATATTTGAGAGAAAAATTTTATATTTTTTTACTAATTTTACTATTTACAATACTTATATAATATGTATAATAGACATATTCATATATTTATGCAAGAATTCTATATAAGTATGCAAAAATATACCTTATATATATATATAAATGTGTGTGTAAACTTTGTTTGTGTTTCGAGGAAATCCTTGAACATTCCAGCTATCTATGATACATCGTATAGGCATATAAATATATATTCAAATTAAGTTTCCGGAACGCATGAAGGACCATGATCAAAATAAAGGTTCCAAAATCAATATTAATAATACTATAAATAGTTTTGGCTGGATGTGGAATAAGTATATCAAATATAATTTTTGTTTATCTATCTCTTGTATGGTTTAGGCCATCATTGTACTCCTAATCATATTCGAAAACATTTTAAACGACTCTTTATAATGTAAATGTAAGTAAAAGGTATTGAATTGGAGATCTGGAAATTGTATTAAAAAGCTAAATAGTTTATTCTTTTCCCATTTGCACACCACTAGTTATAGTAAGATGTAATGATCCACTAATGGCTTTGAAAACAAACAGGTTTTTTTTTAAAATATTTGATACTTGTAGTATGTTTTAATTGCTGTTCTATTGAACATTAAATACATATGTACAAATTTGTTTGAAACAATAAGAGAGTTAATAGCTTTCATGTTTTTGGCTAGTCCAATAGGACGTAATTTGAAAAAATTATGTTTTCTTCCTTAAGCTTATGATCACTCTTTCTTTTTTTTCACAATATATATACTAATGACTATGAACAATGTGTTGAATCAGTTATTTGGCAGCCGAAGTACATCCTCTGGCAAATTGATTGTATGCTTTATTTGTTACTGTATATATATCTATATATATATATAATATATAATACATATATATATATACAATGCTATAGCCCTTAATCATATCAACCATTCACTGATCCTATGTTCTACTTTCCTTAGTCATTTATGATTCGTTGCATCATCCAATCGGATATATAAGGTACCGACTTTACCATTGCAACATCTATTTCATCCATCCATGTGTACAGTCCCTCATACAGAGACATATATCTTCTTGGAAAGCGATGACATTCAAACTTTTACATTGATAATAAGGATACGATAAGCGCATTACGTTATTTGCATTGCTAGTTGATGAATACTCTTATAGAATACGAACGTTTATTTTTAAATGTAATATGGGGCTTTTTTGAAGCTTAAAGAAGGAATTCAATAAAAGCTTTGAACAAAATAATATTATTATTCATTGTATATATAAATATGAAAGGCTTTCAATTCAATCATAGATCTTCTACTCAATTAACAAACTCTGAAGACCAACTAATTTGATTAACCAATCATTATCAGCTAGTCCAATACCACAGTTACGTTTTAATAATAATAGTTCCTTTGAGGAAAGTAAATATAATATTTGGTTACAGAGATTTATGACTAACAAGCCTCTTAACGGATTGTCGTTTTGCTCAATGGGTATTTCTTATATTCTTTCTCGCTTCCCCTAGTTTTTTTTGCTTGTTTTAGGCTATTAGGTTTCATTCATGCTTAGTCAAGCTGACCACCACCTAACTACTAAGTAGATATTACAAGAAAGGGAGCTTCTTCATGGAAGAGATATTCGATCTTCTCAAGAAGAAAAAAAGAGTGTCTCAAGAGACTAAGACTTCATGGATGGTTATTGGGGGATAATAGGGGGGGGGCGGGAAATGGTTCAAATCAAAGACTACGATACACAGAAAGCTTTCGAACAAGGTGATATACATACATAAGGAGACATTATATATTCCTTAAAAATATAATGAATCCTTTCGCATAATTTAATTACTTGTGTGATATATTTTATTATATATATATAATATTTTTTTAAAGTATAAAAATTATATTGAAATTCTATAATAAAATAACAAAGTAAAATGCATTATAACTAAAAGTTCAAATGGGTATATTATAAATGTCTTGTGTATTATATCTATCTTAGAGGAATATATATATATATAAGTATTATAATCAAACCAAGCCGTAGATCAAGGTAACTCAAGAAATGCGATAGTTACGTGCATTAAGGCATGTTCAACTCTCAATGTTGGAACGGAGTTCACTCCTCAGAGGAAAAAGGTCAATTTTTGGTCAACCTCATAGAAAAAGATTGTAGGTTCGAGTGACTAATTTACACTCTATAGTTCTTATTAATATCCACACGGATGCAATTCAGTCGAACCAAATAGGCAAAAGTGACTGTTAGAGGCAAATGACCGTTATAACACAGAAAGTTTAAGTACTCATTTGTTCATCTGCTAAGGAAAAATTGGATAACCGCTATGAGAACACTATAAATTGCACACACATATGTTTGATCTTATCTATTTGTAATTGAGATACTTGAATTCTTTTGACAGACTCTAAAATCATTCAAATTAATGGAATTCTTGATTTAAATAGGTGGTGCATTTGTTTTAAAACACATTTTTTATTATATATATTTGATTTAAGGCTGAAGTGCTTATTTATATAGTTTTTACTATGCTTATCATATTCATGTATCAGACTTGTTGACATTCGTCGTTCGTTTGTCGTTCACCAAAAGTTATCGTTCGTCGTTCATTGTTATTTTTAAATTTAATCGTTCATCGTTCGTCATTCTGAAAAAAATGACGACGGGTTTTTTAGAAAATAATTTTTCTCCCTTTCTGAAACAGTGATGACAGTTTTGTTTTGAAAGGAATTTTCCCATCAAAATAAAAAGGTTTGTCTCTTTTTGGGCGCCAAAAACGGACAAAAACGATAAGGAACTTCCCTTGTCGTTCGTCGACAACAATCGATAAGTCAACAACGATAACATATATATATATATAAGTATAATATATATATATATATATATATATATATATATATATATATATATATATACTCCTTCAAAGCTCCGTGGTTTCAAAGATATCAATTGGTTTTGGCCATTTTTGTCCCTTCCAGACACCTTTTATGGGGATATCTATTGATACTTGCTGCAGTATTATATATAAGTGTACTCATTGCTTCTTTTGAATATACAAGTATATATATATAAACATCATGTAATAATACTAATATACCTGAGACTACTACAAAGTATGACGTTTTGGAAGAGAACGGCCGCTCTCATTGCTTCGCAATGTAAGAAGAAGACACTCGCTGCTGCATCATCATCGTTGAAAGACGGCCCGATCTTTAAGGCACCTTGGTTTTCCTCCTCCTTAGGAAGCTATTGCTTCTTCTTTTTTAGTAAAAAAAAAACGGGCAGGAATGAATTTGAATAAAGTCAGTTTGACTCATGCATAGGTTGTGAAAGAGCCTAACCTTGTAATATATTTTTAAAGTTCTAATTCTGTGTGTGTCATTGTGATTTCTTCTATATGACATAGTTGTTTGTGACGTTCTGTGATTGATGTGAAGGAAGCCCAAAATAGTCCAAGCATTCTCTAAGCATATAAGAAAGGTTCGTCGGCTTTTCAGCCCCTCAAATAATCAGCACAAATCCATAGTCAGACATATATATATATATTTTAAGTGATGTATGTTTTAACACAATTCTAATATAATTTCATAAAATTGAGTTGAGAGCCTTGGCTTCAAACTCTTTTCTCTCTAGAGTTATTTTACTCTCTAATTTATTCAGATTTTTTTCTTTCTTTCACTTTTCTCCGAATATATGTATATACATACATACTTACATATTTGAAGACCAGTCACCTTCGTGAAGTCTCTTTTAATAATATATAATGTTACGAGACTCCTACACCAATTTGTAGTAAGCTTCTAGCCTTTTTAGCCCTCTTCAGCTCTATTTTTGTCATTTTTACGAGTATAAAAGACACTCTTACAATAATAATGATAATAAAAAATACAGTAATAATAACTCACAGAGGCTTTATAAGAAGTTTATTGAGGGCTGTAAATTGAGATAATCTTGGTACGTTTTCTGAAGATGCCATTTATATATATATATATATATATATATACAGTGTTGTTTCCTGACGCGCGTGCGAGTAATATATTACTTAGTTATATTACTGAGACTAACTAGATAAACAAACATATTAGACATTACTTTCAAGTAATAAATATTTGTAATATCCTAGTTTACATATTACTTTCGTGAAAAAAATCATTCGATAGTCATTTGTATGAGAATAATGAACTGTGAATGTATGTGACGTCACCCCAACTAGGTTTGGTGAGGATTATTACAAATCATGTTTGAATTGCCTTGATTTATTGTTTTGGAATGCTCAAAAAAGTAATATCTAACATAAAGTAGTGTATTACTTTTGAGAAGTAATAACTAATATTTTTTAAATATTACTATGCAGTAAAAAGTAATATATTACATACTACTTTCAAAGTAATATCCGACCAACACTGTATATATATATATATATATATATTGCCAGTGTGAATCATAAATTAACTCAATTCTTAAATCACGATTCTCTAGTTATTTTTTCTTTTCCCTACTTTAATTCGCCTTAGCAAATCAATTAAGACGGGCACCGAAACCCTTTTTACTCGTATTACTTTTGTTCTTTCATTTTTGTATTCCTTGTGTGAATGTTCAATTGCCTTGAAGGCGGGAGTTTTTAAATGATTAGAGGAACAACAACAACAAGTAAAATAGAGAAGAAGGGGGGGAAGGAGGATCGAAACGTTTTCTTCATTTTCAAGGACAGGGTTTTGTTTTTTTAAAGAGGGGGTCCTTCTTGAGGTGGTTGCTTGAGATAGGAATATACACTTTACATCATTTAAAGTGTAGTTGGAATAACCAAAAATAAATATCGAAATATTGATAAGGAATCAACGGAGTTACTTTTTTACAAATTAAAATTGGTTAATCAGCGATAACAGCTTTTTAAATCAACTGGCATCAAGAAATATTACATTCGTTCACTATTGGCTATTGATGTGTGAACATCAACTCAGATCTAAGAATTTCATCCTTTTGAAGTGTCTTTTCTCATAAGCCTCGATTCAAGACACTTACAAAGCCTTTGAAGTGGCAATTACAAAACTATTCATTATTTAAAACGACATAAAACAAGTCCTACTTAGAATCTGGAAGATAATTGATTTAGTTCATCATCGTAAAGGGCAAATAAATCCTCACTCTCTGACTCTAAAAGGCAATAGTAAGATTTACCAACAAAAATACAGTCTCTCTCTGTATATATGTAAATACACACCCCTATATATATATATATATATTATATATATATATATATATATATATATATATATATATATATATATATATATATATATATATATATATATATATATATACGTTGTCTTGATTACGGTTTTTTGCTCCCAATCTGATTACGATCATTTGAATTCGAGTATCGGCCGATCCGATCGCTTTTTTTTCTGCCGATACAGTTCCGATCTTTTCTTATTATTTTCCCCGATCAAATACATTTTGGCAATGCAAAAAGGAAAAAAGGGACTAAAAACTCAATTAAAATATGACTTTTAAACAAACGACAACAAAAAGTTATTAGTTGTGCGAAAAATGTGGAAAAATGTTCTTCTATCACTTTTTAAGTTGATTTTGATCACTGTTCAAAACTTTTAGAACTATAAATTGTTTTATTCTTGAGTTATTTGAATAATGTTAATAATAAAAAGAATCGAAATAACAATAAAAAATACTTTTAAATTGAAAATAAATTTATAAGAACAATTTTAATCATTTTTTAAATTGCATGTGCTATAAGTTTTTTTATCATAAGGATTTATAACTAATTAGTTAAGCTAAGAATAATCTAGTTCTCTGTACCAACGAGTAGCTTAAGTTATTGGCCATTTTTTCCTCTTCAGAGGCAGTTTTTTTTATTGTCCAGGAACTGAATAAAGGAATATTTAGGCTCCATATTTTTATGGCTTGATGAATTGTTATTCTTATAGTCCTATAGGATATAACCTTTTATACATACAAAGTCTTCTATCATTTTTGGTTATATGCATCATTAAAGAGTACATTTTCTCTCCTAAATCAAGATGTAATACAGGCCCAAAAGATATTCTTAAAATACGAACTAGGGAATATTGAATTTATTAATTGATGTATGAAACATATATATATTTTTGGAAACACATAATTAATTTGAATGGCCATAAAAAGTAAATATAACTGCTGAAAGTACAATATTTATTTACTTTACTGCTTTAAAAAGGCAATTTTGTGTTTTGGTAAGTTGTTAATTGAGCTTATATTCTTGAAGTATAATAAAATGATCAATATATATATATATATATATATTTTTTATAAAAGCCACACAAGGGATCTAAAAAATGAATAGTACAGTCGTCCCTCGCAAAGTCGCGACGGCCTGGATCCACTACACGACCACCGCGATATATATGAGGGTCGCGATGTTGTATATATTGTGTGAAAATTCTGCCATTGAGTTCATATTGGGACGTTTTGCCGTGAAAAAAGGGAGCCAAGCCATCGTCGCGTAGTAAAAGAACAGCGAGATGTGGAGGGGTGAAGTAGCGAGGGCCGACTGTATATCGATTATATACCGAATCACTTGTAATCAATTCTCAAAGACTTAGAAATATTTGTTTTTCTGTTTGTGTTGAGCCACTCTCATGTCTTAAACCAATGGATTTGTGCGGATTTTTTTCTTTACCGTCCTCGCCCTTACAGCCCACAACATGTCCAGGCATGGTTCTCAAAACTTATTATGATGATACCCTCAAATCATTCAGCAGTATCTAAAAAGAGCCTCTCTCAACAACACTCCTCCAACCCTCCTCACTCCCGTGGCATGAAACAAAATGCTCACCATCCACTCATGTGCAAGCAGTGGTGGAAGGTGTGTTTCGTCTACGGGGATCAGAGGAAATACTATCGACAGCTCTACGGGAGACGTCGGAGCTTAACCACACTCCTAGGGGGCAGCAACAGCAGTACGTCCTCAGGCCCCTCAGCAGCCTCCACCTGTAGAAATCATTTTCTCAGCGGTGAACAGTAAGGAATTTCCATTAATTATTATTATTATTGTTGTTATTTGTTAGAGGAGAGTCCCTCATTTGTATTAGGATTCTATACCTTTCATCAATGGTTGTTGTTGTTGATATGGAGACCCCCTCAGTGGGACCCATCTAAAAATGCTGCAATATATATGAGACCACACAGTGCGTCGACTTGAAGTCGAGGGTGAAAGAGAGAAAACCCATTAGACGAAGAAGAAGACATGCGTTGGAAGAAGGAATGTGCTCAAGTGTTTTGAAGGTGGTTTTTAATGAAGGACCCTTTAAACTTTATTTTTTTAATCAAAACACACATTTTGACCTTCCCCTCTACATAATGGCTCAAGGATGATCAAATGTATGAATGTTTAGCTCCTAGATCCGCCTCATCAAATCGAAATTCAATCGGGGAGCTCGATAGGCGTGCTGTTAAGCGTGTTCAACTCTCAATGCGCGCAGGTTCGAATCCGAAGGGGATGGTCATTTTGTCTACCTCATTGATAAGATCCTAGGTTCGATAGACTAATATAATGTATAATGCTTATTTATATCCTATCGGATGCAATTCTATCGAACCATATAGGCAAAAAAAAAAAAACGTATACGTCGTACTAAACGGCTAAGGGCTGCTTACTTTATTACGAAATAAATCAATTTTACATACGCAAGAAATGTCTTAGAAAGCTTTCTTCTCTCTCCTTCATGTCTCGGTCAGCTCGGTCTAATCTAAAAGTTGTGGAGTTCCATGATGATATAACTTGTTTTGGAAGTACTGAACACGGTTCATGATACTGTACGTACCTAACAGATAATACAACCAAAAAACGCTATTAAAGGAAATATAATTAACATTTATACTTCATATTTAATGCAACATTGATGAAAAGAGAAATATAAAGTATTTATATATTAGGTGGTTCAACAAGAAAGCAATTCTAAATGTAAATAGTGAAAATGAGAATACGCATTTTTTCAGTGTTTTACTTCATAAAAATGACGACCAAATATTTCAGAGGTATTTTAAGACCAGTTGCGGCCGTTTTTACCTATAAATGTCATTTTTATTACGATAAGTTAGAATGATTTTCTTTCTATTGGACTGATTTGTTATAGGGTTCAATTCCATATGATCCCTCCGATATTATCCCTCAAAAATTATCCCTTTTTTCATAGCCATAAGAGACTTATTCCAATTATCAATTATAATATATAATTAGCAAATATCGAAGCCTGTATTCAACTAATCGAAATATTTTACTAATACAAACGAAGAAGAATGTACCAACACTATTATAGTGATGGAAACTCATTTTCACAAAAATCCATTTAAACTTGGGTTCTTGCTGGACCACCACATATATTACCCAATGACAGAGTTGATCCTCGGTTCGATTGATATGTGTAATTTGTATCCAAATGGATTCAAATCAATTGTAAACGCATCTGCGAGAAAACCAGATAATAAATACAAGCAACAATAAAATAACAAATATATAAAATTGCCTACTAAAAGTCTTTAAAACGTTTTCATAAGAAAATAGAATGGAGTTATGGACATAATAGCTATTACATACATGAAACTTTGATTAATGTAAATATACAACTATTGAAAAAAAGAATCAAAAGTACTTTTTTGAATGACTTCAAGCTTTATTGACATTTAAAAAAGATATTCAAAGCACCATGAAGAGACATAAAAATAATGCTGACGTGTAGTTTGGTTTAATACTTAAGTGTCATCGGATTTCCTTGCTTCTGAAAAGATGTGATCTCTAAGAGAAATATAAGCTAATACCATTAGATCGATATCTTAATTTGCTGAATTTGCAAAAACTTATAAATATTACAATTCAAGGGTTGATATCGCAAGAAAATATATACATTAAAGAGTTCGGTGAGAGAAGAAAATAGAATTTAGTTCTTTCTTTCCTTCATTTTCTGTGGTCTCCATTTTTATTACTTTTTTTACTAATTACAAGGATAGAAGAAATCCGCCACCCACAACGTCCAACGATTATAGCTCCTCGTTCTTCTTTGTCTTTTTCATACCTATTTAGTTATTATTATTATATTAGATCTATAATCCTCGGCGTCCCTCATTGAAAGAGAACCAGAAAAGCCATTAACCAAAATTACACTCAATTAATCTTTTACATATTCTCAAGATATCTCAATGGTTTGATTTCTGGCATTGTATATATAAAACGAACGCCTCAAATATCGGTCATAGATATTTAGTTGTATGCAATAGAGGAAAATAATACTCATCAATGGATTTGTCTTTTCAGTTTGTTTTGTTACATTGGATTGAATGTGCATTAAAGAATCATGGAGTCGCATTTTGTTATTTAATGTGTTCCCCTCTTGAATTTTGACAGAATTTATTTACAATTAAATAATAGGCTGTTGGGGGTGCGATAGCCGTGCGTGTTAAGGCGTGTTCAACTATCAAAGTAGGGGGTGCAGGTTCGAATACTCCCGAGAGGGGATGGTCATTTTGTTCTACCTCATTGATAAGATCCTAGGTTCGAGTGACTAATTTTAATTCTATAATGCTTATTTATATCCTTTCGGATGCAATTCTATCGAAACATTTAGGCGAAAAAATAATATAATAAGCTGTTGACGGGTTCCTCATGAGGAATATCTACCTTTGATGACACTTGGATAGATATTGTCACGACAACACTTCCAATTACCCTCTTGTGTAGACATTTTTTACCCATGGAATCCCTAAGTTGTGCTTCGTGATACATTATAAAATGTGAGAAAACGTTTAAAATCATTCCGTTGTTGAAGCAGTTTTTCCTTCTAACGACATTATTTTCGGGGGGGGGCTTAACACGACACATTTTGAAATGATCACGTCCTTTTATCCAAATTATCCTCTTCATAGGACATGTAATTCCTTTAAAAGAGTCTTTATTTCATAATTTGGTGTCCATTTAGCACGTCACGACAACTATTCAAATTATCCCATGGACATTGTTATCCTACCCAAGAATCTTGTCTTTACTTTTAAGTGTCAAATAAACGGATATATAAACGAAAATTCAATATCCAAGTCATATTCTTTATCCTTTTCAAATATATTTTTTTTGTTTTTTGAATCATATAGCAATATAGAAGAAACATTGACGCTTAAATCCCGAATTATCCTTTTAAATGAACACTTTTAGTCTTATCTGAAGCTTCGGTTCTGTTTTTTGATAGTACAAAGTGTTATAGAATAAAATATTTTATCCATTCAACTTCCAAATTATACATTTAAAGGCACACTTTCAGTCAGCTTCTGTTCTTTTTTTTGCTGTCAACAGAATTTATAGAAACAAACATAGCCTCTCCAACTTCCAAAATTTCCTTTTAAATGAACACTTTCAGCTAGCTCTAAAGCTTCCATTTTGTTTTTTAGAGGCTCACAGCATAATAGTGAATACAAAATTAGTGTCTTCCATGGACACTCTTTGCCCAAAATCTTTATTTTGATAATGAGATTGCCACATTTAAAAGGACAGAAAAGCCTTATCACGTCATCACCCCCCTTTGGACATTAGCATCCTACCTCTCAAATCTTTATTTTGATTGACCAGCATATCACAATCTATAGGAAACCATTATTAAAATGTTTCCAAGTAAAAATTATCTTGCATTCATTTCCCTTTAGATATATATATATACATATAATAGCTTTTAATAAAATAAATGGACAGAAGGTCTATTTTCATGCACTAGCCATCCAAACTATCTCAATTTAATCTTAACTCCATTTTGCATATTGTATATCTAGAACAGAAGAACCATTAGCACGACAGTCTATTCAAAACATCCTTTCTGGATCCGTCCTCTTCTTCATATCTAAAGTATCTATTTAATGCTTGCTAAAAACAGGGAATAATTACTCCTATGAGCCGAAAATAATCAAATTCTTCCAATATGGGCCTCTTCTTAAGATGTTATAAGAACCATTAGCACGACAGTATATTCAGAACATCCTTTCTGGATCCGTCCTCTTCTTCATATCTAAAGTATCTATTTAATATTTGCTAAAACAGGGTATAATTAATCCTATGAGCCGAAAATAATCCAAGTATTCCCTTATAGTTGTTTTTATTTGCGAAATGCATGTTATAAAAACTCCGAATGGATTCCTTCCTCACGATTCAAACCCCATCTTCTCTCGTCCTTTTATATTCCTTTGGACAACCATTCCCTCCCACCATTTTTGTAGTGTGTCAAAAGGGACACAGAGGTAAGAGGGGGGAAACAAACCAGCGACGACACGACGACCATCAAAAAAATCCTCTTTATTCACCTTCTCCCTCCTCCTTATTTAAAAGGCATTTAATGAAGAGTTCGTGATACTAAGGGCTATACACACACTAACATCCACTTCTCCTGCATGAAGTAAAACGAACCTTCTTCTTAAGAGATCCTTGAAATATCCCACTTTTGTTTCAAGATCCTCTCTCTCTCTATCCCTTTCTATATATATGTTTATGTATATACCCATGTTTAAACCATCACCAACAATGCCTTCATGTTTATTTCCCTATCTTCAAAAGAAGAAAAAAAACCTTTGTTTGCATGATAAAGCTACTTCTATGTAGACTTATTTATTATTATCACTTCTTAATTCTACTATTATAGAAGTAGTATTAGTTGTTGTTGTAAGAAAGAAGGACACAGAGTCTATGTAAAGGGAGTGTCATTCATAAGATATCCTCTACAAAAAAAAAAGCTCATTAAAAAGTGAATTTTCACGGAAAATAAATATTTTTTTTACCTACTTAACGTTCTTTACGTCTTTCTCTTATCTTGATAATTTGTGTGTTTCTTTTAAGTGGAGAGTGAGTTTTTTTCTCTATATATATTATTAGTTTTGAGTCAGTAAGAGAATAGTATTTTGTTTCCATACTAAGTCATTTAGTTTAATATATATGTAACTCCCTCAAGGGGACTTCTTTTTTATTACCAAAGTTATATTTATTTCTTAGCGGCATTATTAATATAGCAAGTTATTGGTATAGGATGAACTTGTCTGCTACTTGTTTGTCTAATTAACTACGAAATAAAGCCCTACATCCCACCAGAATTTAATTCGGTATCAACCAGTAGAAGAATCACATGTTTCGCAGCTTCCATGCTGTATTTCATACTAACTGTTAAAGTGTATGCATATATTTACTCTGACGTCACAGATGAAATAGTTTAATTATGTAGATTAATCAAATGACGACGGAGCTGAGATTCAAGTAGTTCTTTCATGGTTTATTTAATTCTATAAGTGGTATTTGTTGAAATAAACATTGACCTTATAGAAGAAATGACGTATCTTTGACGTCATGATGCAATCACCAGTAGAGATAACTCTTCAATATCTATGTCAGATAAAGTTGTTTCATGTTTATCATAGATATGCAGATCATGTGTTATCCTTCGGCAATATATATTAATTTACTTAACGTAACGTCAGAAATTCGTGAACATTAATGCTGTCGTTGTATGATGTTTGTGGCCGGCAATGAGGAAAAAGTTGGTACTTGTATTCAATGTATTCAAACATTGGATACTCCCTTGGCATTGACTGAGTCTATTTCTAGACTCTGGCGTCTGGCAATAATTAAAAAATATGGTTATCGCGATTCACAGTTTTGACTGCGATGTTTTATGGCGGGCAATTTTTAAATGATATACATATGATGAAAATAATAGTAACTGATAATTATCAGCTACTATTATTTTTTTTTTATTATAATCAAATGAAACGAAATGTGCCAAAAACCTTCTACGTATAGCGTGTCTTTAACGGTCACTATCGACCATGTGTTACTTTGATGTGTCACTATGAACAAGTTTGAGAGTGTATAGTATATGTGATCTTTCAGCTAGAATTAAGGTGTTGCCGCTGAGGACAAATGACCGCTACTGACTATGCGTTTGACTATATTTGTGATGCATGATAATATTTCTCTTGAATTGCATGGTATTCCTTTATCTCTGTCTTAACCATAGAGATAAAGATATAGAGAGATTATTCCCTTCAATAGCAGAGAAACATCGTCGTTCAGCTGTCGCCATTACCCAATATAAACAAAGTAATTTCTACTACGTCATCGTAAGCTGAGCATAGAGATAGAATCTATCTCTATGATCACCTTACGATGACGTAGTACAAACTACTTTGCTATTTGGAACACACAGAAACAACAAAACGCTGTTTCTCTGCAATTGGGGAATCAGCTCTCTATATCTTTATATCTCTATGGTCTTAACACACAAAAAAGGATCTCTATTTTGAGGAATAAGTTTTTTTGGGGGAAGAGAATATGTTTTTTCCTCTGGAAGTTAAATCCGCTTGTTTTTTCCTGTGTGTGTCTAAAAAGACCAGCAACTGAAATAGGAAGTCATTGGTTTGATTGTGTATATATTTTTATTATTCTTAGTGGTCTTCTTCTTCTCATAGTTTCCATTCATTCAGGATGTTTCCGAACGTGTGAGTGTGTGTGTAATGTTAAAGAACCATTATAATAACCCTTTATTTTTCTTACGGAATAAAAAAACACCTTCTCTGGCCGAAATGACGTCATAAGTATGCATAAAAATCATATGGATTACTCACACAGGATCCTCTTTCTTAATATCTTACTATTAGAGTGTATGCATGTGTGTGACGTCATATATTAAGAATTAGGCCATTGCTTATGCCTAGCCCTCTGACCATAGATTCATTCAGTCCTCCCATGATCCTTTGCTGATCAGCAGTAGAGGACGTCAATAACCCCTGCTCCCTCTGACGTCACGGCAAAAGAGATGCATACAAAGCATTTAAAACCACGTATCTCCATTATACCGTTGTAAAAATATGTGATTGATCTTGTTTCCATGTCTTACTTTTGCATAACATCAATCAACGGAGCAGCCAAACGAACATCAGCTCAATGGTTCCTCCATAAAACAAATGAGCGTCCGTGTGTGACGTCAGGGGCTATTGAATGTTTTAAAAAAAGAACCCCTCACTTTTTTATGGCCTTATTATTTTGTTAGCTGTTTTTATTGGGGGCTCCTCGACTTATTATTATTTCTTTTTCCAAAGAAAAGAACTCGTCAAAATATGAATGTCGTAAAAAGATTTATGACTTTATTTTCTTAAGGGTCACTCCTTAAAAGAGCCCTCTCTCCCATGGCATCACATTCATCTCTGAAGCAAGGTAATGGTGAAGGCCATGTATCATAAACAATTTGAAGATAGTGCCAGAGCAATTGGTGCTGTAATAGCTGAGAAAACAGCTGTCGGGAATAACCATACAATAATAAGGTCTGAAAGTCAGGAGGGAAATGTAGACCAATCCCAAGATGACCTCAAGAAATCAGCTGATTTGCTATGCAGTGAGGATCAAAGCATTGGATATTTATAGCCCCTATCAAATATTCACATTTCTATTTATCAACACGACAATGAACTATAGATTCTTTTGAATGGCTAAAAGTTCCAAAGCATCTTATATTTTGATCCTCTGAGCATGAAAATATCAGCTAAATACTTATACATAAAATATATATTTACAGCATGTACTACATACTATATATCAGTGGTGCCATGATGACATCCCGCGGGCCGGAACCGGCCGAACGGGCATCCCATTCGACCAGTTACGTCAGTGGTTGAGAAGTGTTTTTTATAAATAAATTATACTAAGATAAAATATCAAAAAAAATATATTTTTGTTTTTTGTATATTGTATGGTCTTGCCAGACCAAAATGTTCCGGTAATTAGGCCCCCGAGGTCCCACTTGAAAACAATCTGGCCCCTGACCGATTTCACCCTGCCATCCATGCTATATATATTTGAAATAGATGAGATCAAAGGATGTTTGAATACTTCATTCTCTCTTAGACTATCTGATTATATAGACCCTGGAAGCCATTGCCTTTAAAGCAAGATTATATATTATATTAACAATCTAAAAGAATCGCAAAGCATGAATTGGTTCATATGTCTAAGGAATCCCATGGTTTTCATGAGTAAATCCCAGCATTGGCCCTTCGACTAAAATATGTTTTAAAAGCTCCACAATATCGGATCTCGAATCCCAATACATTAAAAAGACTATATCATTGTATGCAAAGTTATTTTCTTTTTATATCTAATCTTTGTATTCTTAAAGTAGCCAAAACAGCTGATATGGGCAACGCCTCTAGCAGTCATCCTTGTTTATTTATGTTCTACATATAAGCACTTATAGGCTTTGCTGTTTCTCTGATAAAACAAATATATACTCCCATATACATATTCAACCGTTCTTCCTTCCTTGGAAGTGGCCTTAGTGATTGTTGGTTCCTCCTATTGGCCGGTGTTTCCTTCTAAGATTCAATACAATTGATTTTAACGGATTTTTATTTCTTCTTTCTTCCTTCGCCTCATTTCTTCTTTTTTTTTCCTCTCTCATCATTGTTGTTTTGTGTTAACGAAGCAACAAATTGAAGAAAATAATAAAGAAAAAAGCCACTTTGCTTCAAGCTACAGGTCTTTATAAGAGTAAGGAAGCTTTTGGAGTATATAGATGGCTATCGGCTATTTATTATTTTTATGGGAAGCTTACATGATAGGGATCTTTATATAGTTATCAACTTATATATATATATTTATTTATATTGGCATAATTAATTGAATAATATATATAGAATATATAAGTTTTTAAGTTTAAAACGATTGTCTGAAAAAAATGCATATAAGATCAAACAATTTGGCAATTAGAACGTGAAATAACTCAAAATAAACTTCCTACACAAGATACAACTCTATCATCGACATGGGAAGAATGCTATTTCTTATATAATATATATATATGATATAAATAATAAATAAAACCAGGTAGAGAAAGAAACTTGCATCATGAAATCCAAAAAAAGATATAAAAGATCAAATATAAACTAAGCAAACTGTGAATATATTTAATACGGAGAATAATGGACTTATATTACGTCCAATATAAGGCTCATTTGTTCAATATGAAAAATATATTAATGTTCAATGGATGCTCTGGGTCCTTTGAAAGTCTCAGAAGGGCTTGTATGCGGAAGTATATTATTTTTTATAGTGAATAACTGCTCATGAATGATTCATTCTCAAGATTCATTTAATTAAAATAGGTACTATAGTTGCTATTAAGAACTACCGGAGTATTAAACGTATCCGTGGCTTTGGTGTGTTCAGAAACGGGATATGATTTCAGTTTCTAAGAACTGTATGGACAACTTCAGGCTAGGCTAGGCTTCAAAACATGCATGGAATTAAATTGATGTCATCTAAAACAATTGCCTTGGAAGACAGGAAAAACTAACGATTTTCGATATGGTGATCAAGTTATAGCCAAAGTTTGTGCACAAAACTCTAAAAAATGCAATATAATCATAGTTGGGGCTCGTTTTTTTACGTGGAGGGAGAGTCATCCTGTATATTTAAATTTCCCGCATAAAATCAGCATTACAACACTAATAATCATTAAAAATAATCATTACAACACTAATAATTAAAAAAGCAAATATTCAAATTTCCTTTTTCATTAGAATTGGAATAACTTAAAATAAAGTTATCTTCCTTTCTTTCGGCAATCATATTTCTTTTAAAAAAACTCCCGCTTAAAACGACAGCAGACGCAACTCCCAATTATCGAGAGACACAATAATCTCTTCATAGATAGAGCACGTACAAATTCCTTATTATACGACGAATCCATTCGTTTTGCACAGGTTGTCACTTTAATTTTAAATTCTTTTTTAAGAGCATGTCTCTTAGCTCTCAATATATATGTTTATAAACCAACACTATCAACCAAATCATCATCAAAAAAACTCTTATCACCAGCTCCATTTTGGTTGAGGAAGAAGAGAAAAAACGTGCTTGCAAAATAAAAGCTAACGAAGAAAACATACTCTGACACCGTCTCCCTCTTTTTTAATTGATAGAGTTGTTTGTTATTTATAGTTACTAATTCATCTCTTTGTCAACTTGTTTGCTTATTTGTTATTGTTGTTATTGTTTGAAATACATTTTTACTATGCGCCAGGAATAACAATTAGAATACCTGATTTCTGGACAATGTGGACATTTAAATCCCAATGAAGAATGGTTTTTGCATCTCTATCAATAGGTGTACATAATCGGAAACCTCTGTAGGCGACCACTATCTATAGCGATCACTCGTCTATAGCCGGCCACCAAAAAAATCCCTGCAGAAGAAAAAATAAGCTTTAAAACTTTTGTGTATAGCGGTCATCTCTCTATAACAGTCACTTTCTCTTGAGTAGCAACTATAGACAGGGTTTGATTGTATATGTTCTTTAAAGCTTTAATACATTGATAAATATCCGACGAGTGTATATTTCTATCTGAAAAGTGTCTTAGAATCCTTGTCGAATCATCACATCGCTGAAAGTCGATTGTTTTTTAATAAATGTAGTTGCCCTTGTTGTTCGTCTTTTTTAAAATATGATTATAGCTTGTTTGCTGTTACTATCATAGTAAGATTGGCATTGATATTCATTTAGAATGGCAAAGATGAACCGATTTCTTATCATCAAGGCATAGCAAGCAATCTCTTCTATCGGAACTATAGATGTCTAAGTTCCAATACAGCTTGGGGAGTTGCTAATCTAATACGTGGACTTCTGCTGTCATTTACTGTGGATTTGTATGCAAATATATATTTCTTAAAGTAGAGATGAGAGATCTGTTTTTTTATTTATTGGATTTGCAATTATAAGGGGCTTTAGGGCCTTGAAATAATTTTAGAGTAAGATTTGCACAGTAGTAGCGAGGATGTAATGGAAGTGCCAATGTCCAAATGCCCAAGTCAGTCACCAAATGCCTGAAACTTGAGAGAGAGAGAATATAAGCAACATACAATTCAGTCAAATGTTCCATAAATAAATACTTTGCTTTTATTTTTAAGCGGAATGTTTTGATCATATGCATGTATATTTTCCTAAGTATGCTTTAAAAGACCGATTTGTAGGTTGGTTTTCTAGCATTCGTCATGGTAAACTGCATTCCTTTTCTTCAAAATCCTCGATAAATTAACATATTAGTACATTGAAAGGTGTATGTGCTTCTTTACGCGGGATTTTCAAATATGCATTGCCTTACTTATGTATAACAAGGTCACGCCCAGTTTATTTCCTACTCAAAGTACACTCATAAAAGATATGTTTTAAAATCATATATAGACCTCATCCATTATGAGAATATCCTCTCTCCATTGTCATGATATTTGTACCAAGAAGATAGGCATAGCGGGCAATGCCTATGATCTATGTGTTGAAAGACTAGGAGGAGGCCATCATCAGCATACACTGTGAGTGTCATTCATCATGTCTTCTTCTTCCTTCTTCCAACAAATTGCTACCATCTTTCACAAATAATAATAATAATAATAGGGATCCCTGAACATACTACTACATACAAGGAACATACGGTTCCTCAAGATTAAATGAGAGAGAAAGGGATTACAAAAAATAGGCGGGAGTTTTCCTTAAGAGTGTAGAAATATGCCTACTTAAGTATATTTTTTAATACTTATATTACTTAATGGTGTCGTATTACCATGCTCTAAAGTCAGCTCGAGAAAATAAAAACATCAAGGGGCTTTAGTTAACTTTTCTTTTCGATTTGATTCATAGATTTTGGTTATAACTCTATGGTAGAATAAAAATTCATAACTAAGGATGACTAATGACAAATAAATCCTACAAGGGATTGATTTGAAACCCGAAATATACCATAATCGTGACATGTGGAAGGACCATTTAGCTTTTATTATGGCACCCCATAAACCATTGGAGGTAAATTGTGTATTTCCAAGCTGCCGTAATTGTATGTAGACCCCGAGGAAGCTCAGTGATGCTGGGTTTGAATCCCAAAAAAGATCATAAGGTACACAAGTAACAAAAGGTTTGGTTCTACAATAAACTACAAGGCCAGCTTTCGTACTGTTCCGAATGATCCCGCGTCATCCCTGACATTAAATTCGTATTGTAAAAAATATATTTTTTCCTCCTTGAATGCCCAATTGGGTTATTGTAACACAATATCATGTATGTCGGCACTCTAAACATTTTCAAAATAAGAATTTATTCCAAAAAGGGGCAGTAAAAATCTATAATACCCAAGTTTATCAATAAGGCATTTAAACTCACTTACTTGGAGAGAGATATACATAGAAACCGGCTTCCATGAACACCCATATGCGCTTCTTTCTACTCAACCAAAGGGCTGTTTACTAGATTACACTATACATGGCTATTTGTGGTTTTTAATATCATTTAATTGATTAAATGAAGACAAGATTCAATGTTTACTAAAATGAAAATTTGATGTTATTAATGAAATATTTTTTATTAACAAAGTAACTAATTCCAAGTTCAATTATGAGTAGCTTTTATATAGTTCATTGATTAAATGAAGACATGGATACATCAAGATTAATATTTTACAATAATAATTAACTTACTCCACTCTAAGTTATTGGGGATTCGTGGCTATTTATATTAGTTAAATGATTAAATAATGGAAGCCCTTATTGGCAAGTAAATATTCTAGATGAATAAAAGCATCTATTTGTGACTGAATAAGTGTCATAGCCGTGCTTTATTCATGTGCTTTATTGTATTGAATGATGCCTGCAGTTTGTAGGAAGCTAAAAAGAAAATTAGGTACGATGTTCCTTTGGCATTAATTCATGCCTAAAGAAAGAAATGTATTGTGAGGGAGAATACGAATTACAATTCCCTATAAGATCCCATTTGGGTCTCTTTTTTATTATTTAATTGAGAAAATTGTTGGCCGTAGGCTAGTTCATAAATGAATATCTAAAGCTAAGGAATGATATGCCTTAGTGTTATATGTCATCTTATCAATATCAAGAGCAGGATGCATTTCAGCCAACAAATAACTTAATAGCTAGTAGAATATGTACATAATTTGAGGCTTTATAATATGATAAAGCGAGCTTACATTTTTGTGGCTAATAAATGTATTAATAAAGGTGAACTAAACGAGTCTCTTAATCAATTCATGTATAACAAAACGTCTTACATAAATGATAAACTCTACATAATATAAAGTTATTACTCCAATACACTTCAAAAGGCGTTGGACAGTATTATAAGCTGCGTTCGCCTATAGTTTCTAGCATTTGCCTCCGATTCATTTTTTATTTATTCGTCCTAACCGTTGAATGAGCATTCATTTAAATGGGAATATAAACATTACCTACTTATGTACATTTACCTACTTATGTATAATATAAGGGCTCACCAGTGAAATAATAACATATATTATTATTTTGAAGAAATAATAATATGTATCAGATAATAATGGAGTAAGGGTCTTGGTTGACCCTTACCAGGGTTGTCCTTCTATTTTTCAGTCCTCTAGGCACTTTGTTATGATGGACAAAGCTCTCTCTCTCTCTCTATTCTACTCTCTAATTGGTTCTCTCATGATATATTATTATTATTATTGATGTTGATATTGTTTGTTGTGATTATATTCTTGACAAAATACACTCCTCTGAAAAACATTTTTAATTAATCCATTGTTTTTGTATTAGCCATCATACTATTATTTGTTTTAGGGTCCATCAAGCGGAGTAGGGGATGATAAAAGTGGCTCTCCTCAATACAAGGCACCACCTAGCGGTGACTAAACATATAAATATATATAGTGAGAGCTAATTAAAAAAATACTGAGGCTTACACCAAGGTCTGTATAATAAGGTCTGGGCAATACAAAAACAAACATGTAATCCTAGCAGTATAACTACTCAATGACGTCACTGGAGAACGATTCTATCTATCTAATATCTATCAATCTCTCTATCAATCTATAATATATATATTGGTTTTAGGATATTATATATAAAACTTATGCACAAAGAAAATCTGATAAAGCATTTTTTTGTTGGGAATTATTGATAGTAGGAATTTTTCCTTAACGACACTTTTGTTTAAATGCATTTTAAAGGAAACTACTGACTTTTGGCCCAGTTTATCAGTCAAAATAGCTTTATTGATCATTAATGAGCACATTTGGTTAGTTTATTTTATAAACTGAGCCCATTTTGAGTACTTTTCCTTCATATATAAAGGAGTATATTCGTATATAATAGACCCATAAGGGTACCTATGAACAATAAGCTACGGTAGGTAAGGTAGGTTTCGTGACCCAGACCTCTTCCGCATTAATATAACAAATAGATAGTATAGATAGATAGATAGATAGATAGATAGATAGATAGATAGATAGATAGATAGATAGATATAGATAGATAGATAGATAGATAGATAGATAGATAGATAGATAGATAGATAGATAGATAGATAGATAGATAGATAGATAGATAGATAGATAGATAGATAGATAGATAGATAGATAGATAGATAGATAGATAGATAGATAGATAGATAGATAGATAGATAGATGATGATAGATAGATAGAGATAGATAGATAGATAGATAGATAGATGATAGTAGATAGATAGATAGATAGATAGATAGATAGATAGATAGAGATAGATAGATAGATAGATAGTAGATAGATAGTAGATAGCTAGCTAGATAGATAGATAGATAGATAGATAGATAGATAGATAATAGTAGATAGATAGATAGATGATAGATAGATGATAGATAGATAGATAGATAGATAGATAGATAGATAGATAGATAGCTAGATAGATAGATAGAAGATAGATAGATAGATAGATAGATAGATAGATAGATAGATAGATAGATAGATAGATAGATAGAGAGATAGATAGATAGATAGATAGATAGATAGATAATAGATAGATAGATATTGTCCAATGTTCATATTTCATATTTAACGTGACATGAGATAGATTTTATGGTGTTGATTCGTGTAATGAAGAGGAGAATGAATAGGTGAGGAGTCCAGTAGCCCCTTCTGAAAAAGGATAAGGATCGTCCATGTTATTCTGCGTGTGCCCAATGGTTCTTAGTCTCCTATCAGTTTTAAAGGGCGTATAATCTTGTTTCCAATGTAGAGACTCGATAGATTTGGGTCTCTATGAGAACGCATATCAAACAAAAAAAGCAGCTTCAGGTCCAATGACAACAGACAAAGAACAGTACTCTATGAATGACGCTCTTTGCCTTCTCTCAAGGGTCTTGATTATGTTCCAATGGTTCAATAGAAATGTCTTCGGCTTTCGGTACCTTCTTTTAAAAAAGTAAGGATATTTCTTCAGGAGTTCTTTGCTGAATGGAATACAATACTTGTAAAGTATACAAAAATATATATTTTTGAGCTTCTAAGCTTTCCTTTCAATTCACATATATATTGTTGAGGCGTCTTTTTTTAAAGATTTGTCCTTTTTTGCTCCTAGTATTTGTATATCATATTACGTAGGGATATCTTATCAGTTTATACATCAAAGGAATATAATGTAGAACTAATACATTTTATGGATAGTACATATATGATCTATGTGGTTAAATTATCAAATAACTCCTTTAGCCATTGAAAGTATACTTTACACTATAATTTTCGTCCCTGAAAGTATATTTTTATCTATTATTCTTAAGGATCTTATCATTGATTATGGAATATATTACAAAACCAACAAACTTACTTTGAGGTTTTATATTTAAGCATCTAATAAGTGGCTCTTAATTTATTCATGTTTATTGTTACATAATTTTTTGACAACTTTTTAAATATAATTTTTTTAATATCTCACAAGCTAACAATATTTTTCCCCCTTGAATTAATTGCCTTTCACCAATTTGCAGTGGACGTCATCTATGACTATATATATATATATATATATATATATATATACTATATAATATATATTATATATATATAATACCACAAACGCCTTAAAAATCCAACGGCCTTACTTGAGAACTTGAAATTAAGTAATACATATATATAATATATATTTAAGTCTGTCTAACCATAAGGCGTGGTCATATTACTTTTTAAATAAAAAAGAGCGGTTATTAATGGGCAATGTGTCTGACACAAGAATATAATAAAAAGTACCTTTTTGTTCTTTATTTCTTTTTGCTTCAGCCTTTCCTTTGTTCCTTCACTCATTTTAGTTTTGATTACAATTTTAAGTTGATGTAATATATATTTATGTGAAACTACAGGGTTTTTATTAATAAGTATATTTTTTAATCTATAGAGCAGTGGTTCCCAACTGGATTTGGCTCGTGGACCCCTAACGGTCTTCGGGCACTTTCCGTGGACCCCGCCTCAATTTTGTCAAAAACACGAATTTCAATTTCAATGTGAGACATCTGCGAAGTACAATTATATTTTATTTTTGACTTATATCCAGGCTTGTGAGTGTTCAGCTTTTTTTTGCGTTCAGTGTTAAAAAAAATAGTGTTCCGTTCAATGTTTTTGCGTGAGGACGTTTTTTTTAGAAAATAATTTCCCAAAAAAGTAATGCGTTGTGGGGACGTTTTTAGAAAAGAATTCCCAAAAAAGTAATGCGTAGTGAGGACGGTTTTTTTAGAAAAGAATTTCCAAAGAAGTAATGCGTAGTGATGACGTTTTTTAGAAAATAATTTCCAAAAAAAGTGAGGACTTTTTTTTTAGAAAAGAATTTCCAAAAAAGTTATGCGAAGTGAGGACGTTTTTTTAAAAATTCCAAAAAAAGTAATGCGTAGTGAGGACGTTTTTTTAGAAAGAATTTCCAAAAAAGTAATGAGTTGTGATGACGTTTTTTTAAGAAAGAAATAGAAAAAAATGATCATTACACGTGGACCCCCGGCCAGGCTTCCTGGACCCCTAAGGGGTCCACTGGACCACTGTTGGGAACCACGGCTATAGAGACTCAAATCTGTTCATTGCGGCCAATCAAAGTACCCAAAAAGTGACTGTATATAGAGGTTATGCGAACAAAGGGTTAATAATATTAACCCTATTCTATAATATAATATATAACGTATAAATTATATATATATTATATATATATATAGATATATATATACGCCAGCTCTGTGGTCCTTTGTCCATGACGTCATAATCCTATTTCATTTAAATGGAAAATCAAATTGAATACAATTAGAAGGGTTGTCCTTTATTTACTTTTGTGGTATTCAATCCCATTGTATGAATCCATTTAGAGTGACGTCATATTGACATGGGTTTCAGTTGCTATTGTGACTTATTCAATCCTGTTATACTCACCAGTTGCCTTGGCGAATCCTTGCTCCTTTTCAGAAGGGACTCCTTGTCGATCCGCGCTTCTTTTGAGCAGGGTCGTCATATGACGTCATGTAATATATAATGTGATTAAATGAAATATGTTGCAGTATTTTAAAAGTACCATAATAGTTTCTAGCTAACATTATTTTCAAAAAAGTTATATTTTATTAATTCAGTTATGTACAAACGTTGACATTGACTATCTCATGAGCCCCTGTCTCTCCTGTACAGTAAATTTCTGCTGTACCACACCATTACTTTAGTCATAACTGCAAATACATACGGACAATTTTAGTATTGAAATATAAATATATCTTTCCGATATTTCTTTCTATTTACATTCATGATGGCAATTAAAAGGAGTTTCAAATAAGAAAGACATGGACAGTTATTTATATTTAGTTGAATGATTATATGCCTCCCTACATAAAACTTAACTCATCCCCTACAAAGACTTAAAAATGGCTGCAAACACAAGTCAATGGATTAATATATGTTTTTCTTCACAAGAAACTAAATCGAATTTGTAAACTTATTTGTTGTTACTATTTTTTCTTTTGCCTCTCAACTTTTTCAAAAGTCAAACAACAAAAACAATCCTGGCCACTGATGGAAGAGCCAAGCTGACTAACGTACTTCACGTATATATTATATTATTATTCATTTAAATTCAAAGCTCCCACCATGGGACATAGTAGTAAAATACTGGAAGAAGAAGAAGAGAGAGAGAGGATTACAGCAAGTTAAGCATTTAATTAACTCTTCGTCTGCCTTGAATACCTCCTGGAGGGGGTTCTTCTTTAGTGAGGTTTCCTTGTAGAATTATTATTATTACCTATGGATTTCCAGAGTCTGAGAACATATACACATATATACGTGGTATAGAGAGACGGAGGGAGGGGGGTTTAAGCTCCCATAACCCCATGTCGAATGGGAAAGAGGAGAGGAGGGGGGGGGGGGGGGGGGGATAGACCTCTGTGCGTTTTGTTCTACATATAGCCATTGAGTGATTTCTCAAGAAAAAAGTATTCACAAATATGTATATTTTTTGTTAGAATGGATAGGAATAGATAAAGAGAGAAAAGATTGTTCTTCCAAACTCACAAATAAACATGCTTTTTGTTTCACTAGAGTCCACTATTTTCATTCTTTTTATACGTCCGATATCAGAGTGATGATCCATTATCGACAGTTATATATTAATATATATAATAATATATATATATATATATATATATATATATATATGTCGCAGCAGAGATGGAGATCCAGTAAATCGTTGATTCTCCTGGTAGAGATTGCGATCCTTATCTCTTATAGGTGAGAAGACGACTTAAATATGGAGGTAATATTTTACGATGTTGTACAAACTATTACTTTCATTTGCGATTTCTATTCTATATTTTGGTGGAACTGATTTCATTCTTATATTGAAGAAAGCAAATGCGACGCAAAGTTTTACTAACATTGTATCTATATCACTGACCTATATTATAATAATTTAATACTCATCTGAGAAGAAATAAGACATGATACAAATAGTTTCAATAACATCCCCATACCATCTCGTATTTAAGTCGTCATCCCGCCTATAAATGATAACAGTCCTGATCTATTCTGACAGAGTCGTTGATTCTCTGATATAAATCCCGATCGTAGTCACTCCTAGGAGAGGATACAATCGTGATCTCTACAGGAGAGTCAAGGACTCGTCTGGATCTCCATCTCTACTGCGGACATATATATATATGCCAAGCAACGTTTTCAACCAATACAAACATCTAAATAATACCATTCTTTCCATTTATTAGTTGCACTATTTTGTTTGTATGTCCAGAAAAGTATGAAATCAACACGAAATATTTATCAATACAAAACACATTGGTAAATAGCACATCCAAAGTGTCATAAACATGTCAGCAACGTTAATGGACGAAATGACCCGAGTAATATAAGTTTTATGGCTTCACATATTTATATATTTATGATTTCAATAACTAATAAATATATCTATCTATTTTCTCACTCAAATGAAGTCCCCAGATATTCATTATACATCTCACGTTTATGAGGCTAAAAACAGCCCGACAAATATTATTTATGAGATGCTAACCTATTGCAAACCTCTTTATTTTGTTTTACTGACAATTTTTATTTTTCATTTATAGGGGCTCTTCACATCTTCTTCTTCTTTTTCTTATCCTCTGTATAATATGTAATGAAGAGATTTATATAAGAAGGAAATTTGTCCATCGAACTTAGTTACATATAATAATATTTTTCAGTAGATTAATAAGCAAAAAATAGGATGATGTGATCTTACAGGGAAGTAGTTGTGTATTAGGCACGTCGTGATTAAGCTTATATATGATTTTAATCATGCATTAAATGTTATAATAGTTTAAAAAATTGCGTAATTAGATAGATTTGTTGCGAATCCCATTGAAGTAATTTGATTTACCATAACATCCAAGTCGGTCCATGATCTCCTTCAAGAAATGACGATGGAATATATATATTTACTACATGTAAAACAATAAGTATGTATATTTTAACGATTCAACAGCCTATAACAATAGACTGGATCCCTCAAGAGAAACTCAATTATTGATTAATTTCATAACAAAAAAGTACAGTTTTACTTATACAAATTTTGATCTTCTAATGTTGCCCCTCAAAAAAATGATTTTACTAGTGTTATTGATAACTGTATTACAGATGATATCTATTATATAAATGATTATACCAATTTGCTATTTATATAACAAAATGTTTTTGTTGGTATATACTTGGTACAACAACAAAAAAACAAACTCAGTTATATATGTATACAGAGGATGCTTTAAAATGGCCTTCCGGTCTTCGAGCAGAATAAACTAAGAAATTTGTTATACTCCATGGTAATTTTTGCATTTGGTTCGTACGTACATATATAACAGCCAGGATATAGATAGGAGAAGATCTTCACAGTTCCTGGCCTGAATGGATATGCTACTAATGAAGTGTTATAATTCAAGTAGCAAAGCTTAACTAACAAGAAATACATTCATTCATTTTGCTTGATGATGCTGTGACTCCTTCTTGTCTCAGTAAGTTTTATAATTCATTGCCAATATAACTATTATAGATATATAGCAATATAGCAAGTTCATTACCTCCGCCGAAGGAGGTATTGTTTCACTGGTGTTGGTTTGTCAGCAGGATAACTCAAAAAGTAAGGAACGGATTCGGATGAAACTTTGTGGAGTTGTTGAAAGTGCCAAAAGAAACAAGTGATTAAATTTTGGCATCTCTGAGTGCAGAATTAAGATGCAAAATGAGCTAAATACTAATAAATATTTCAAGTTAGCCTACTCTGCCAATAGATGTCGCTGTGCTGTGAAATCGGGTGCCGGGAGCGTCTTCCTCTCGGAATTTCCGTCGAGGGGAACCCTCCCCCGTCCCTCTACGCCTCCCCAGTCGTGAAAAATTCGCCTCGAAGGCTCATAAGGACCCCGTGACGGCGGAGGTTTGCACTCTCTGAGTGTATATATGCCTCTAGTTATAGAATATGATTGCCTGGCCATGGACATTACTGCTTAATATAGATGTGTAGGAGTGTCTATATATGACTGAAGGGTTGTTATATAGTATGGTGTATGAAGGGTTATCGGTATTTATGAACATTAAGGCTAAATGTAGTTATTAATTATTGTGGAACAAATAATGGACTGTAATTACATGCTTTTAAGACTGTTAATTAAATGATATTAGGGAAAAACGATCAAATATATAAAATGTCCTAAAGTAAAATGGGCAAGAAAGGAGAAAACGGTTAAAAAGTATGGTGAGCAAGTATTTAAGTGGAAACCTTATAGTATACAAATAATATTTGCATCTAAATTGAGTACTGTAAACAAATAATTGCTGTTATATTAAGTGTTATGACAATATATTTCGGTGACTGATCCATGGATATATATACCGGGCTTTCCATAGATCATTATTTTCCATTTCTTACTTAATCATTTTCCCTATGACGTCAGTTCCTAGACCGTTTCTTCCGGGCACATTTGTTTTGTATATGTAGGGTTTATTTAAAATATACGGATTTTTTTTACGTACGTTGTTCAAAAGATAAAATGTTAATTTACCAAGACGTATTTATAAAATAACCCTAAGACCATATTTTGATGTCTGATACTGATTTTTTGTTCTTACTATAAGTAAAATAACATAAGAGCAACCTGTTGACCGTTGGAGTACATACATGGACTACCATAATATGTGTACTTGGGGGTAAAATAATAAAAGAGCACACAAGAGGGGGAGAGCAAACAGGGAAGCCTTGTTTTTGTGATCCATTATTTTTTATGGTTTTGAATATAAAATATATACTTATTTATATATATAATATAGTGTTATATAGGTATATTGTCAGCTGAAAAAGAGAGAAAGAATAAAAATAAGTAAGAAGGAAGGTATAGTGAGGAGGAGGGGGGAATATAAACGTCTTACGTGAAAGAAATAGAGTCGTAAAAATAAGGATTTCCATCTTTGGGTGGTTGGTTGGTTGGTCGGTTCTCATCACAAAAATAATAATAATAATACTCCATTTTACCTGCGTTTTTTTATACTGCGACGCCCCAAGAACTGAAAAAATAGCTTAGAGGCTTCATTTTTCTTTTTTCTTCTTCTTCTGTTCTCGGGGCAAAAAATTTAAGAAGAAGAGTAGGGTTTTTTAGTAGTTGTCTATCACCCCTAAGAGTGTGTAGTGCGTGTTTTTCTTGTGTTTGGGTGTGCGTGTGTGTGTGTTTTACGGGCTTACAGCCTCCTTGATCTCTTCACACTCTTTTTGGGTACTTGCCAAACTATCATATACATCTTTGCAAGTGACTAAAAAATCGCTTCTTGGCCTCTCTCTCTTGTAGGAAAGTATGTCGAAGTTGTAAGTGTCCACGAGAGGAGCACACTGGCGAACTCATGTCTGCTGGCGGTAGCTTGGCCCATCCCCGGAGATCTCTCCCATGAGTTCATCCTCCGTTTCCACGACAGCCTCTGGGAATCACGGGTGTAATAGCAGTGGCAGCAATAATAACGGATCCACGTCCACCCTGGAGCGGCATCATCGAACCCCCGGGGACGTTCGGCAAAATCACTCAGATGATGACTCCGGCTGTGCCCTGGAAGAATACACCTGGGTCCCTCCGGGACTTAAACCGGATCAGGTAAGGAAGCTTTATTTATTTATTGTCAGTCCAACCTGTCAACACTCTATGTAACCCAAAAAAGTGACCGTAGATACAGGTGGCTGCTATACACAGAATTTTTATTACTAACATTTTCTTTTGATAAAACTGGTTGACGCTTTAGGCAGGTGACCGCTCACAGAGGTTAATTGTGTGTATATATATAGGATGAGGTCATCCAATATTTTTGGCACGTAACTCAGTAAATTTTGCTAGATAAGTATGGCCGTCTTTATTTGATTCAAATGTGCTTTGCAGGATATTGGGCGTCTTTATAAAGATAGGATATACATGTTATACCCTTTTTATGACCCTCCAGAATGCTCTATTAGGACAATTTTGCATGGCCACATATTGGCAGTCGTACACTTATTTTTTTTTAAGATATGATGTTCATTATGGTCGTTCCATTTGTTCTACTAGGAACAATTTTGCATAGTCGCAATATTGTCTGGCATCTAAGTATTTTTAAAGGGAACTAACAGTCAAAGCACTATTTTTACCCCTAATATGGCCACCCTAATTATTTCAAAAGGATCTATTTTAATTTAGCCACATATTGGTTAACTACTACGTATTATTTCAAAAAGCTTTTTGTCGCCCTGTGATTAGTCAAACTATTACTTAACAAGAGTCAAGTTTGGGGAGACGCATATTCATATTGCTTTGCAAGGATCAATCATAAGCTATCGTTCAGATTTTCTAGTTGATAACACTAATTTTGCACTTGGTTTGTGGTATTAAAAAACAATTAGATATATGTCAAGGCTGTTTAAAAATGTATCTATATTATGCTATTAGAACCCTTTTCTGAGCGGTTAAAATTATGGTGTACCTTTTTTGGACCCACTTTTTGTTGCGTTAGACATAAGTATCTTTAGCCAGTGTTAAACATATCTATGATTAGGCTATAAGACTACTTTTCTTAATGATGAGTATTATTTTGTTATTTGACACATATTTTTAGCTAAAACGTATTCTTTCGAAAAGCCCTCAAAGGAATGACAATAATTTTGTTACATATTGGTGGCCGTTAATGTTATTCTTTTAAGACAATTTATCATAAGCCAATGATTTAAATTAATTTAAGCTATTTTTAACTTTGATTACCATAAATGGTGCACTTATTGCTTGTTCAAGAACATCTATTTATTTAGTCATAAATTGTCTATCTCTAGAATATTATTTAAGCTTTGACGTGCTATTGCGGGTTAAAGAAATAAAGTTTTTAGGACATATTTTTTTGTTGAAATGAAGTATTACTCAAACTTACAAATTTATTTTGTCACAAAAAAGTTATTTCAATGTTTTTAGTTTTGACTATTAAGTTATTTTTTCTGTTTTCCCTGCAATAAAATGGCTGTAAATGTTATAAAGTAGATTTCACAATTTATTCCCGGCCAGATTCATTTTATTCATTGAATCACTAAGAACATTTTCCTTAGCAACGCTCATAAGGGTTTCTAATATTCTCTTTTTATCATCTTTTAGTACACCTATTTGTATCTACAGTTAAAACGCTTGAGAGTAAGCAAGCTTCAAAAGAGCAGCAAAATAGAGCGACTCTCAAATAGTAAATTACTAATTCAATGTCAAATGTATACAATAAATATATTTTTCCTTTGCTTTTTGGCAACTTTCAAATTTATCTACGTAAACATTTGGGGGAGAGAAGAAAAAAAAATCCAGGGATTAAGAGTAATCTAATCGTCCTTTTATCTTCAGATTTTTAGGCTAAAGAGCTATAAACGCACTGCACTTAACAGCGCCCCTTATCACCACCGGCCATCTTTAATCGTTTTGTTATCTCTGACTTATTTTTTCTTTCTTGAAATCAAAAAGCATCTTTCAACGCTTATCAACTGTGAATGACTTTTTATGGTATAACCCTTAAAACTATGCTGCTTTAGAAGAAATATATATTGTCCTCCCATAAAAAAAAAAAAATACGAAAAAAAACCTTTTAAAAGTTTGTATACCCATTTGAACAGCCATGTATTAAATGTAGTTCCTTTGTATAATATGATACTTTTTGTATTTTTTTTACGAATAATATTACAGTGAAATATATTTATTTATACATTAGTTACTCTTGTATGACTATCAATTGTGAAATGTTTTTCATTGATAAAAAAACCAAAAATAGTTTGGATTACGTCATTATATACAGTTTCAGCTATTGTTTTTTTCGTGGCTTCATTATATTTATCATGCATTTCAAATTTACTCGTATTATGTGTTTTTGATACAAATTTGACTAATTTTATAAAAGATCTAACTATTGAGCACTTGGATATTCTATTACTAAACTTAAACGATCATAATATCATTAATATCTATGACACAAGCACTCATTTCAATATAAGCTACTGGTTAAATCCACGCTGAAAAAAATGTATCTCACAAAAAAGTTCAGAAAAGATCAGATATATGTAAGTAAATTCAAGTAAATATTCCCTGATGTCAGTCGTTGTTTCTTTCAAACCATCTATGGATTTAATCATTCTTATGGCTCCTTAAAGCATTTAGTATTGTATATCATTAAAGAAAATGAATCTTTGTAAACAGATCAAATAATACAGGAACCTAAATATCACAGCCTAATAGCCATAGAAATTGTCTTATTGTACAAGCCCGTCATTCTTTCTCCTTACTCGTATTCTGGTAGCCCCTCAACTATTAGCGTTGTGCATTTTTATGATCCTATGGAAAATTAACCAATAACATAGTAAATATTGCAAGCAAATCCCAATTGATATATATATATATACCAATATATATATATATATATATATATATATATATATATCAAAGCCATATTGCAAATCCCAACGATCCTGTAAATTTATAAGCCTCTTCTCAAAGTAATTGTCCGAATATAGAAGTCTAAAATCATTATTTCCACTCTTTTTTGAAGGATTAACTCTCATTATTGTCCTTCTCCCACAAGAGGTCGCCTCTTTTGATCTCCACTTAGATCCATATTATTATTATTATTTCACAATGATGTAGATCCTCATGAATTTAAAAGAAAAGAGAAAATTATTTATTTTTTTCAACCAAAAAAATAGTGTAGTCTATTATTATCATGTTTTCATGGGCCACGATAATAATAATAATAATAATTCGAAAGAATATCTCTTCTCTCATCTGACAACATGAGTCACTTTTTACCTTCGTTTTCTTCTCTTTTTTTTTGATAAACACCATTATTTTTTCATCATCATGTCAGACCATAATAATAATTTTGTTATTACGATGAAACTTTCCATGCATTCTCTAACAGCTCATTTCCTCTCCTTTGACTCTTAGGTGCATCTCTACTTCTCAACGTTACCTGAAGATAAGGTACCCTACGTTAACTCCGTCGGGGAAAAATACCGAATCAAACAGCTCCTACATCAGTTACCTCCACATGATAATGAAGTTCGGTAGGTGCCTTAAAAAGTATTTTGGATTTGCATTGGCTTAATTATTTTCTTTCATAAATCCTTAGATACTGCAACAATCTCTCGGAAGAGGAAAAAAAGGAACTTCGACTCTTTTCCGCACAAAGGAAGCGAGAATCCTTGGACGAGGCACCGTGAAGCAAATGCCCGTTACCCTACAAAATCCCTCAAAATGTGATAGCGTAAGTCTGCCTGATAAAAACACTGCAACGACTATTTTCAAAAATACCTGTATTATTATTGGCCCCTTTTATTGAGACCATTAAAAAGTGAATCAACAAAACCTTTCATATATATTTTTTTTCGTTTCTGTAAATAAATAATCTTCCTATTCGTTTAATATATCATTTTCAATAGATATTTGAAAAAGTACCTTAAAAACTGTTGGTTCCCTTTGCTGGAACTCGTAGTCAGTGTTTTAACGAACATTAATTGAAAAACACCTTAGCTTAAGGGCATGTCCGAAGTACCAATCAATCTTGGTATTATATGCATTTTAATATCTTTAAAAAGCGGTTTGTAATATAGTGTGTGAAACTGAAAACTGCGAACACGCTACAAATATTACAACCAAATCCACATCTCTAATTGTTATCCTTTCCGTATATAAGTACCCACCTTTACAGTCTCTTGTCTGCCTTAGGCAGACGTGTAATGAAATTCAGCTCGGCTTAAACGACTATATTATGTATGATAATCCCAGGTTTCGTTTTGGGTCATATTTTTCACTTATGTACCTAAGTGACTCCTTGAGGGATATGTTATTATGATGATATAGTTCCAAGTCTGCTTACGGTCTAACTAGGATAAATAGGTTACTGTTTTTTCACTTTCTCTATGAATAAGATAATAAATATATTTGTTAAAATTGTTGTTTTACATTATTTGAAGTACATATTTCAATCAACAGTCAATATCAACATGACATATTTTGAATTCATGCATGTCATTCCTTTCTCCACAAAATATCAGCCTCTTAATACCGTTTCTTTTTCCTCTCCTTTATATGTAGTGTACTGACTCCATTGGCGGCGGTGACATAAGTGTGGTTGCGTCCCGTGCGGGTCTGAATCGCTTCTGGCATCCAAATTGCTTCACTTGTACGGTTTGCAATGAACTCCTCGTGGACTTGATCTATTTTTACAAAGACGGAAAGCTATACTGTGGACGGCATAATGCAGAAACGATGAAGCCTCGATGCTCAGCCTGTGATGAGGTATTGCTTTCAAAGTAATAATAACTTATGATCTCAATCTAAAAATGCACTTTTTGCGTTGCAGATAATTTTATCGGATGAATGCACAGAGGCAGAGGGCAGAGCTTGGCACATGAAGCATTTTGCCTGCTTTGAGTGCGATCGACAACTTGGAGGACAGCGATATATCATGCGTGAGGGAAGACCATACTGTCTACAATGCTTTGACTGCATGTTTGCTGAATACTGTGACGCCTGCGGAGAAACCATTGGGGTTGATCAAGGTATGAACAGGAAACAAATATGCAAATATTTAATAATTGCCCGGTGACATTCATTTGACATTGCTCCATCTGCAGTTTTTTGTGGCAATTGGCCATAGAAATAAAAAGATATATATAGAGAGCTTATTCCCTTCATCTGTATTTTTGTGTCCAATATAAACAAATAATTTGTACAACGTCATCGTAAGCTGGTCATAGAGATGGAATCTATCTCTATGATCAGTTTTCGATGATGTAGTACAAATTGCTTTGTTTATTTTGAACACACAGAATATAGCTGAACGATGTTTCTCTGCTGTTGAAGGGAATCAGCTCTCTATATCTTTATATCTCTATGCAATTGGCCCATGCAGGAACTGCTTTCATAATACAATAAATAATGAACAATTGAAGTATTACTAATTATTAGCCTTCGAACTGATAGTTTGTTTGGACAAGTAGCATTCATTTTACACAAAGGAACAAGCTTTAGATAACCTCCAACACTACCAATCATTTATACTGTATTACCAACATTTTATAAGCCTGACTATGCATGTCATTCTCATTCTTAAACTACTTAATGACCAAGATTACATATCAAAATAAGTATTTTGGATTGTTGTATGTCACCTTATTGGCCTTGTTTTGTAATAATGAAGGAAAAAGTGATCTTTATATTATATTCTGTTATTAACTCATTTTTCTCCATATATAATTATAGGTCAAATGACTCATGAAGGTCAGCACTGGCACGCAACGGACGAGTGCTTTGGCTGCAACTCTTGTAGGATCACTCTCCTGGGTCGTCCCTTTTTACCCCGTCGGGGGCTCATTTACTGCTCCATCTCCTGTTCCAAAGGCGAAACCTGCACGGACTCCAAGACAAGCAATAATATCCCCTGCAACAGCAATAATCTCGCTCCCCCAACCTACGACAACGTCAAAAAGCCTCGCCCAATCAACGAGACATCCGACTTGTCACTCTCAGAGCAAAGTTCCTTTTCAACCTCACCGACTTTTGAGCGGAAATTTTCTTCAGAGGCTGAGCGGGCTTCCTTTGTTGGAAACCAGTTTTGTCCGGGAAGGTATTTCATAGTGATAGCAGTGATCGAAGTGAGTGCACACCGCCTCCTCCTCCTACCTCCCGCTCTAGCCGAAACTCCGTTCTATATCCCATGCAATTCGGGGGCTCCACAAATAATCAACATGTTCCTTGCCTCCCGATGCCCAATCAACTACCACCACCCCCCATGAGTCAACGGAAGAACTCTAGTCAAAATGACCTGAGAGACTCTCTCGGAACCTCTCTCCCGCCAAAGTCCCCTCCACCCCTTGCCTACGATCGCTACGGCAGCCTGGGCAGAAGGAATCCTGGGCCGCTACAAGAAGTACCAGCCCTCCAACTCCTCAAGCATTGCGGGACTCAGCATGGGATCCCACGAATGATTGCCAAAATGCCTCTCATCCTAGCAACAACAGCAGCATCACCTCTAAAACATCCTCCTCGCCTCCACCACCAGTTCCTCGAAGTCCAAAAATGGGCCGCAAGGCCCTCCAACAAAAGATCCTGGCCTCGTGCCCCCGTGACCTCCTTGCATCAAATCCTAAAGTCACCTACTTCAGTCACGTCTGAAGTCTCCCAGATCCACGCTCCAAAGTCGAGGCCAATCGACGAGCCCTGGAAAAGAATTTGGAGAAACTCATCTCTGAAAAAGGCCCTTAAAGCGAATTTGGAGCAAATAGAGAGACTCCTACAGCAAACATCTTTTCAAGGCTCTGTTCCTCGGAAGACAGAGAGTGAAAGGAATGGATGCTGGGCGTAGGGGGCAGGCCGTTGAGCCAACTCAACTCAAAAGCAATCTGAACAAGCCGACCAGCTCACAATCAGGAGAAAAAAGTAGCGGGTCTGCAAAGAATCTCTCTGTGCGCTTCGACACGAGTCAAACTCCGGCACGAATGGATGAGAGAAGTCATCCTGCTCGTAGGCCTGAGACCCATTCATTCGCAAAGAGCCACTCCTTTGCCGGCAAGTCCGGCCTTGGAGAGGCTCAGCGAGATGACGACGCCTATTGCTCTACCTGTTCGGATTCCTCCTCTGATAGCGATGACGATCCCTATGCCTACGAACTCCCTCCCCGAAAGGCCTATGGGGGCGTACGGATATCCTATGTCCCCAATGACCGGCTTGCCAGGGCGCGGATCAGTCATCGGAGGCACGCCTCGGAGTCTTCCACCTCCTACCCTGGAATACCCTCCCCCACCGTCGTCCATCACTCCAGGCAAACTAGCCTGCGAGTGGCTCCAACAGGTCATAATCCTCCACAGGGAGGTAATAACCTTCCACCAGGTCACAACCCACAAGCACAGCACTTCATCATCATCCGTCCAATTTACCGTCCTACTCTGCGCATGCCTCAGCTGCTGGCGTCCTGGAGAACCATAGGGCCATAGCAGCTGCCGCCTCAGCAGCACCCGGAAACCTCAGTGACAAAGATAAAAACTGTATTATTTCCTGAAAGACTCCCAAAGTTTCTTTTTTCCTTCCTACATATACAATCAACTCTAGTCCGACCTGATTACCCAATAATTATATTATTATTATGAACTCTATTATACACCTCTGCATATATATATGAATGTACCCATTGTAATGACTATTTTATTGATTTATTTATCAAAACGAAAAACCAAGAGATTATTATGATAATTTTAATAGTAATAAAATGTTTTTAGGATAATTATATTGTTTTATTTCAATGAGTTTAAATATTGTAATGGACGACATGGGGAAATGAACCATTCACGGATTGTCATTAGGTTGGTGTCATTAAATCTGGACAGCCAATATATTTTTTAAATAAATAATAGACAAAAAGTATACCATAACGTTATGCTACATTTTGATGGGATGGTGTTGTGAGAATAGCTATGCTTAATCATAGACACCAGATGAAAGGATGGTGTTTCATAATCTCCGTGGGTTTTACTCATAGAGATATAAAGATATAGAGAGCCTATTCCCTCCAATAGCAGAGAAGCATTGTTCAGCTGTATTCTGGACACAATGACGTATTTCTCTTCCCTCCAATAGCAGAGAAACATCGTTCAGCTGTATTCTTGACACAATGACGTATTTCTCTGAATAATCCATAAGCTCTCTATGTCTTTATATCTTTATGGTTTTACTCCGGATAAAAACCTTAACAATACTGGTTAAGATCACAAAACTGAGTATTTTTTCAAGTGCTTAGAAGGTTGAAAAAAGATCCCGCAGATTATAGAGAGTGAACTAATGGAGAAGGAAAAGATGGTTTGATAGTACATGGCGTTATTTAATGAGTTCATGGGATAGGTTGGGAGTAAGATTATTTTAAGTCAAGAATACTAGGCAATAATCTGTTTTATTCATGATACAAGTATCAAAGACGGTTTTAGCTAAACATATTCCATAGAAAAGCATTGCATTTGTAAAGTAAAATAAAAGAGGGTACAAACTCCCACCAACCTTAGTTATGTGTAGAGAGCAGAGCTGCAACTACCGAATGTAAATCGGTATTTAGAACTGGAAGCATTGTTAACTGGTGTGAAGAAGTTGAACTTTGCGGAAACAATAAACAACTCCGGAGCTGAAAACGTATTTAATATCGGACAAACGATTAACGAAAGACAGTTAAGGAAATAATTTTTATTCTATTGACTTCCATTTCCTTCAAAATCCGAGTGCATATATGATTGAAATTTAATACATATTATTTTATATAAAAGTATTTACAAAAAATTATAACAAATATGTACTGAGCTAACGCTACGTAGGCATTTCATTCCTTTGTTTGATGGAAATGGATTCTACCAGAGCTACGACTACCGAATGTAAATCGGTATTTAGAACTGGAAGAATTACCAGTGAACTTTGCAAAATAAATAAACAACTCCGGAGCTGAAAATGTATTTAATAACAAAAGCCACTTAAGGAAATAATTTGCTTTGCCTTCCATTTTTGTTCAAAATCCGAGTGCATAACTGATTTATATAAAGATAACATGTATCAAATTTCAAATAATCTCTACAAAATTATAACAAATCATGTACTTAATTGTCTTTTGTTATACATTTGAAGAAATCACTGAGCAGATACATAAATAAATTTTTTTTCTTTCTTATCTACCGCACCGATCGATTTTCGGTAGATATATATAAAGTCTACCGAATAGCGAATCGGCGGTACCGAATCCCAGCTCAGGTAGAGAGGCACATCAGTCAATAATAAAAGTCTCCCTCTGGGAAAAGCGTCTTTTCTCTTGATTTTTGAAAAAGGACATATATTAGCCCAATTTTTATATGAGGAATTCAATGAACAGTATCAGTTTAGCAATTCATAGATCAATCTCGTTGTCACTTCATTAGGAAAGAAGATGAGGAAGTATGGTGTTTGATTAATGAATGTAGTGCCATGGAAGGGATGCGAAATCAGATATTAAGTCATATTTATCTTCTTTTTTATTGTCAAAAAAATACTAAGGCTGAAAGATATTATTGATAACATTGGTTCCCTCATTGATTATATTGGTATAGAGAAGCAATGTTAGAGACAGACATTAGTAGAATCCATCTCCATCAAGCGAAGGAATCAAATGCCTACGTAGCGTTATCTCAATGAAAAGTGTGTCCAAAAACTCAATGTTGAATTAGATTCATTTGATCGACATCATTGAAAATGACTTATTTGGAGGCTATCCATATATATGTATTCTATCGAACCCAATGAGTAAAAAAAAGCTCTACGAAAATTATAAGTTGGTGTCGCGGCCAATCTATCATATTAGTATGGGTTTGAATAATATAATCCACTTTAGTTTTATCATTATTATATCAAGCAGTGACTTGTTTCTTTATTTATTATTTCTCTAATGACGGCATTTCCCGGTATTAGTGAAGTACTTGAAGTACTCCATCGCATCTAAGCGATCTGATTGGTTGATTGCAGCATGATGCATTGTAACAGGACTACCAACCCCCCCTACAATAATCCCCCGGCATTAACCCCCCCCCCCCGTTAATAATATTTATTATCTCTTAAAGTCAACTTATGAAGTTCACTATGTTTTCTTTTACATTAGTGTTTGAAAACTATGTTCCTAATATCGGCCATATGTTTTGTAGATTATTTTTATTAACATTACTAGAGTACTCAGTTGTTACCTTCGCTTCAAATACAGAACACATATCTCTCTCAACTCTGTCTCTTAATAAATGATTACCTTAATAAATAAATTTTTGCATCATAGTCAATTGGAGTTTGGTACAGTCATCTTCATATACACTCCACTTGCTTTACAGTAGAGATAACAAAAGGTTGTTCTTCAAACTCATCAATAAACATTAGTTTTCATTTGAGTACACTGTTTGTTTGAAATAAATTTGTACTTATTTTTTTATTTAAGTGCACTGTTTTCTTTATTTTTTCAACGTCTGGAAGTCAGAGTGATGAACCATTTTTCGGCATACATGAGCAAACAAAATAAATTTATTTGAGTATGAGTGCTGCTTTATAGATTGACTATTGATATGTGGAATTAAAGCGTTAAAGTACTTTAACGCTTTATGTGAATAAAAGGAGTTCATTCAAAGAATTCAACAATGACGTCATGGATGTAGGCCATGAAAAAGAGAAAATTAGTATTTTGTAGGATGGATTTAATTTGTCTGAATTGATGTTTATTCTTCAACAACCCCAAGTGAAGTGACACTTTGTAAAACGGCTTTTTATCATTCCTTCCGCGTTTTTTCAACCTATCACATTGAAAAAGAGAACACCTTTTCTCTATCCTAGTTATTAGGCTCCGCTAGTCTCTCAAGTTTGAAGAGAGTTCAGCGTGAGATTATATCTCTCTTGGAAAAGGGCTTACAATCATTTTCAGGAAAAAGTTAAAAAATCACAACATATATGTTTTCATTCCAAAAAGGCTACAATGAGCTACTTTTACAATTTTCTAACAAAATTGTAGAAATAAATATGTTTAATCACCATATTTAGAAAATTATTATTTTTCATTTATCTCTCTGGTTTTGTTCTGATGAAACATTAAAAATACTGTGCAAGATCACAAAAATGAGTTATTTTTCAAATGCTTATTAGGTTTTTAAAATAAGGTGAATCCATTGAAATGAAAAAGGACGTTGTGTAATGAGTTTGTGGAAAGGTGGACTGTTTTGTCATGGGGACTATTTAAAAGATTTTTCTCAACAATTGAGCCTAATATCTACATAAATAACATTTTTTAAAAGTTAAAAACGTTTTATTCGGTAATCTGCATTCAGGGCAGTAAATGTGAATAAAAAATGTTCATTGTTGTATCTTTGCAACTGCCTGAATTGTTTTATACTGTTTTCAAAGAAAATTTATTTTAAAATTAATATTTTATGGAAAATGCCTATAGCAGCTCACCAAGAGATTGATGATCGGCAAGGTCTTGTTCGCTGCCGCGACTGTGACTACACCTAGGATTAATAAAGAGTACAGGTGGGGGGCGCACAAAGGTCCGTAGAGGTAGCCATAAATAATGCCGCCAGGTACATTGTCGGATGTAGGGGATGAACCTATCCACATCCGGACCTCATTGGGGTGACCGTAATAACAGTAGACCACTTCATCGACGGGAGTACTTGTGCCAAGCCCCAATCGGTTCCTTCATCTTCCTGATCTCGAAAAATCCGATAAGATCGACCACTTCAGTGGCATATCGGCGGTCACCTTTGCATGACACATGGAACAGATTCGAGGCCCTGAGGTCGGCAAGACCCTGCACGCTTCAAGGACCTCAGCTAAGATAATTGGACGCAGTGTTCCTATCTAGTCGAAACCCTCCGTGCTGTATTAACATCTGCCATAAACATTTAGGATTCTATTCATTTTATTAATCAATCCTAGACACTATTAATATATATTTAAAAAGGCGTTTCATAAATATACTTCGATAACACACACACACCAAACACATACACACGCTAGAACATGAACTTAACAAAAATATAACTATAATGTATCGAATGCTCCAATAAAGGAGCGTACAAAAATTAACAATTAAAAGGATATTAAAAACAATTTGAATAGTTTGTCTTGTGTGCCTTCGAAAACAATCTAGTAGATTATTGTTTGGTTCTCAAAGATTCAAGGCATCGAAGAAGAAAGATATTCAATTCATTTTAAGGAAATATGAGAGGAAGGATTCAGTGCATTTTCGGGAAATAAAAATTCAAGAATTATATATTTTTTTTAAATAATAACAAATCGATAATGCACGTCATGTGTGACGTTTCAGTTTTTCTTTTCTAATCAGAGGAATCTAAACATTGCGTTCTGCGCATCCTTGTATTATCTATTATCTTTGGTTGAAAGCAAAAAATCCTTGAGAAACACTTAATATAAGAAAATAGAGTAGAATTTCTATTAGTTTTGAATGTCGTTTTATTGAAGAAATAAAATACTGAATACTTCATTAAAAACGGCGTTTTTAAAACCTTGGGAAGACTATTGACATGATTGACTCGTTATTCATAGCCAAAGTTACTTATTTGAAGATCATTAATTAAGTTAAGGTGCCATTACCAAGATAATTATTATTATAGCCAACATAATTACCAAGGCGGCACCAATAATTATTTGGATAAGAAGAAGAATACTGATTGTGGGCGTAATAACTATTAACTTTGAGTTTCAATCTTAGAACAGTGTTTTTTAAGTCAGAGTCATCTTGGTAATATAATTTCCGACATTCTAAAGACTAAATGTACAATACTAATAAATCTCAGGAGTGAAAAAGGTAAAAATGCTCGTCAGTGTTTGGCATTTTTTAGTTGTTTTAATTTACTTAGGAGTTTTTTCCCCTTTATTTCAGTTCTTACACAAAAAAAAGATTGATATGTACATGCGTATATGAACATAAATAGATATTAGTCTTAAGTGTCTACTTCAACAGAAAAATAATTCAGGAATAAAATTAGTTATCATGTAAATAGTGTTAACAAAAATAAGCATCGTACTCATTAAAAAAATATATATATATATATATCTGAATTAATTATAGAATTTTAAAATATTTTTGTATAATGCTTAGAATAATACTTAAGACACTTTTACCAGTTTTCAGATGCCACTTCGAGCAAGACTCTTTGTCGACTTTCCGGACCGTTTCACTCCTTATAAAACCCTGAGGCTTGTATTAGGTGACCCATATTAATCACCAGAGATCGGTACAAAAAAAAATACCGCCTAACCTAGTCAGTAGGAAGCTGTGTTCAGTGGGTATATTGTAATTTTAAAAATACTCACCGAATGTAGGCAATAATGTTATTCGATAGATTCTGAAAACATTTGAATCTACCAAATCATTTTTCGAGAAATATTTTTTACTTTAAAAGAATCTCCCTCTTCCGATAGACAAAAAGCATATCATCAGTTGCAGAATGATCGGTTTAGGAATAATCAAATCTCCTGTGGGTACAACAGATCTAGCGATAATTAATCGGTAGCCTTAAATCTTTTCATGACTCAATTCTGCATTACCTTATCAGATCTGGCCTATCACCCTGGGCCAAGAGATAATGTCAAGGACCGTTACAAAGTAAAATATTAGACATTAACTAAGTTTATATATTGATGTCTTATTTTATTAATAGCGTAGCTATACATTTGTAATGTTGAGAAGCAGCATTACATATGTATGCGGAGCTATGGCATAAAATAAACTTGTTTGTGGATTTGATTTCCGCTCTAATCCTAAAACATGAACTTAAAATCATTAGGATCATGAACGATTGAAGTTGTACGCAATCGAATTAAAGGATCTATATTAAAAAGTCATCAAAGGCTTTGTTAATGAAATAAACATGTAGCAATATTTGTTGAGGAGTAACATGGTATCCCAAAGTCATCGCCCACAGGAGGAGTAAGGAACTCTGGATGTAAATGGGGGAGCGTTTTATTCCATCGACCTATAGCATAAAAACAATTAGAAATAAATATATGTAGATTGTCTAAAAGGATGATACTAAGAAGAAGATATCAAGTAAAATAAGGAGGAATTAAGAATTAGCAGACTTATTTATTTGTCTTTCATTTGTAATCGTTCGCGAACGATGAATGACAAAATTTTGGCGAACGAGGAACGACAGCGAAAAATTCCTATCGTTCGTCATGCAGTAACTTGCAGGTGTGTACTTATTCTAAATATCTTCATGAATGTTTACCCCTGATGCAAAAATAAGAAAAGTACTTTCCATAGACTAGTAGTGTTGTACTTTTTAAAGTCCTTTGAGATGTGAAATAATTACTTTGAAGGGAAAAAACCTCGTCACTTTTATTCAGAATGACGAACGATAAACGAACGGCGAACGATACAATCTTAATATGAACGATGAACGACAACTTTGGTAATCGTAAAACGAACGATAAACGACAATTTTCGCGAACGTCAACAAGTCTATGAATTAGTATTTAAAAGGACCTTGACGCTTTATAAAGCATTTTCAACATCAAGTTAGTTGAAAATTATGAGCTTTCTAAAGAGCTAAACAGCAATATATATATTCGAAACTTTCAACAGCGGAAAGGATTCAAGCAATGATGATACATAATAAATAATCTTCATGGCTAAAAAGAGTTGGGGAGCAATTATTCTATATAAAAAATAATCGATTCAATTTCTTGAATGTGTTTTAAGATTTATAGGATCATCTTTGCTCCTATCACTTTGATTCCTTTGATGAAAGATAAAAACTGTGTATTTTGCTGAAGTTGTGTAAGGTAGGTTTTTTACCGACATTGTTTTGTAAAAAACACTTTGCTTAGATGAATTTTGGGGTACGTTCTACTTTATTACACCTCTTTCATGTGTTAGGGACTCACGGTACATATTATATTTTTTACAAAAAGGAGAAGGAAAAGAGAGAAACAAAAGAGGAGGAGTTAGAGAGTGAGAGAGAAGAACAGTGAATCATAAAAAGGGAGATGAATGAATTAACCTCTTACCAGCCCAAAGAGTCCCGGAGTAAGAAAATGTGCTTCAAGCATAGAAAAAGAACTTTTGAACCAGTTTATTCTGAAAAGAGAGGTTCCTCATGGCCTCTTCCAACCCATTTGCCTTCACAGATTCAATGTATTATCTCCTCCTTTTTCTTTCTATTTTCTTTTCCCTTTTGATAATAGAAAATATGAACAGTGAACCTTTAAAACATGATAAAGGTGTACGAAAGATAAACGCAGCCGAATTTTAGTTGTATTACTACCAGAGCTAGGATTCGGTACCGACAATTCGATATTCGATAGATTGTATTATATCAACCGAATATTGATCGGTGCGGTAGATAAGAAAGAAAGAGAAAATTATTATTATTATTTTTATATTTCAAACAAAACAACAAACAATTTAACATATTAATAAATAAAAAAACCTGAAAGAACATTTGGGTAAAAACATCATTTCTACGACATGTATCCTTTAAAACTTTAATGTGGAGTTTAACCATTGATAAAATCCCCGAAATATCGGTGCATGATGCACTTCTCCTTGCATATAATACATGCTGTGTTTTTGTAATTATCGAATTTATAAAACGTTCATCGAGTCCTACATAAAAGGCTATAAAGTCACTTCTCTTAGGTTGATAAAAACTTAAATTGTCGATTAAAAGATCAGAAACAGATTTATATAAAGGACCGAGATATGTGCAGTCATATAAAAAGTGGTCACTGGACTCACTCTCCGTACGGCAAAAAGAACATTTACTATGATCTTGCGTAAAAATTTGTCTCGCACTTCGAGTGTACCAGAGAGAACACGGTATTTAAACCACTTTTCTGATGACGACAGCATATCACTTTTTATCACACCTATACAGGCTTGTGAACGGAACGCAAAATTGAACGGCGTTCAGCTGAACGCACGTTCAATGAACGGAACGCTGAACGGAACGCAACTTTTTTTTAAAACGTTGAACGCAAAAAAAAAAGAATTTTGCGTTCAGCGTTCATTTTTTCAAACATTTATTGGACTTTTTTTCGGAAAAACGTCAATACTACGCATTACTTTTTTTGGATATTATTTCAAAAAAAAAAAACGTCATCACAACGCAGTACTCTTTTTGGAAATTATTTTCTTAAAAAAAAACGTCATCACAACGCAGTACTTTTTTTGGAAATAATTATTTTCTAAAAAAAAAAGTCATCACTACGCAGTACTTTTTTTTGGAAATTCTTTTCAAAAAAAAAAAACGTCATCACTACGCAGTACTTTTTTGGAAATTCTTTAAAAAAAAAAAAACGTCATCACTACGCATTACTTTTTTTGGAAATTCTTTTCTAAAAAAAAAACGTCATCACTACGAAGTACTTTTTTGAAAATTCTTATATAAAAAAAAGTCATCACTACGCAGTACTTTTTTGGAAAATTCTTTTTTAAATATTTGAACGCTGAACGCTAACGGAACGCTGAACGCAAAAACATTGAACGGAACGCTAATTTTTTTTGAACGCTGAACGCAAAAAAGCTGAACGCTCACAAGCCTGCACCTATAGCTTTAGCCACTGGAACATTTATACAACGTCTTCTTAAATAATTAATGAAAGGTTCCATTGTAGGCTTCAAACAAATTTTCCGCAGAAAGAGAAAATTATTTATTTATCTGCTCTGTGACTTCTTTATATGCATTTAAGATCGGATAATTTATAACAAAAGACAATTAATTTCATAATTTGTTATAATTTTTTTAGAGATTATTTGAAATCTAATACATTTATTTTTATATCAGTCATAAATGCACTCGGATTTAGAAGGAAATGGAAGGAAAGAGCAAACAAATTATTTCCTTAACTGTCTTTTGTTAATCGTCCGATATTAATATGTTTTCAGCTCCGGAGTTGTTTATTTATTTTGCAAAGTTCAACTTTTTCACACCAGGTAACGGCGCTTCCAGTTCTAAATACCGATTTACATTCGGTAGTCGCAGCTCTGATTACTACTAATCAGAAGTGTATCCAGGTCACTCTCCTAATAAATTGAGTAAATTATGTAATGATACCTTCACCAAGCCCCAACACAGAATTGAAAAGGATTTTGGCTCGACTAAAATAAGTTACATGATAAACACACTTTACTTTATTATAAAAAAAAGTAAATTGATATTAAAACGCCCCACATATCTAGTTAATGGGCTCTTTAGTGATGTTTGCATAGAGATCGTAATATATTTATTATTCGTGGAAATAAGTTAATTGGACACGATTAAAAAGTTTCGGCCAAGTAAAACTTGTGATCTGGCAGAGGGTGCCAATTATTATGACATAATAAAACACAACATCCTTTAATAAGGCGTTATCACTAAGAATAGATAAAAAGAGGTAATTTTTGAAACGTGATTGGTTGAAAGAAAGGAGAGAGAATAATACAAAAAGGCAGTTGGCATTATGCTAAAAATATAAATTTACTCGCGTTTGTTTAGGAGTGAACACCAAAGTGGAGAGAAGAATTCATTTTTATATAATACTAAAGTATCTTCTTCATGGGCCTACATCATAGATATGTAAAGATGTAGAGAGCTTATTCCCTTCAATAGCAAGAAACATCGTTCAGCTGTCGTCTGTGCCCCAATTAAAACAAGTAATTTGTACTACGTCATCGAAAGTTGATCATAGAGATAGAAAGATTTGTTTATATTGGGCTCAATGACGTACTTCTCTGAAGAATCCAATAACTCTCTATGTCTTTATGTCTCTATGGCCTACTCCATGACGTCATTGACGAACCCTTTGAATAGACTCCTCCTATTCCACCGCATTAATGGAATAAGAATCTGCTCATACTCAAGAAAAATAATTATTTGTGAGTTTGGAAGAACAGCCTTTACTGTTATCCCTAGTAAGCACTTTTTAAGGTATGGCTTGAGTTTGATTTTGTCAACATTTTCAGAGATCTTATAGCACCCAAAAGTACCAACTGACTGGAAATTGTGCAAAAGGAGTTATCTCTTAATCCGAGCTTAAACTACCAATTCATATTTAGTAGATCGGTAGTATCGACGTAGATTTATTGGACGATATTTTTCTTCGTTACAACTACCGCTACCGATAGGATGATTTATTGGTCCATCAGTAGATTTAAAAGTGAGGTCGAATCTTTTTATAACAGAATATTGTTTACTTGAATGAGTCCTCGAGGGTTTTTTTCAATTTATTTCAGTTCTTAAAATTGCAAAGTAATTGCGTTAAAAACATTAATAGACAGTTTAGTCGCAAATTAATACTTTAAAGAAGAATAACAATTAAAAAATACATAGATATAATTAGTCCAACATAAAATGGCACAATACATCTTTTATGACAGAATATTATTTATTGAATGAGTTTCTGAGTTTTAAATATACAGATGTTGCTTCAATCAGAAAGTTTATAAAATATCCACCGCTTTAGGCATTATTTTGCAATAATGGTCTTATATATGTTATTTATACTTCCATTGTAACTCAGAAACTGCTTT
>CP045902.1:10001802-10046607 GCA_013387185.1 Caligus rogercresseyi
CCGCATACTTTTGTTTCAAATTTATATTTTAGAACAATCGATAATCAATTAATAAGGATATAATAAAGTTTATTTTGCAGTAAAAAACTTTGTTATTAGATATCTTTGCTTGTTCAATTTCATCGTTAATGATTGCCTTCAAATAAGATGGAAGCTGCAAAATATGCGACACAAAAGTCTCATTCATATATTGTGGATGCGAACAAAAGCTTTGATTTTGGCAAAGTCAATGCTTATTGAAGACAAAATAATTAATTCATTTCATTACGGCAAACATGCCAGTCAAATATGGAGTATTTTATAGATTAATATAACAATCCCCTATTGCTAACTCAGGATTCGACAGAAATTCTTTTGAGCATCTATTTGAGGTACATTTATGAAACATATTCTTTAAAGAATATCACAAAAAACTAGGAAACAAAACCGACAAATCTATATCCAAATAAGGACAACTTATTGCTTTGAGTCCTCTTAAAAGACGAATATACCCGCAAAATCAACATGTAACAACCCATATACAATATGCCCAACTATATTTATCGTAAAATAGCAAACCTTTGCAACTGCGAGATAAATATTTAAATATTTGATACGCTACTCAGTTTGTCAAACTCAGTGCTTTATTGTGACATGTTCGTCGTTCCAGGGCTTCCTGAACATATTTCCTATACCAGAGAGGAAGAACTGTGAAATTAATTTCATTCTTTATTATTATGCCTAGTTTAAATATTTTTTAAAGTACTTTTAAATGACTTGGTTATAATTTATCTATATCTATCTATCTATCTATCTATTATCTATCTATCTTCTATATCTATCTACTATCTACTATCTATCTTTCTACTATTATCTATCTATCTATCTATCTATCTATCTATCTATCTATCTATCTATCTATCTATCTATCTATCTATCTATCTATCTGTCTATCTATCTATCTATCTACTATCTATCTATCTATCTATCTCTCGATCTATCTATCTATCTATCTATCTATCTATCTATCTATCTATCTATCATCTATCTATCTATCTATCTATCTATCTATCTATCTATCTATCTATCTATCTCTATCATCTATCTATCTACTATCTATCTATCTATCTATCTACTATCTATCTATCTATCTATCTATCTATCTATCTCTATCTATCTCTATCATCTTTCTATCTATCTATCTATCTATCTATCTATCTATCGATCTATCTATCTATCTATCTATCTATCTATCTATCTATCTATCTATCTATCTATCTATCTATCTATGTATATATCTATTATATATATATATATATATATATATATATATATTATATCTATATATATAGATATATATATATATATATATAATATATCTATATATATATATATATATATATATATATATATATATATATAACTGGTTGGACCTTGTTATCCTTGGAAAAAGGCCCTTCAGTGTTTTATATATGCGTTTGTCATGAGGTATAAGAACTTGAATATATACTACAGACTGTACAATATGTTTACAAATTCATGTCACGATATCTTGGCGCATTAGCATATCCATGCTCGCTCCAAACAGTCAAAACAAGTCATCACTCCTTCAATTTATTAATATTGATAATGGCCTAGTGATAAAAAGGAATGCAATTGAAGAAGTGCATTTTATATTGATTCATCCTGTAGTTAACACGCAATAAAAAAATTGCTGAGATGTGCATATAAAAGTATAAGATTGCAATCCATTCCTACAACGGCATCCCTTATTATATATTGGCCTCAAAACTTACATAAGACCTCTTAAATCAACCGATAGGGGGCGGTAATTGATTTGCCCTGCAGGGCTCTCTTTCTTTGATACCCAGCAGCTGCTATCTTCAATTATGAATGGAGACATTAAGCGAAGCCGGATTGGATATCATTTAGCATAAAGAGTGTCCAGGAGTGCATATATATTTATAGCATTGAGTTAGAACCATAGAGATATAAAGATATAGAGAGCTGATTCCCTTCAATTGCAGAGAAACAACGTCGTTCAGCTGTCCCCATGGCCCAATATAAACAAAGTAATTTGTATTACGTCATCGTAAACTGATCATAGAGATACATTATATCTCTATGATCAGCTTACGATGACGTAGATCAAATTACTTTGTTTATATTGGACACACAGATACCGATGAAGGGAATAAGCTCTCTATATCTTTTTATCTCTATGGTTGTATCATTCGATATTTACATCATAAGAAAGCTATCTTTGAGGCTCTCTAGCTTATGGATAATAAGAATAATCTTTTCTTGTTCTTCGAGCCCACGTAGGACACCTCCCTATCAAAACAATGAACGTACACAGATTTGCCCCAAATACCAAAGTGACAGCCCCCCTCCCTCATAAGTCCGCTCTGGAAACACCGGGAGTGAGCCCACGAAACCTCCCCCCTCTGGAGACTCTGTAATTTCTTATTCCTAATATCTTGGCACGCGCCATCTTTAAATCATTATTATTATTCCTATGAGAGCTATCATATTTTTTTTTGCTCAGTATTTTTGAAAGAAAAATATATTCATATTCTCACTCACAGTGTGTTTGCTTCTCTCTCTGACTATCTTGAGGTGTTTTTTTTTGTTATTCCCCCATATCTTGAGAATACAAATATAGGTACACACATAGACATCAATTTTAAAGTTTCACTTTAGAGAGAGAGAGAGGGAAAATAAACAAACAAAAAAATTATAAGTTATAGGAGTGACTCGTAGAAAAAACCACTTCCGCTATAAATAACCATCTTTTTCTCTTCTATTTCTATGTGTGTCTCTGTGTGTAACTGTTTTCTTAAGAGCCAAAACAACATAGGAATTAAAGAAGAGGAGGGATTAAAATAGGATTCATTGGTTTGCTAAAATATGCTGTTAAAAACATTTTCCTCACTTTTTTGGTGTATAAATAAATAATTATGTTAAATATTGTTGCGTGAAGAATGATAAATACGAAAAAAAATTAATATATGTAATAATTCATATGTGTGTGCCCCATGGAATAAATATTGGACCTCAAGTACTTACAATTTTTAAAGAATGGAATATAATCTATTAAAAAAGAAGATAAGTTAATAAATAATTAAAAAATATATAATATTTTATAACATTTTATATTTGATGTTTTTAAATAACAGTATATCGTAAAATATAGCGTATAAAAATACAAAGAAATGACAATATAAATCAATACAAACGCATCATGTAGCAGATCCTTCTCTCTGCTCCTGTATGTATATTATTATATTATAATTAAATTTGGTAACTCAAGATTTATATTGGAATTAAATATAAACTTAGATGCATATATACACTCAGCGAGTGCAAACCTCCGCCGTCACGGGGTCCTTATGAGCCTTCCGAGGCGGATTTTTCACGCTGTGGCGGCGAGAGGGACGGAATGTTCTAATCGAAGGAATTTCAAGAGAAAAGCTCCGGCACGCGATTTCACAGCACCGCGACATCTATTGGCAGAGTAGGCTAACTTGCAATATTATTATATTTAGCTCATTTTGCCTCTTTAAGAAGCACTCAGAGATGCCAAAATTTAATCACTTGCCTTTGCATTTCCACAACTCCACAGGAAAGTTTTCAATCCGATCTTTTCAGTACTTTTTGAGTTATCCTTCTGACAACCAACCTACTAAATACAAACCAAACGGCAATGAAAACAATATCCAGGTAAAATATAAACAGTTTAGACTAGATAACCAAAGTGATAGTCATTCATACCTTGGTTACAGTCATACTTCCTTTTGTATGCATTGTGCAAAACAATATATACCGCTTAAAAAAAAATAAATATATATATAATATAGCAAGTTGAATTGAAAATAACTATAACGTTGATTTAACCCCTCTGGATATTTTTATAGAAACCTAAACTAAGATTTGGATGAAAGGACCCATGTAAGAAAATGTCAATAGTTTTCTTTGTTGATTATCAGTCTAAATAAAGGACAAAACAGTATTGTTATATTTATAAATTTGTATCTAACGCGACTTACAAAGGTTGACTCAGAGTGCTCAGAATATATCCATGGTTATTTCAATACATAAGTTACTTATATTGATTAACATAAATGCCATACTACTTCTATATGTTGTTTGTCCAATTGATACTCCTCTCCGATACTCTTCAGCTTGCATGATTTCTTCTTCTTGTACTTTAAATTTCGCCAAAGTATGCAGACATGCATATGTAGAACGTTTGAGTACAAGCACTCTCTTCCTTTCTCTCCTAAGCCTGATATACACCGAGCAGAAACAACAACAACAGCATAGGCACTCCTCAGATGTTCCATTAAATACCATTAATAAAAACAAAAAAAGATTATGGGAAAACAACCAAAACAATCATAATATGGTTATCCAAGCCTCAAGGGGATTGAATAACATACATAGTATTTTATCTGATCATCTCTTTTTCCTTCGTTTTAAATACTTAACAATCTCTAGTCATGAGTCACTCATGAGGCTTTTTTTGTTTGTTTATAAGAAAACGGTCAGATTAAAATAGTTTGCTTTTGATGTAGTACAGGGAGAAATGGCCCAAGATAGAAAAGAAAATTATGACGCATGGAAATAATAAATCTTTGCCACGTCTAATAACAAGGGATCTTTAGTCTATATTGCTAAAATAATATATTTTTTGCCATTATTTCCACAATGTATGAAAAATAGATTTGATCAATAATTAGTTATATTCCTCACAAATTAAGGCCATTTTTCCATGACCCCTCATTCTATTTTTCTATCTTGGTCCTTTCTAGACCGTATTTTCCTCGGCCATTTCTTCCTAATATATTATGGTGTTGTACTACATCAAAAGCCTGCTATTTTATAACTCAAGGAAAAAGAACATTTATTTTGTTTCGAAAAAGTGAGACTAAATGAAAAAAGTCATTAGTGAGTTTGCGAAAACAACCTTTTCTATACCTATAATCGGATGATAGACCCTATTTGAGTCCTTAGGGATGTTATATACCTCATATTTTATATACAACTGATATAATTGCGTATGAGTAGTAAATAGAACTAAAAACTTTTTCTTTGGGATTCTGAAATATAATCTGTAAATGTTTATGAAAGCTTTTTAATTTGTCACCATTTAAAATGCTGATTTGTAGTTACGTCATGCCATTCATCTGTTATATATATATATATATTTGTATATCTAAAATAACAATTTTATATCCTACTGAAACTGGGATTTTTCTATCATCCAGATATGGATCCTTGTTCTAAAACATTAGCTCGTCCTGACCATAGAGATATAAGATATAGAGAGCTTATTCCTCCAATAGTAGAGAAACATCGTCTTTCAGCTGTATTCTGGGCACAATGACGTATGCCTCTGAGAGAATCCAATAAGCTCTCTATGTCTTAATATATATATGGCTTATTCCCTCCAATAGCCGAGAAACATGGACGTCAGTGTTTTTCTGGACACAATGACGTATGCCTCAGAAGATATCTCTATGGTCCTGATCAGAAGGACTTAATCACAAATTCAATAGAGAAGGACCAATCAAAGAACGCTTGTAATCACGGCTTTGTCTTCAATACACATTAAAAATAGATACTATACTAATGTTGTTGGAGCCCACCACGAATACATCTATGTCTTAATATATCTATGGCTTATTCCCTCCAATAGCCGAGAAACATGGACGTTCAGCTGTATTCTGGACACAATGACGTATTTCTCTGAAGATATCTCTATGGTCCTGATCAGAAGGACTTAATCACAAATCAATATAGAAGGACCAATCAAAGAACGCTTGTTAATCACGGCTTTGTCTTCAATACCCATTAAAATATATACATATACTAATGTTGTTGGAGCCCACCACGAATACATTCTCAAATCACTGCCTCAATGCCACTGGCGACCATGCCCACAGTGGCTCCTCTGGCAGCAGGAGAGTAGCGAGAATGAATAAGCAGCATTCTTTAGAGACGACTTAAGAAATGTAATATGTACCTACATTCATATAAAAACCATTCATACAAAAGATATGGCTCTTGTGTGTAGGTACATACATTTCTAAGACGTTGAGCCTATTGTTAGTGTATTACTTTATTATTATTATTATTCCATTATTAATCGGATACTACATTTTAAACACCATTACGACTAACACTAATGTGGTATGTACATTTAGGCTCCTGGTGTGTGTTTTCTTTCGCTAAGCAAGGTGTAAAACCCAGGTTTTACATGTGTCAAAAAAACCTGCCACTTCTCTTCTTCTTACAAGATCCTAATCCCGCCATTTTTCTTTGTTAATAATAATTAATATATACCATATATATACACTTCCCCTTGTGAAAAATGATGCAACGCAATAAAGGCCATGAAAAAATAAATATCCATCACCTTTCAGCATTCTTAACATTCTGTATATATGGATTCACTTTTCAATTACAGTTTCGTTAGAAAGCAAAAAGAACCAACTATTTTTATTTATTATTAAAGAATTCATTTTTACTTATGCATATAAAGAAATATCAAAAAATCTAAGATTTATTTAAAGCTAACACAAGCAAATTACATTCTTTTGGATAAGTAGATAAAAAAGGATCAGTTTTACTTTTTTTGACAAAAAGTAATTAATATATATATAAATTATCATTATTGGGACAATGACTCACAAAATATTTTCTTCATCACATGAGATACTAGATCCTAGAGGCTTTTTTCGCTTTGTCATGTCATCATTTTGTGTAAAATGTATATCTGATAAGAAATATATCATTAAGAAAAGTTCTCTTTAAGATTGAGTATCTCAATATGACAAATGATGTCTTCATAACTGTACGTCATTCAATGACCGTGACATTGTCGATACGTGCCCGAATTTGACCGCCCCCTTGATTTCTATGTTAGAGTATGTCAATAAAGTATTTATAAGGTCGTCCAATATTGTGGAATGTGATTTATATGAAGCATCCATCCTCAAGATGAACCAACTTGGTTTGCTTAGTAACTATTTTTAATCCTATGATGATGTTAGGCATAATATTTATAAAATAATAAAAACGTTGGACGCTTTGATGTATAATTCATATATTTTTTTCTTGCAAAAGAAAGTGATTTGTTTAGAGGTTGTTGTTGTGTTGGCAGCGTGCAACAAGCAATAAATATATGTACTACCAATCATGCATAGAAAATGCTTACATGTTTCTTCCTTTTTGTCTTGTCTCAATGCTATTTCTGCATTTTTAGAATGAAATCCAATCTTCCATAGAGAGAGAGAGAGAGAAAAGAGAGAAGAAGCAAGTAAGCATTACATGTTATGTATATACAGAAACCAACATGACTCAGTCGTCTGAGAAAAATGCAGATGGAAGGACTTCAATTGCTAAAGTGTACAGAAAAAAAGATATGGTACACAACCAGAGCCCTGCTGAATCATGAGAATCATGTTTTCTCTCTTCGTTAATCGGTTATCACATGACATGGACCTTTGGGAAGAAGTGGTTCATGAATAAAATTATAATAAAATTTTGGAATCCTTAGACAGCCAGCTCACATAACTCAAGTCAGAATAATAATAAAAGGATTTTGGCAGTCAGCTGTGCTCTCCTTTAGGACTGGTTTGCAGAGTTGTTGTTATACTTTGATATGAGGATTCATTTGGAGAGAGAAAAATGGTTTGGAATATACATGAGAGGTATGACCCATATATATTATGGATGTAGAGACAGCAACAGCTTATATATATTTTGATCGTTGTGATGGTGATGAATTAAAGCATACTGAGGAAAGCATGGATAAATAGTGAGATATGTTAAGGGGAATATGGTTAGAAAACATAAGGATTCGAGAAACTCATAAGTTAACTAATATATCGATTACTTAGGTGACAGATCGAAGGATAGATAAAGAAACCGAATGTGAAAAAGTTAAGCCTGTATTACATTACCTGTCTATAACGAATATGCATTCATAGTGGCCACTAATTTTTTAACACTGAAGGAACAATTTGGAATAAAACCTTTTGTGTATAGCGGTTACCTGTTTTCTAATGGCCACTTTTCTTAGGCTCCATTCAATGACAGCCATATATATATATATATATCGATGCATCGAGAACAGATAGAATGTAGAAACAGTGCAATAGATTGATGAAGGAGGTTTTTTTTTGAGAAAATAAGGTGGAAATAGCAATTAAAGCATTAAAGCAATGAATGGCCTATAATTTACCTTCTCGGCTGTTTTTTCTTCCTCAATTGAGAGCAAGACGACCTACATTGAATGCATGTACGCACTCTGAGTAACCTTCCTCACCACAAGTCCTCTCCCCCCCCCCCCCTCCCTTCCACCACGGTAATTAAATTGCTCCCGGGTCCTGCACCTTGAACCCCATAATGGCACCATTATTCCACATCAACTTCTTAAAGACGCTTATAATCAAGAAGCTCTTCAAACACCGTATTACAACTTTGAGTTTTTTCTTCTTTTCTTTATATATTATTGTGATCGTTATACCTTGCAACCATTAACCTTTTGCAATGAAAAATAAGATCTTCTCCATAAGGAATTTGTCAAGCGTGAAGAAGAGGCAAAATACAAGGTACAATATGTAATTATAGATATAATAACTCAACACCATGACACACTCTAAAATAAAAAGATATTCAATGTTAAGAGGCATAATCTAATTATGGAGGAATCTTTTTTACTTTACATTTCTTAGAAATACTAATAATAAATTACTCAAGTATGACGTCATAATTATTGGTTCAGGACGACAAAGAAATATATTTCAAAGGGTATTTATTATTTAAAAGCGTATGTACGTTTATTTTAGGTCAATGAATGATGAAACAAGTCATGTTTGTTATATTGATTGCTAAGATTACTAATCAGTCTACATGGAGTATGATATATGTATATTTGAATTTCTCTGGGATTCAAGAGGACGCCGCTAGTTCTTATTAAATATCTATTGCAATATAAAATACACTGTGTATTTTTTGTTAACGGAAGCTCTTAGGTTTGTTATTGGAATAAGTCTCTCAAATGAATATATCTATTTAGTATATCTTTAAAAACTATCCAGATTCTAAAGAATATGGATGTCGTTTAGTCATTATTGTTGTATGAAGTATAATTTACATTTTATAGACATGTGTCTGATGGGCAAATATTCTTTTGATAATATATATTTAATTTATACCATAGACTATTTCTTAATGATTTTGATAGTTGTAGTACAAAGTTATAACAGCTTGAAATATAATATCTATATTTAGGTCAATAGAAGTTATAGATAATATATTTTATCTCTTTTATACAACATTAAGTTTAGTTTCACTCAAGCCGTTATAAAAAATATCCAGGAATATTGCTAATGCTTTCAAATCCATTGACAGGAGAATTATATTTGCTCTATATAAAAACCCTTTTATAAGTGTTTAATTGGAATATCATATAAGTCTCCCTTACTTTCTAATATATATATTTTTGAATTTACCGCGGATTTGTAGACACTATATGGCGCTAGATGTTATACGCTCATTATAGAGCTAATTCAGCAGTACCATATGTTGTTACTTTAGCCTTATATCTCTATGGCTAGAAATTGAGAAAAGGTGGTGCTTTTTTAAAAACGTGATTGTTTGAAGGAAGAGGAGAAGGGAGTAATAAAGAAGCAGTTGGTAATTTGCTAACCCAAGAAAAACATTTTGTTTCATCTTATATGTTTATAAATGGATCATCACTATGACTATCGGACGTATAAAGATAAAGAAAATAGTGTTCTCAAATACATAAGAAATCAAGTTATGGATGAGTTTGCGACCTTTTTGTAATCCTTTTCCATGACGCTTACCCCTTGTTTTTCGCCACCAGTTTGGGCTCTCCCATAGAGAGAAAGAATAACATAGTTTGTCTGTCGTCTGTCGGTGATGGCTCTTGATTTCATCTATGGAAGAAACTAACTTCCATATAATATGTAGTAGGCATAGATGCTGTGCAGGGGGGGGGGGGGGGGGGGTGGAATCGTAAGTCACTCGCTCCTTTGTAAAAAAGTTGAGATACATAATAGGTATTATGAGCTCCTCTTACTGCCTACCTACTTAGTTACATACTTGGGTCGGAAGCTTTTGTCCCAGTAGTAGAGCTAGAGGTAGTAGGAGTATCTACTACTTCTTTTCTCTCTTCTATAAATAATGGAAGAATCCCTTCACACATCTATACGGAGTTTTAAGTGCTTTTAAAACATTTCAAGAATTATTATTTTTTCTTTCAACTCTTAGTGCCTTCCGTTTATTGTTGAGAGATGTACAAGAGAAGCAGTAGTAGTTTGATGGGCCAATAAGACACGCACACACATAGAGCATCTTTTTATCATGATTTTAAAATACTTAAAGAGACAAGACAATACAAAAAGAAGTCAACAAGTAAAAATCCATTAAGGATTTCTTTTCTCTTATTTTGCTTCTTCAAATGAAATCCTTTCCTTTGTTGAGTCGTAATGGATTTCTTTATATGCTATATATTGAAACAAATGGGCAGATAAGAGAGTTTTTGGCATATTTTACTTTATCCAATACCTTCTAAGTGACGAAAAAAAAAATAGATGACATATGGCTTTCAATTGGATGACGTCATTGTAATCAAGGTACATATTGAAATACAAGGCTGCCCCATTGACAATAGAGCTCACCACACGCTTATAAGACTGACGTCATAAAAAACTACCTGCAAGCTGGGGGAAGTGACACGTCAATATATATTTTTTATGACGTCAAAATAATAAGTAGATTACTAACGTTTCACACTCCATATAAGCATACCTTGTAAGCTATAGTCCTTGGCTCTAAGTATGTCATAAATAAGACGAAGTAAAGGAACAGTGAATCAAAGTAACCTATTGGTTAAAATCAAGTGACGTCATAGGTCAGATTGTGTGACGTCATTGTTCAATTCAAGGATTATCATAGATTTTTTTCTAAAAGGCTCCATTATACAATTATATATATATATATATATATATATATTTGATAATTACTACAGGCATGCAATTAAAATCTTTTGATTAGTTACTAACAGACACATATCGTCTAATAAACATGGATTTAAACACAGGAGTATCAAATAAGTGTGAACTTGGCTTACCATTTCATCTGAGAGTAAACGCCTAATATCAATGCTTGTGTTTTCATTAAAGTATTAAAAGTGACATATTCAGGAGAGAGAAGAAGAAAATAATACCCATATTATGATCTCAGATCCAAGTTCTTAAGAAAGAAGTTGCAAAACCTAAATAAACATCCCATCATCAATCCCCATCCCCCCAAACGTATTTGTAAATACTCTTAAATATATCATTTTTTATTTCTTCATTTCACATGATTAAGTCTCTCTATCCCTTAAGTTTATTGGCAATGTCGTCGATACTAAGTGTTCTTTTTTGTGCTCTCTCATCAAATTACGGATAATCCCTGAGTAGTAAAATGTAGTAAAAAACGTAGGCCCCCTTCTTATTGTGTATGAGTTTGTGCAAAAAACCATTCATTGAGCATAATAATAATAATAATAGGAAGGGGTCCCACACAAAATACAGAAGACGATGTGTCTTCGCATGCCTTCCTTCTTCGTTTCTTCATAATCATAGCTTCTCCTACTCTTGTATAAATGGGCCCTTTAGAGGTCAAGTGTCTTACAAAAAAGAAAAGAAAAGTTCTTTTCTTTCAATATCAATATGATTCTCATTATTTTGATTGCATAGATAAACATATGGAAATGGATGAAGAAGGCGAAGCACACACAAAAAAATATAGACAGAAATAACAAATTATGAATAATTTATGTCCATTTCAAAAGGGACTTAGTGGCCGATTTGGTTCAATATGCGCATATTTGGCTAATAAAAACAAGTATAAAGGTAATACTTTACTGGCGTGGTTGGTTGTTTTCAGCAGGATAACTCAAAAAGTACGGAACGGATTCGGATGAAACTTTGTGGAGTTGTTGGAAATGCCAAAGGAACAAGTGATTAAATTTTGGCATCTCTGAGTGCTTCTTTAAGATGCAAAATGAGCTAAATACTAATAAATATATCAAGTTAGCCTACTCTGCCAATAGATGTCGCTGTGCTGTGAAATCGGGTGCCGGGAGCGTCTCTCTCGGAATTTCGTCGAGGGGAACCCTCCCCGTCCCTCTACGCCGCCCCAGTCGTGAAAAATCCGCCTCGGAAGGCTCATAAGGACCCCGTGACGGCGGAGATTTGCACTCTTTGAGTGTATATATGCCTCTAGTTCTCTTTATTTTAAACCATCTTGGAAACCCTATGCAAAGTATTGTAATTGAATAATCAGAATTAATGTGTGTAGCCAACGGTCAATTGCTCCAACTTCAATTTAAAATAATGCAACACCCTTCATGACGTCAGTTTTTTATTACAGACGGGTTGAGCTTCATACCTATTTATGGGTATTTACGTTTATTTCTTCATGCAATTAATTAGGCTTACATACAAAAAACACAATGAAGTTATATTAGAAGTCATTATATCCATATTTGTCCGATATATATTTATACTAAAATATATTTCTTCACATAGATAAGGTCAGGTCGTTATTTTAACAAATTATTATGTTCTTATTATGATTTTTTTTATTTAAATAAATATTGAATGTTGGATGTTTATATTTTAAACATATATAAGTAAATAGATTACACCATTGGAATGTAGCGTGGGCTTTTTCTATTTCCAAGATACAATTGTCGTCGTCTAATAATGGCAGCCATTTTAAATAACAGCATGAAAGAGCTGATTTTTCATTTTGTTGAATATCGAGTTATCATTTAGGTCGACGGATGTGTCTTATAATATATTTTTGCCAACAAATTCTTACTGTAGAAGAAACAATAGTTCTAAAACCTTCCTTTGTGATGCAGCCATCTATCTACAACGTTCACAGATATTTGAGCTATCTAAGAAAATTGTGGAACAATATTTCTGCTGTATGATCCTAAAAATTTCATTTTTTTTGTTGTTAAAATGTTATTTTTTGGCTTATATCCTTTACCATTAGATATTATATAAATGGTTAAACTCCTTTAACATTTGAGATGTTCGTATTGTAGCTAGATTTTTTGGTGGGTAGTTTAATTTTAACAATTTTGTTTATTTATGCATTATTTTAATGCACAATTGTGACGTACTTCATTTACTTTGTATCACCTTCTTATCATTTGAAATTAAATACTTAGTGATAAATCCTCTTTGTGTAGAGACAACCTGTCTCCAACGGTCACTATTTGGATTCCCGTGAATGCTCACTAGTGACAGGCTTGACTGTAATGTATTTTGAAGTTCCGAGTAATGATATCTATTCTCCCCCTTTCACATCATCTTCTTTCGTGATAATAAAATAATATTTTTTATATTACAATCCGAACGCAAACTATTACTTGAATGACCATCTTTTTTCTTTTTCTTTCTACCCTTCTGGGGGTCACGTCCCCCCTATTAAATGACAGGAACGAGAGGAAAAAAAAACATAGAAAGTACTTCTCATGTTCATGAAGAAAGTTTAGGAGATCCTTCCTCTTCTTTTACTCTTTTGTATGTGTGAAACATCAGCTTCCAAGCATTCTAGAGTGTTTTCATTACTTTACAAAAGGTCACAAAACAGTGATCCCCTCGCTATTTTGAACATGAAGCTACATATCCTCACATTGAAGAAGAATTTTATAAATAAATTAATTGAATTTTGTCCTACTGGATCAATAATACCATTGGGGAGAATTAAAATAATCCATGACGTCATCTATTTGTTGTGACGTCAGAGGTAGTGTAGGTCATTGTTCAGGATCTTTCTGCGATTGATAAACAGTTCGAAAATATGCGAAAAATTGGTAGCAGAAAATCAAATATTGACCTCAAGAAACCGACAACAATAACTTATCTCTGACGTCACGATTTGCATGGGCCATAACACTAAAAAATCCCTTTTTTAAGAACAAATGAATAGATTGGTGCTTATTTTATGTGTGCAGAGCACATTCAATACTCTAGAACAGGGATGCCAGGGTGAAATTGGTCAGGGGGCAGATTGTTTTCAAGTGGGACCTCGGGGGGCCAAATTACCGTTACATTTTTGACCTGGCAAGACAATCCACTATACAAAAAACAAAAGTGGATTTAAATTTGTAGATATGTATATGTATTTATAAAAACACTTTTCAACATTTGACATAACGGGCCAAATGTGATGTCCATTGGGCCGTTCCGGCCCGCGGGCCGTCACCATGGCACCACTGCTCTAGAAACTAATACATAAAGTTTTTTTGTTCGTGGTGTTTGGTTAATTCACATAACTAAGACTGGGGGAATAGACATCCAAAGAAAGAAAGAAAGAGTTAAACGAGGAGGATTATACTTTTCGTTTGAAATCGATAGAGGGAGGGAGTTCCTGTAAAACACCTAGAGTGAATTGAGTCACCATATTTTTCCGAGGGGCCATCTATCCTCATTAAGACTTCCTTGAGATCCAATTCAGCTCTAGAAAGTCCTACTCAAATGAACTTCAATAATATGTAATATGTAGAGCTACAATTTTATTTTGTGTATAATAATTTTACTCCCTCTATCATTGGAAATTAAAACTATAATTAAGGAATATTTCATTTCCCTTTCTAGCTTTGGTTGTGAATCCTCCCAGTCTTACTCAATATGTCTTTCGAACATTATTGTTTTAAAGAGTTTTTGAACATTAAAACCATAGTTTTTGAAGCTAAGAAGTCACATAGTTCCTTTTTCCTTCTTACTTTCAGTAGACAATGTGTTCAATACCGCTGCCTGGCTAATGGGGGTCCCTTTGACTCCAGTTACATTTAAGAGCCCTCTGCGTCGATGATCGCATGACGATGAGATTCATCTTTGGGGGGTTACATGCCCTTTTAAAGGAATGTTGTTGGTGGTAGTGAGCTACATGCATGGATTTAATGTTATGGGAAAATACGATGATGAAAAAAGAAGCTATGCCGTCTTACCTGTAAAAACAAAACAAAATGTATTATTAAAAACAATTTAAAAGGTGGAATATGTTGAATATAAAAGATGTTATAAATATAAAAGGAGAGCTGGTTTGATTTCAGCCTGATTAATATATATATATTATGTATATATATATATGTATATATATAATATATATATATATATCAGGTAACGACCGGGACCCTTTTGTTCGCGGGACCCGGCCGGGACTTAAATTTTTCAAGCCGGCCGGGCCTAAACTAAAAAAAAGCCGGGACTGGGCCGGGTACCCGGTTGTTCCTGATACATATATATATATATATGTATATATATATGTATATATTATACATATATATATATTTGGGGGAGCTGACAACGATACTTGTGTATCCCGGTATCTGATTAATTTAACAATATGTTGATTAATAAGACTTTAAATTGTCTACATCATTCATTCTCAACCTTGGGGTCGAAAGATTATCTCGGAAGATTGTCAAATGCAACCAGGAAAGTATAAATATGCAAAATGGATGTTGTGTCCGACTGGACGTCAGTGGGCAAACAGTGAATCATCCTCACAGAGAGGCCTTTTATGCGGCCATTCTTCATCAAATACGAGTTAGAAGGGTGCGAACCTTTTGAACATTTCATAGGGGGGTAGCAGCATTAAAAGGTTGAGAATCACTGGTCTAAAGACCTAATATAAAGTAAAATAATGTAACGGGCCATGAGAACTGATGGGAAATTAAACAATTTTGCAAATAACAAATCAAAGCTTATTTTTATTTATTCAATAAAATATTAATCATTATAAAAACTGTAATATTTTTTATCAGCCAAAAAAAAAAAAAAAAAAAACAACTGTATATAATTGACAAGAGGCTATAATCACTCATTATAATATGTAGGGCTTTTGCATCGACATGGTAACTAAACAGAAAATAGCCTTAACAATAGTCTCATAGCTAGGAATAAAATTATGGTGTTCCTGGAAGCTCACCCATAGACAACATTTTTAAAGCTCAAATTGCCTTTGCATTAAAAGTTCCTGCGTTTTTTTTTTATTCTATCATTGCTTAGGACAACAACTAGTGCTGTGTCGGTCCCAATTTATTCGGTCCAGTCCAGTCTTAGGACCGGTCCTATCGGTCCTTAGGATTGTCGGTCCTTGGGATCGGTCCTTAGGACTGTCGGTCCTTGAATTGTCTTTTGTCAGTCCTTTACTTTTCATAAAATGTTGAAAGAGTATTTATTTAATACGTTCTAACTGCTAATATTATATGTATATATTTATCATACTTGGCGTTAATTCAATAGCTACAAAAGGGGTTAATAATATTATATTAGACAATTTGGAAACATTTTTTTATCTTAATATAAGGTTTTCAGTGAACTCATCGTCGATCATTACTCATTAAATGTTTCTGTAAAAATAATTAATCAGCTCATTGAAGATGTTCTTCTTCATATAGAGGATTTTCCTTTTCATAGCATTAAGAGATGTTGACAACATGACGTAGACTACGACGTAAAAAAAAACTTTTTCCTTTTCTAAAGACCGTCAAAAAGGACGGACTGGGCCGAACCGGACTGGACTGCAGTCGTCGGTCCTTGATAAGGACGATACAATACTAACTACAACTATGCCATTACAATCAGAGCCTATTAGAAGAGTTACGACGATAGATTGAAGCGCCAACTGACGCCAAAGAAGTATTTCGGCTCAAAACAATGCATGAAATGAAAAGATGATTATTTTGTCCTTTGTTATTGTTAGGATAATAAATCGGAAACAAAACATCTATCTATAAAACCTTTCATTTATTGGAGGATGTTTCTCTGGGGGAAAAAAAAGATAACTTCCTTGGGCTCTGAGCAATTTTTACAATCCACAGCAGCACTACAAGCAAGAATATTGTGTTTTTAATAGATCTTTAATTTTTATAAAAGAACAAAAAAGTAGCAACTCTAGTTAGTGTGTATAAAATATAATTGCTACAAGTAGCGAAAAAAGTGCCTTCCAGAAGTCATTATCCTGTCTTGGGTAGGCCCATTCTTATTCATCATACATTTTTCAAAGTAAAAGGTCAAAAGGCTCTCTCTCCCCCCCCCCTCTCTGTTTCTCTTCTCTATAAATGGCTCATGGAGGAAGAAAATAATGTGGGGCACAGATGAATAACTCATTATTTCTATGAATCACATCCGCTTCGAAATGAGAGCTCGTAATTAGACTTAATAGACTCATAGGGCACGGCCGTGTATTCATAGACCTAATTTTTTGCAGGAGGTTTCTTCCATTCCTTCAACCTAATGGTATACCTGTAAAACTAATAACTTTAAACACGTAGCTGGGGTCCTCAATGATGTCAAAGCTTTGGCTCACTTTTCTTTGGAAATATTCATGTATTTTATCATTATTATTCACAGTTCAAAAAGTAGGTATATATCATAGAGATAAAAAGATACAGAGAGCTTACTCCCTTTAGATGTATCTGTGTGTCCAATATAAACAAATTAATTTGTACTACGTCATCGTAAGCTGATCATAGAGATAGATTCTATCTCTATGATCAGCTTACGATGACGTAGTACAAGTTACTTTGTTTATAGTGGACACACAGAATACAGCTGAACAATGTTTCTCTGCTGTTGAAGGGAATCAGCTCTTTATATCTTTATATCTCTATGGTATATATAGCAAAAAATACATTTATAGTTTAAAATGCTGAAGGTTAACTATTTAATTCACATAAAATTGTATTGATCTACTCACGTATTGGTGACATCACACATTGTGTTAATAATAATATTTTTACTGTACATTCAATATTGTATAGGAAGCAAACATAGAGATATACAGAAATAGAGAGCTTATTCCCTTTAATAGCAGAGAAAACATCTTTCAGCTGTTGCCATTGCCCAATATAACAAAGTAATTTGGTATTACGTCCTCATAAGTTGATTATAGAGATATAAATATTTGTTTAAATTGGGCAATATGACGTATTCTCTGAAGAATCCAAGTAGCTCTCTATGTCTTTAGATATCTAGGGAAGCTAAGCGTTAGAAATAAGAAAGATCAGTTAATAAATTAATGTAAGGAAGGTGTAATAAGTATTTTAAAAAACAACATCAACCCCTGAACCAGCCATGTGTCCCAATATACATTTAAAAAAAATATATTTTATCCTAGAAACAATTGCCGTAAGTTGGATATTTAAACTTTGAATGTTCCATAGGATAATCTAAATAATCATTCACCAATCTCTGTCCGTCCGTCCGTCATCTGTATGTCCGCACGCTATCTACTCCCACATTTATTGTCGATTTGAACTTTGAAGGTACTTATGGAATCCTTGGGTCAAGGCGGACCTAATAAAACTATTTGCAAGTGATGGGACCAGAAATGCACCAGAAAAATCACCTTTTCTGATTTTACTACCTACTTTTTCAAGGTAAAGAGAGGAAAAAAAAAAAGAAAAAAGCATCTCATGTGACTTAAAACATACTCTTTGTACAAAGTCAAACTTTTTATGAGGAATGTTTGTACAAAACAGAAAATTAGTGTAGATTTGACATTAGAAAACCTATTTTATCTCCACAAAATCCATGATACAAATTTTAAGAAACTTATGAAATATGAACATATGGGCGCCGTAGGTGCCCAAATATGCGAATAACAATAATTACTTCCTTCTCTTCTTTGTTTCATCAGTCGCATTGAGCAGAACGCTGCATCCGAAAAACAATATGGTTGTTAAGTTTACAAATGGGTGAGTGACGTCATAGCTGTCTGACTTTTTATTCGTAATGTTCATCATTTGCCAGGCTTAAAGAATATATACGTATAACTTGTTCGAAACTTAGGGTAGACAGTAGACACATATATATGTTATAGTCATATTTTAAATATCTCCCCAGACGCCTGCTTCCAGCCTACGTGATCCCTTAGTCTTATTCATAAATACTTCATATCCTGAGATGGGTTTGGCTTGTGACTCCTGCTCCAATTCATATTATTATTATTATTGCTATTGTGGCTTTCTCTTGGCTTCAAACGAGCCTCTTACGTTCCTTATCACGTAACCCATATAATTCTAGGTGCCCATCCACAAAGAAACAAATCTACCGACTAATGAAAGAGGAGATAAAAAGAGAGGCGACGCGCTCATTTTAAATGATTTCTTCTTTTGTTTTCAGATGATAAGTATACATGGGATATGGTTGGCTGCAGTGAAAAGGCTTCTTTTGAAGCATATGAAGCTTATGAAACTGGATCAGATAATCATCTTGCAGGACGTTCAATATCCTTAATATTTATATAGAATTCCAATTAAACGAGGTTAACAATACTTTAAAAAATATAATAAAGACTTTCAAACTTTATTGACCCCATTCATAGTCTATCTAATTAGATTGACAACAAGAGAGGAGTTGTAGATAATACAACAATATATAAACAACCAGATGCTCAAGAAATGAAAAACTTTTCCTGTTGTAGTTTTTCTATCAACGGTAGTCTTTTAAAGTTTTATAATGATGGGCTCAGATCACCTTCTATCCAAGTCATAAAACATGTATACTTTGTGGCGTTCAAAGGAAATGGTAAAATAGTCGGACAATCCATTACTAACAAAAAGGTTTAAAAGAGATAAACCCATTTCCAAATTTGTTCAAACTAAAATAAAAGGTGTTTGTTTCGCTAAGGTCAAAGTGTCGCAGCAGATAGTAAACTTAAACAGTCTCATAACTCCTTGAGTGCATTGAGAAGTGTGTACGGCAAACTGGATAATAATATTAATTTTAGAGAAATTATAATCGTTTCTTCATTAGGATTGATTCGTTCATTAATGATTTAAAGAGTTCTAGAAAGTAGCAACATTTACACTCTTGTGAGAGTTATTAACGGCTTACTGGAAAAAATATATTTTAAAAGAGCTGATTATGAGTGATGAATAAATAGAATAAATGACTCATTTAATAGATTCCTATAATATATATATATTTATGCAGACCTGGGATTTGGTAAAAAAAATATACAGCCGGTTCGATATTCGGTATATACCTAATATCGATCGCATCGGTACTCGGAACATTTTATTATATATCTACAGTATCGATCGATATTCGGTACGCTAGATTAGAAAGAGAGAGAATTTTTTATGTATCTGTTTTTACTTCTTCATATGCATTTCATATCGGACAGTTTATAACAAAGGACAATAATACATCTTTTGTTATAATTTATAAGAGATATTTGAAATTCGATACATACTAATCTAATATAAATTATATATTATGTACTTGGGTTCTTTAGGAAATGGAGGCTATAGATTTTTTTATTTACTGTCTCTTATTATCCGATATAAATTACACTTTCAGGTACTCTGTATTCAATGCAACGCATAAGCTATATTGAATGTCTATTTTGTATATGATCTATAATACTATAAGTTATAGTTGTTAATTTATTTTTCGAAGCTCAAGTTCTTCACACAAGGGAGCGCTTGGGCAAAGCGACAGTTGAACGATGTTACTCTGCTATTGAAGGGATAAGCTCTCTATCTCTTAATGCCTCTATGTGAATGCTACAAAGTCATACTTTCAAATAACCGTACCGATTGTCAATCGTAAGTATTCGGTAGTTTCTACGAATATCGTATAATCGGTTGGATATTGGAAATCTACCGTCGGTAGTATCGAATACCGATTTACTTCGGTAGTCGCAGCTCTGATATATAATATAATAATATATATATATATATGCGCATATAAGTCGGCAATCAACACCACTTTGAATTGGTTGATCTGAGCAAACTCCCCATCTACATACAAGGAAGTATGTAGGTCAGCAGTCGTTTTGAAAGGGCGGAGAACCTCAAACTTAATTTGCATATTTTTTGGGTAAAAAAAAACATTTTAACCCTTGTTCACCACCTCAAATCATCACTGTGGGTTACTTGGCCTTCTATGCTAGCCGTGATGAGGTGTATTATAATATGGCCGTCTCTTTTTTTACATAAGCCAAATCCTAGGCTTGTGTACAAAGAAATATTAAAATAACAGTGTGTTCCACCCCTAGATATTATTATTTTAGAAACGAGGACTATGACTTGTATAAACGAAAGAAGAAAAAAAACATGTGGTAATCACGCCCAAAAAAACATGCATAGTATACGGTTGTGACTCTTGATTGGACTCAAATGAGAGCAGCGAAAAATGATTAAATGAGAGTAAAGATGGTGAAAATCACTGTTTTTTTTATTCATTTTCGAATTCAACTCTAACCTAAAATTGTCTAGAAAATAGTTTATGTATTCAGTATTCAGTACGTAATATGACAGTCCAAATTGGAAAAAAACAATTTCTGTGCTCGCTTTGTCTTAATTGCTATCGATATACGTCTGACACATCTCATAAGGGAATAATACTCAAGTTGCATCACTCACCTCCTAAGACATCTGTGCTCATTATCCTCGCTGACTTTATCGCTACCCATTGGCACCGATATTCAAATGTATCTGTACTTAATCGATTGTCCATCTATGTTTTAAATAAAATAAACTCTGATAATTACAACAATCTAATGGCTTACCCCCTACAAAAAATACAACAAACTTATTAAATATATAGAAAATAATGATATTGTGTGTTTGTTGTAGCAAGGACTTGGACAGCAAGTTTACTTTCGAGTATCCCTTTAAAAGTATTTAGTGCATAAAGCTAATCAATTGAGTATGATCTTCATAAATAACATTTATAATGACCATTGTGATCTCAAAAGGATTCTCAAATCACATATAATTGCCCTCTTATGAAATATACAATCATGAAATCACATTCATCCTAAACATTTAATGAGCACTTGCTTCCCTTCAACATTAAAAAAGAGCTTTTGTCCAATGAAAAAAAGAGCCAAGAATCTCAAGTCTCAAAAAAAAAACCTCCAACATATATAATTATGTCCTAAAAATATATATGTGAGTATATTTTTACACAAACTTATCATTAGTCCAGGGTATTCATGGTTGTTGTAATTTTGCAAAGCAATTGACCCTCTCTCTCTCTCTGAAAAAACCCTCCATTAAAAATGTGTATGTCTGTCTTCTTGCTCGTTCTTAATATTTTAATCCCCTCAGAGCCTGTCCAGTATTATTAGAACTCCCTGTAATTAAAAGAGATTATCAACAAATGTTAAGCAATGAACTTGTTTTGCTCTCCTACAGGTTGCCATAGGAGACCCCAGCATTTGTGGTATTCATACTCAAGAGAATATATATATATATATAACATGCGTAGGTTTGACTGGTGGGTTTATGACAAATTTTTATTGGTGGAACACCAAGATTAATTGCTCCGCAGATAATACTACCAACGGGCACTACATATGTTGTTGCTGTAATAATAGTCAAAATGGAACATGAGAATCAAAAATATAGAAAAGGATGCTCTTTTAATGCAACGTGATTGGTTATAAAAGAAAAGGAAATATAAAAATGCAATTGGCATGCTTTTTACAAAGAAAGATTCACTTCGCACTGCAGCTGTTGAGGAGGGAACATCAATTCAGAAAGAAGAAACTCAACCCCTTTAATAAGTCTAATGGCCTCTTCTTCATGGACCTACATCCAAGACGTCATTGTCAATCCTTTGAATGGAGTCATCTTATTCCACCTTTTTAATATTAATTGAGTTGAACATCTGCTTGTACTAAGAGGAAATAATGTTTGTTATGTCCCATCATATCTGTCGATAAATAGACCATCAATTTGGCTATCGTAGACTTAGCAAAATAAAGAATACAGGTTTATCCGATGATTATGTTTATAAGTGAGTTTGCAGCCTTTTGATATGACTTATGATAAGAATAAGAGACTTGATCCGTCATGGGTGCAAAATGATGTAAAAGGATATGCAAAATAATCTTGTTTCTCTTTCTCTCTCTCAATCCAAAGAAAGGATCAAATATATAACTTGATACGTGTGGGTTTTATGTATTGAAGGGTTCCAAGGTTTCCCCCCCCCCCTCTATTTTGTTTTGTTTCTTCTTGTATCTCTCTGAATACCTTAGATGGGTGAAAGATCAAGACCATAAGATAAGTTTTTTTTCCTTTTCTTCTTCGTTATCTACAACCACCATAATGGCCCAGTTCCTCACGACTCCGAAATAAAACAACTTCCAGGGATGTTGGGCATAGTATATAAAAACAAATGCCTTTAATGATTATGATACATGATGCAGAGCCGCAGCAGCCATCTTCCTACCTACAAGAATGATTACATGAAAACAAAGATGAGTAGGGCATAGAACACTATGAAGATAAAAAGAGGTATATCTGATGAAAGGAGAGAGTAGTTTGAAAATCTCCCGCGGGATTTGGAAGTGAAAGGTTGAGTGATTATATGACGTCATGGGGAGTACCACCTATAATATAAATGAATAATCAACTGAGAAGAAACATTTACCAACTATAAGACGTCCTAAATGGTTGCCAAGCTATATTGTTATATAATTTTAAGGAATAGAAGAAGGGTACAATAAATACCAGTGACGTCAGCATATATTGATTTTTTTTGAAAACATTTCATTACCATTGCGTCACTAGATTTTTCTATTCGCAATTTTTCCCTTTACTAATAAGTTTTTTTTTTCATTCCCTTCTTCATTTCATCAGCTGCTGACATCAACATTCCTCTTCCCTCCTATTATTCTGCTTATTGAGCATCCAGTAGTTATTATATAGGTCGGTGGGGAGTACCCACGGAGAGCATATTATTATTAATTATCAGAACTGCGACTACCGACTGTAAATCGGTATTTATAACTGGAAGCGTTCTTACCTGGTGTGAAGAAGTTGAACTTTGCAAAATAAATAGACAACTCCGGAGCTGAAGGCGCATTTAATATCGGACAACGACAAACAAAAGACTGTTAAGGAAATATTTTGTTTGCCATTGCCTTCCATTTCCTTCAAACCCGAGTGCATATATGATTTATACAAAAATAAAATGTATTAAATTTCAAATAACCTCTTAAGAAAAATTTAACAAATTATGTACTTAATTGTCTTGTGTTATAAATTGTCCGATAATAAATGCATATGAAGAAGTCAGAGAGCAGATACATCAATATTTCTCTTTCTTTTTTATCTACCGCACAGATCGATATTCGGTAGATAAATAATAATATCTACCGAATACCGTATCGGCGGATCCGAATTATGTGTAGTTATGAGTGTGCGAGAACTACCCTGTTCCTATCCCTATAAATAAATCAGAAGGAACTCCACAAAATCTCTTCCGCCTCAACGCCCCTCATCGTAGTAGTACTGTGGTACATGCTGTTGTATTTTTATTGCATTAACTTGAGGTAAACTTGTTTTTGTTTTGTTTTTCTCTCTTTCTCATGAAATACGGATTTATTTATTTGTTGTTATTTCCTTCACAATAATATTCTATGCATTCGAAGCTCTTTTTTAAAGAATAATAATAATAATATGCAATTTGCTCTCATAGCATCCTCAGGCTAGCAGCAAGCAAGCAAGCAAATGACGTGCATGGCTTGCAATGCCTCGGTTTAAAAAAAAAAATTCCATGTATATTAGTGGGCATCGTCTACACCGGAGTTGAATACATTAAACGTGGTAGTTGTGTCATGGAAAAGGAAATGACCATGTGGATAAATGTATGTTGCAATACAGGGTTTTGTTATGAAATAGTTTTTTTTTTGTTATTAGTATGTTTATTATAGGTTTGATCTCGGAAGTTGCAATTGTTCCGTGATTTAAAGTGGAACGGATAATCATATCGATCCTAGTTTTACCCCAGTGACACACACCATAATTCAATCATCATAACATTGACAAAAATATTTAAGGATTGTTATTTAAAAAGATTATGGATCTAATCATCGTCATAGATTTATATTCTCAACCATGAGAGGGAGTTACTGTATGAAAATTAAGATGTGAAAAGTGAACGTATTTAAAAAATAACTTAAAAACATCAACATGAGTACCCTCTTATTATTTTTCCTTCTTAAAACTATAAATAACCCTAGTAGGAGCTGTTATGTAAAAAATGGTTGGTGCGTCAGCACTTATGTTCATTCATTGGCCCTAAATATAATTTGACGAAAATTTGCAAAAAGTAACAAACTCATCAATTGATCATATCTAAATTTTGTAACAGTATTTTTTTAAAAATAAGTAATAACAAAAACTTTTCGCAATTTGGGGGGGGGGGGGGTTAGGGGGGGGTCAAACCAAAATCCATTTTTCTATCACCATTTAGTTTCTTATGTCGCAACTTTCGCAGGGGGTGAAACTTTGATATCTTAATATTAAATTTCTTTAATACCCCTAAATATATACATATAAATATATATAACATCAGCTGCGACGATACACACTAGTGTATCTATATAAAACATATACAAACTAACTCCAGATTCTCAAGAATGACTCTGGTATGCAAAGCCATATTCTACAAGACACATAAAGACGCATTTACTTTATTGAAATATTTATCTATTAAGAAAGGGAAAAAGGTTATGTGGAGATGGATGGAATCAGAGGAATAGTAACTATGAAAAGACATGGTTAGTATGGTCGGATGATTGTTATTAAAGGTCACGAGACGCTGATGATTGCTTATATAGCATTTATATAAAGATGTTGGAGTTATTTGTGTAAGGAAAAGTATGGAGCATCTGAGCTAATATATATATATATATATATATATATAAATATATATATATATATATATATATATATATATATATATATATATATATATATATAAATATATATATATATAGATATATATATATATATATATATATCATATTGTCGACATTTATAACGTGATATCGTGATTGTTGCATTTGAAAAACATGTTTACGAGGATATTGTCGTTTAACTTCCAATTCGGTGGCAAAACATTGTTTACGAGGATATCAAAGGACTTGGAAGAAAAAAATACTTTCAATGTGTATTTCACTGGGAATGGCGCAACTCGTGGTGTCATTACTATGGTGTCTAAATCAGTGGCGTTATCAAGAAATGTTTATGAAAGCCAAATCGACAGTGACTTCCACAAGATTAACATTCATGTCCCATCTAGTAACTTTGAATTCAGTATCATAAATGCATATGGTCCAAACAAGCGATCAGAATTTTTTTTACTTCTATTCGTAATTGTCTTATAAATGACCCTCTCCCAAGGATCTTAGTTGGAGATCTCAATGTCGATCTTCAGAAGAACTCTCATCCAAATAAATGTTTTCTTGAAAGTATAATCGATGAGACATACCTATTTGATATAATTGACAAATTTATGGAACACAAAGATTCATATTCCTGGAAGAGTGGAAACAAATATTCAAGAATAGATCATATACTCGTTTCATGGTCTATATCTACGATTACAAAAAAAGCAAATTTTAGATATGAACCCTCCTCAGATCATAAATTATTAGAAATGGAGTTTATATCAAATTCTTGTAAGCCTTTTCGGATTCCTAATTGGCTAGTTCGTAGCGAAAAATATCAAACGAAACTACAAAGTAATCTCCAGGAAAACTTTAAATCAACATATTCGTGGCGAAATTTTAAAAACCCTAAATAAAACGATCAAAAATACAACGATAATGTTTTTACGAAAAAAGCGAATAACAACAAAAAACTACAAAACGATATTGAAGAAATCATGGATGAAGGCTCACTATTTACGCGGACGATAACCTCTGATACTCTCAATACCATTGGATTAGCGGAAATAGAGGAAGAAGAAATGGACAGAAAAATACAATTAGAGCAGAACCCATTTTGTAGATTTAAACAAATGGGACTTAAAAAAGAACTAGCGTTCAGAAGAATTGAAAAAATCTATATAAACGGAACCTTTACGTCAGATAAAAAAGAAATTCTTCAATTATTTCATACAACTTACAAAGAATTCTTGGATGCTCAAGAATTGGCTTTCCTAGACCCAAAAATTCAACAGGGTCTGTTTTTACTCATAGTATTATAATGAATCATATTCAAAAGTTTTATAAAAATAATAAAGCCTCTGGGCCAGACGGTATTAGAGGTTCAATCTTCAGTTATTGTGCAAATGAAGTCACCCCCTACTTACTCAGGATTGGCAAAGAAATGGAAACTAAAGGCGCCCTTCCAGCGCCTCTTACTCACGGCAGAATTTCACTCATCCCCAAGAAGGGCAGCGGAAACCTAATTAGCCACTGGAGGCCTTTGACAATAATGAATGAGGCATACCGTATATTGCAGGTATTTTAGCACGACAAATAGAACCCATTTTAAACAAAAGTCTTGGGCAAGAGCAAAAAGGATTCCTAAAAAGAAGAAATATCGCTGATGTGTCAAGAAATATCAGGACTGCCATGGACTCCACGAGCCGGAGACAAAAATTTGGAGCCATAATCGCAATCGATTTTAGCAAAGCGTTCGATACTATTAGCCATAATTTTATTTTCAAAGCTGTGAAAAAGTTTCTTCCAAAAAAGTATTTTAACCCCATACGCTCTCTTCTTTTTAACGGTAGCTCTACTATTGTTTTAGATGGCCTCCAAGGTGACCCTATAATTTTAGGAAAAAGCTGTAGACAAGGATGTCCAGTATCACCCCTCTTGTTTGTCGCTTCGATGGAACAATTAAACACTTTAATTAACCGTAAATATTATGGTTTTGGAGTGCAAATGGAAAATAAAAACACTTAATTGACCTCTACGCCGACGATGTAACCTTAATGGTGCAAGGGAATTCGGAGGAACAGCTTATAAGGAGAATTGAGATTTTAGTTGCTTTTTTTGGAAATTTTCAAAAATAAGTGGACTTAACGTAAACGTGGAGAAGACCTCCATTCTTCCTATTGGCATTTGGCAACCTGCACTTTCGTCGATTATAGGGGGGTGCAAGGTTGTTAGATCAGTGAATATTTTAGGTATTGTGTGGGAAATAAACCGCCCTTCACTTTTAAATTTTGAAGACCTAAATAGTCAAGCTCATAAATGGTGTCAGGCATGGAGAAGTTTTTGTATACAAAAGCGTATTGACCTATACAATACAAAATTGATCTCTCAAATGATTTACATATCTACTGCGATTCCATCAATAGGGGAAAAATTCATTGAAGAAGAAGATAAGTGGTTGAATAAATTGTTTGACCAGAAATATATTCCTACCTTAAAAAGAAGAAGGTCTCAACTTGGTGGAGGCCTGGTCTTACTACAAAATATTTTACCTAAAATATTTTTAAAAGTTTTTTACAACCTCACTCTGCACCCGCACGTGGAATGGCACGACTATTTTAGTGACCCTTTATTTTTAAAACACTCATGTTTGGAACTGACTTGTCCAACTACACGATAGCTCTATATTCAAAGGAATTGGCAGCTATGCAGAGGGTAATATGGAGAAATTCACCCATATTTGACTCTAACAGTATTACAGATATTATTCGTCAAAATATTAAACGAAGACCCTTTTTTAAAGGGATAAAAGAAACACCAGAGGAATTGGAAAGGATTGCGCTGATAGAGAACAGGCTAACGTTTGGCGACTTGGATAATATAACATCATTCACAACCGGAAGATTTTATTTTCCTCTTTTGAGAGGAGCTAAACAGCATATCCCATTGACTCCTTGGCATTGCAAGTTCCTCGTTAAAGAGCCCCGCTCAGAAAAAGCAGATGAAATTGCCAAAAACCATTTATCCTCACTGGGTTTACCTGGAGGATGGAGGAAAAAAATATTGGTGTCACTTGTGGGAATTAATGATCCCCGGAAATTTACTGCCCAATTACAAATCTCCGCTAATCTAATCAGATTTTCGGAGCACTGCAAGGATTGTGGATACATGTATGTGGACATCAAACACGCCTTCTGTGATTGCCCTGCTCTAACAATTATTAGAAATTTTATCACTCTAAATTCTGAGTTCATTCCAAGTTTCAAAGAGGAAAATATGAGGGGCATTGTTCTTTTCGGCGGTTTCAACACGGGAAACGCTGCAAAGAGGAAAATACCGTTAGGGCGTCGTTACTTAATTGCAAGGCCTACATAGCTAAAAAGCTAATGGGAGGGGAAACCATCAATGCGAGAGATCTGCGGTCAATCATGGTGTCGGCCGCCGCTCGTTACGCGGCATTTTCCTTGAGGATCCCAATGGTACAAAGTTCGGCCTGGAATCATGCTTCGGAAGTCATAAAATATTTCCCTTCTACTTCTCCCCTACACACCAAATCCCTGGAAATAATCATCAGACAATTCAAGAAGTTCAAGAACAACCAATGATATATTATTCATATACTTATATTATTTGTTTTTTAGTGTGTTTTTGAATATTTTATCACAAGAATTTTATGTTAAAAATTATTTAATATTTACGTTTGTATTTTTAGATACTATATCGTAATAATTTTATGTTAAGAATTTAGTTGATATGTTCATACGTTTGTGTTTTAAGGTTTCTAAAAGGAAAATAATTTTAAACTATAATGTTTATTTATGTTTTTTATTAAAAACAATTTTCCTTTTATAACTATTATATGTATATGTTTTATGCACGTAATAATAAAAACCTTGCTGATGGAAAAAAAAAGAAACCTATTTACGTATGTTTTTCAGGCTTTTTTTGCCTTTACGAGTAGACAATATATGTTTAAAAAAGGAAATACATATATTCTGTATATTTACCTATATTTCCAAAATATTAATACATTCGTCTATATGCCTATGATTAAATAATTACATGGAAAAGATCTGATAAAAGCTTAAGGGTTGCTCTTTTGAGTGTTTTTCTAATTAATAATAACTGTATAATGACCATAGGATGTTAAGTTGGGGGTAATTATAATCCCAACCCTTGGACTGCTTTTCATTATCCATTAAAAAACAATAATAATAAATTTGCCGCCAAAATATGGAGGGAGATTTAAAAAATCCCTTTTCCTTGCAGGTTTTTTCGAACATATCATAATTGCGATCGTTTACGAATCATACATTGATGAGGGGAAAAGTATGTCTATTCAGAAATATAGAATATGATACACGTATGACGGTATAATCATATAATTGAAATGGTAATGTCAAAATATAATGGCGGACATGCAATTGCTATAAGCCTTGAATAATATCTTACAGAAGAGATTGATCAAAACTGATCTGGTCAATATAAAATAATTGCCTGAGTGAAAACTATCTAACTGAATTAAAGGAGGAATTAAATTGAGTGCTTCAATGAAAAGGATCGATATTTAGAGGCAAGAAGGAGGAGAATGTCTTTTTATTAAATGTTATATTAAGTAAACATAATTTGACTAAATTATATTTCAAACAATTTGGATTTAGAGAAGCATAAACATAAAATAATAAATTAGACTCCATTTAAAGTAGTTTTAATAATAGACAAAGGGATGATTTTGAAAAATGAGTCAGCGAATCATTGAATCGGTTCAGAACCGATTTCGTAATCCTATACATGTCATAATTAATACAAGTCGGGGTGTCAAATGGGCTTCTCATTGAACATCGGACTCTGGATGTTACTATACTGCGGTTGCAAAGAAAGCATCAATTGGTCAACGATCAATATGTGTCCATGAGGGTATAAATGGTTTTCAAGCCAACCGCCTGTGGATAGAATGTTAATCTATTGCCTACGAAAAATCCATTAGCACGCGCCCTTAATTTAAAAAAAGAGAGGGACAACCGATTAATTTATCTCACGAGTTGTTCCTTGTAAACACATATTATTTTGCATGATGCACTTAGAAGGTGACTCCATAGGCCTAATATCCTTCGCCGACTATTAAGGCCTTGACTTCAAAATACCATGACATTATATATATAAGTACATATGTAAGTATTCATGTATTATTGTACGACATAAAGGCTAAGATTGTATGTTGGGAATTGACTTGCATTTAAACAATGGGCCCCCTCTCTCTCTCTCTCTCAAGTAACAAGAATGTCCTGGAAGTAAGGGATCAAAAGGGAGGGAGTAGTACATCAAATGACAAAGAGACAGGCAGGTTGATTTGAAAGCGTTGAATGGCGGGATTGTTCAAATATGACAAATCAGTCACTTAAGGATGACATAAGAGCTGTGTACATGAAATGAGTGGCTTTTGAGGTGGATTATTGTACAGTCAAACCTACTGGACGCATGTCTAAGGGGCACACCTGTTCATAGCGGTCACCTGTCTCTTACGGTATATTATAGAGTGACCAATAGTTTGACTTTATTTTTAAAGAATGCTTTTATGAACGTTTTTGGTAAACTCCAATATGGATAGTTGACAGCCTCCATTTTGGACGTCTTATCGTCAGTGAAGGTCTGTTTGACATTCATGAATATGGATGCTTTTATTTTAGTTGTCACACATTCATCAATAAGCATCATGTTTTTCAGTTGGCATCCTTTATTTTTGTACATTCTTATTGTAGATAAAGTTTTCTCATCGATAAATAAGAATGCTATTATAATAGTAAATAAGGTCATTCAGGGATCTTTTTCTCGGACGCTATTGGTGGAAATGAAAACGAATAGGAATAATAATAAATAATGAAACAGTTGGCATCTCGTCACCATTGGCCGTTGAGGATGGAACTTCCAACTCTCTTTTTCTCCCGAGGATTTATAAAACCTTTTAACATATTCCATTTTGAATGTCAGATATTTTGAATTAAGTTATCTCAATCAGAGATTTGTACTAATTAGTTCAACCATGAAATAAAAATAAAATTCCTATCAATCCCGGATGAAGAAATATTAGCTACATTACTCTTCATTCAAATATTCGGTGCTTTTAGTATGTACAACAATTCATACGACAAACCCGAGGTTTTAAATATTTTTAAGGGTCAAATTATCAAAAAAAAAAATATATGTATTTAAAAACCTAAAGAGTGTCCCAAATTATAAATCTATTTTTAAATTGAATAATGTCATTTTTAAAGATTTAAAAACATAGTGACAGCTTATTCGATGGCAATCATTGAACTCAAAGGATTAAAATAGAGAGATGAATGTATTTTTGATGGGAAAAATGTTTGTACACAAAAATTATCTATTTTTAGACAGCAAATGCGCCGTGGAATGTTTTATAAGATCAAATGGAATAATGAATACTTACTCCAATATTATGAGTCTTTTATTATAACGCTGTCTTAATTAGTCTTTCAAAGCAAAATATGAATGGATATTGAAAAACTTTCCCAGAGTTTAACTTTGTTTTAAAACTAAACCGGCGATGATTACGTTATCTGAAGATGCGCGTGGTTCTTCTGCATAAAAAATGATCTTGGCTTACCTATAAAAATAAAGAATATACAAAATTTATTAATACATGAGTATAATATAAAATTATTAATACATGAGTATAAAAGAATATTTGAAGAAGTAACAAAACGATGAACAACTAGTTGGCTTTGGATGAATTAATAATAAACAGCAGAAGCTGAGTAATATATATTGAGGTATAAATTTAAAAAAGTGAGGCACACCAATTTGCCTTTTCGTTTTGCATTTCCCACCTTTAACCCATTCAGGAACTGACTCATCAAAAGATGTAAGAGGCCTTACATTTTTTTGCCCTTTATTTCATGCCAAATCACTCAAAATAAGACACTTATTTAATTAACTTTTATATATAGTATTAATAACGTTTCTATATCATTATTAAAAAATTAAGTAGAAAAAAACTTTTTTTATTTTCCTAAAAAAGTAGTTTAAATCAAAAAAAAAAAAAATATGTTCAAAAGCTACTTTTTTCCCTAGAGGTATAACTCTCTCAAACTGTTTGCTTGGATAAAAGTTGCAGCCAACATGACCGCCAACAGCAAGGATAAGAAAAAAATAGTCGGGAAATTTGAAATGAATGACTTTATGTAGCAATCACATTGAGACATAAAGATAGAGAGAGATGAATTCTCCCTATAATCTGAGCAGTGAAACGATCGTTCATACTGACGCGATAGCCCAATCATTAAACAAAGTAATGACATTAGAGAGATGAAGCGCTCCCTTGTTGAAGTAACTTGAACCTTTGCTTAAAAAAAATCTACAACTTATAGTATTATAGAGCAGATACATACATAGACATTCAATATAAGCTTATGCTAAGCATTGAATACTAGAGTACCTGAAAGTGCATTTAATATCGGACAATAAGAGAAAAAATCTATAGCCTTCCATTTAATACAAATCCAAGTACATATATAATTATATAAGATTAGTATGTATTAAATCTCAATTAATATCTCATAAATTATAACAAATTATGTACTTAATTGTCTTTTGTTATAAATTGTCCGATATTAAATGCATATGAAGAAGTCACATAACAGATAAATTAATAAATTTATTTATCTGCATTTGGAACATATATTTTTAAAGGATGTTTATCCTCAACCCATCACAATGCTCTTTCTTATAATTTCATGAACTATGATAAAATATAAGCTTCAAACATTGCCTACAGCTCGTGCTATTTAATTATTACATAAAATTACTCTTCAAACAATCACTAATTAATTGTGTTAACATCCCTTTGATCTCTCTTCAAGAAGTAATTTGATTGGCTCTCATAGGAGCACAAATGAGATTAAACTACCATTGATTTTTTCCTCTTTCCTTATATAGAAAGAACAAAGAAAAAAAAACCTATAGGAATTTACACATCATGCATTATCCCAGGGTGTTAGAAAATCGTGTTTCTCTATGGTTATAAGCATATAAGAAGTTTATGAAGGGAGAAGAAAAAAAAGAAACTGGACGATCCTAAAGAGTGAATAAGAAGAAGTGGGCGATTTGATACCCCATGATAATGATGACGGCCATGATCAGATTCCCCCTTTAATGGGGTTCGATATTTTTTATGGATTAAACGTGAGGCTCTACCCAATTTCGGGAAACTTGTACAAAAAATATATACGATAATACGTACATATCAATAATAATAATAATAAAATATCAGGTGTTGATTCTTATCAGTAATTATAATTTATTAATTTGCTGGATGATAAAAAGTTTTTTTTTGAATCCTTTAAAAGCTTTTTTTGTTGTCAAAAATAGTGCAAAAAATAGTGGCTTTATTCATCTGTATTGTTTTTTAAAAATGTTGATTGCATTCATCACAATCTTTGCACTTTTCTATGGACAGTACTTTGTTCTATAGGACAATAATGTTTTTTTCTTTTATTTTATAGCGTATTTTACAGTCAGACCTGTGTGGACCGTCACCTGTCTATAGCGGTCACTCGTTCATAGGATCCAATCAAAGCTTCCCTGCATAAGAAAAATCAACACTAAAACCCATATAGCGGCTAAAACGTAACAAACGGTCAATTTTTTAGATTCCCTTGAATTAGCAACAGTAAAAAATACGACAGCTGTATATGACTGTGTTTAACAATAATATTTTATTTTTTAACAATAAGTTTAAGGATGTAAGCTTTAAAGCTTGCTAACGTATATTTATTTGACTGTATTATGATATAAAGCTTAATAGCTTGTTAAAAAATATATCTTTATTTGACTGTATGATAGTATGTATGTCCTCTGTAATGGACTGTATTTAACAAAAGTATTATTTTTAAACAAGGCCCAATGAGTGTGGCAACAGATTAATTACGCCCATGTAACGAATCATATACTTAGAATGCTCACATTAACACCTCTCTTCCCCCCTCCCTACATCTTCCAAGTACCTCTATGTTCAATGAACATATATAGATATTTAAAAAAGAATCACGTCGACCCATTGTTTCCTTATACATTTGTATCACCCTTAGATAGTTACTTGATGTGGAGGCAATTTTAACTATATGGAATATACTACGTACGAGAATAACATAATAATCATTGACCAAGTAGAGAAAAAATATATAATAATTACTCCTCCATGGACAAGGAGCCACTCATCAAAATATGTAAATGGCTTGACCATCTCAAGATCCTTTGAGGGCCTTTATGTAAGCCTCTATGTTTACATATCGCATTAAGTATTCTATTATTATTATTGTATCAGGCCTATTATTTTGTAGGACCTGTTTTTACAAATTAATGCCCACTTAAAAGCAAGATCATAACAATTGGACATGATTGATATACTTTAAAGAACATAAATAAATTGAGACATTGTGAAGGACAAATGTAAGTTTAGTAGAAATATAATGCTTATTCATCCTTAGATTATGACGCAAGATGGCGCTAGTTGTATATATTGAAGTGTATTTGGAACTGCTATGAGATATTAATTATCGTAAGCATAGAATTGTAATAGAAAGGCACACAATGTGATTTTACTGTATTATGTTTTGACTAATTAATTGATTAAGGCTCCAAATCAGGTTTTTTGTGCCTTAGTATAATGTCTTTATTTTTATTTATTAGTTTCATACATTTGGCTGGATTATATATATATATATATCAGAGCTGGGATTCGGTAGAAAAATGTGACTTCTTCATAGGCATTTAATATCGGACAGTTTATAACAAAGGACAAGTAAGTACATCATTTGTTATAATTGATTAGAGATTATTTGAAATTCAATGCGTACTAATCTTATTTAAATTGTATATGTACTTGGATTTTGTAGAAAATGGAAGGCTATAGATTTATTTAAATTTAGTGTCTCTTATTGTCCGATATTAAATGCACTTTCAGGTACTCTAGTATTCAATGCCTAGCATAAGCTTATATTGAATGTATAAATTATGTATCTGCTCTATAATTCTCGAAGTTCAAGTTCAAGGGAGCACTTGGGCAAAGCGACAGTTGAACGATGTATCTCTGCTATTGAAGGGAATAAGCTCTCTATATCTTTATGTCCCTATGGGAATGCTACAAAAGTCATACTTTCAAATATACCGTACCGATTGTCAATCGGTACGGTATTTGGTAGTTTCTACCGAATATCGTATAATCGGTTCGGTATTTGAAATTTACTGTCGTAGTATCGAATACCGATTTACATTCGGTAGTCGCAGCTCTGATATATATATATATATATATATATATATATATATATAAATATGTATATATATATATATATATAACATTCTCAAAAGCAGCTTTATTCCAAGTCCCTGACTGACAGCCTCCACCTTGGCAGACGAGAGAGAGAGAGAGGAGAAAATACTTAATGCTCCTTTAAATAATGCCACAGCAATCAAAATCTAATTAGAAAAACGTCAAAATGGTGGCTCAGAAAGAAACATAAGAAATTGGGTTTATTTATAATAATAAGTTGGCTACTATATATAGGTATAAGCATATATATATATTTATGTGGAAGTTAACCACAGAAGGAAATGGGGAAGAGGAAAAAACAAAAAAATAATGCATAATTAGAGAAAAATAGGATGAATAATAATAATGAAACATAAGAAACGTTGCATGAAGCAGTATGGTTCGTATGAAAAAATGAACGAAAAATAGTGTACCTTCTTCTTCTTCCTCCTCTGTTAATAGCCTACTCATTCCATAGGAATAATAAATACACATATATTAAGAGAGTCTCACATACCCCAGGTGCTAAGCGCATTTCCTCAGAGGAAGAAATAGCGTACATACATAGGAGAGGTATAACAGCAGTCATTTAGAAATATATATACAAGAAGGTATTTTTTAATATGAGTATATAGTTCCTAAAAAATACGATAGGAGGCGCGCTAAGCAGATATAACCATTTACTTTTTTGTAAAGCGTCACCTATTAATCTTTTCGGGAAGCTTTATACCATATATTGTATTATTATTTCACTACATATAATTAACATTAAATCTATTCCATTTACACTGTTTTTTTAATAATAAAAGAACATTAAAATTAATCATTCAATAACTATATACTAAATTGTAATTATGAGCATCGTAAAGAAATGAAATTGATGAGATAATTTTATCACAAATCATCTCATGAATTGCAAAGTTTTTAGGAGAGGGTAACAATAAGCCCAATAATTAAATATATCAAACAACTAAAGATAGAGAAAAGATAGTTGTGCTTCTTCAAACGAGATTGTTTGTTAGAAAAGGGAATATTTAACAAAGAAGTTAATATTACATACCAAAATATATCTTCACTCGTAACTGTTGAGCTGTGAGCATCAATTCAGAGATAATAATGCCATCCTTTTATTACAAAGTGTCACTTCTTCATGGCCTACATCCATGACGTCATTGACGAATCCTTGAATGAACCCCTCCTATTATTATTATTAATTGAATAGAGTCATACATATATAAAGACACAGAGAGGGCTGATTGGATTTTCAGAGAAATACGTTATATTGCCCAATATAAACAGTACTTTTTATTATCAGCTTACGATGACGTAGTAAAAATTCCTTTGCTTATATTGGGGCACAGAATACCGCTCTCCAGTGTTAGGGATAGACCATAGAGATATAAAGACATAGAGGGTTTATTGAATTCTTCAGAGAAATAGGTCATTGTGCTGCATATAAACAAATCTTTATATCTCTATGATCAGCTTGTGATGACGTAGTACAAATTATTTTATATTGGGTACAGGAGACAGCTGAACGACGATGAAGGGAATCAACTCTCTATATCCTTATATTTCTATGAAAAGAGCATCTGCTCATACTAATAAGAATTAATAAATGTTTGTTATGTTCATCATACGTGTCGATAAATGGATCATCACTCTGACTATCACTCATAGTAAAAAATAAAGAAAACAATATGAGAGAATCATGTTCATTGTTAAGGTACCGAGAGCAGCCTTTTTCTTCTCCCAGCAAAATACCTTCGTATCAGCGCCCTCTATAAGTCAATTTCCTAACTACTATATCCAAGGGTACTTCATGAACCATGAAACCCATCATAAATTATTATTTATACTTTCCCTCTATGTGTCCAATTTTATGTCTATTATTTATCTAGAAGTGATTGAGGTCATTTCTTTTCTCTCCCCTTGGGGTTAATGGATTTTTTTTTTCATTACACATAATATCATCCATGGACACTCCATAATTATATACACTCAACACTCACTTATTTCAAATCAACTCTGGATTCGCAGTAACCCTCCCCACCCCCCAGGGAGGCGTTGAACTTTGATCTAATTTAATCCCTGGTGGAGAGAATTCGAGAGAGAGAGATAGAGAGAATTTGTATATATTTATTTAGTCGCCAGATGGTGTTTGCTACATAAGAAACCAAAAAACTCAATGAAATGGGGGAAAATTCACTTATAGAGCTGTTTGAATACCTCCAAGGAGAGTTAAAATGGCTGCCCCGCTTGGTGATAGAGCAATTAATAATCTTGGAGGGCCTAGAAAGAAAGAAAATCAAATGAACTTTACTGACGTCATCCTATGTCTCATAAAGAGTAGTTCTCTTAAAATGACGTCCTGGTCAATACTTTGGTCCCTTTTTCTATTGCTTCTTAAGACTTTGACTGCTTAAAGGATCTTAATAAGATTTATCTCCTTTTTTCTTTTTTCATCAACTTTAATAATATATATATTTGTCAAAAAGGGAATATAAAATGGCTCCCATCAGTTCCTGGCTCCGACAGTGATCTTCCTATCCTTTATTCAGTCTTTGTGTATCCAGTCATTTTACGAATCCTTTCTTTGAGCACGTATAAAAGCAAAGGAAATAATATGTTATGGAGACAGGAAGATATATGTACAGTCCATTATCTCCACTTTATTATATCCATTTATTCCTTCCTTAATCAAGTCAGGCTTTCGCCTGACATTTAACAAACTTCTTCTCCATCCGTCAAATTTATATATCAATTCATCATCTTGAAAAATGTTAACATTTAATTCTGTATCTATTTGGAATCTAAGCCTTGATCAAAACGATAATCTCTCCTCAAGCTAATATGCCACTTATTGAATCAGAGATATCGTATGAAATATAGCTTTCCATTTTTGATCACCACATTTGTGTGTAGTGTAATATCTGCCTTTATACATTAGCAACGACCAATTTGAGATAAACATACTTAAATAACGCCCAAGGAACTCGAATAGGAGGTTTACGGGTTCACAAATTTTTAATATGTATTTGAATGACATTCGCCACATAATTATATATATTTCTTTCAAAACTCTTCTTTTTTAAATTGTCTATTCATAAAGTTATATGCCCGCTAACATATATAAAAAATGGATGTTGAACACAAAAAACACGATTTGAAGAGCTCATTGGTGAAGTAACAGCGTCCTTAAATGGCAACTCCCAAGAAAATAATTAGTATTTTTGGGAATAGAAAAAAATGGAGGTTTATTATAAATTCCAGTGACGTCATCACCCTATCTAATGTTTCATAAAGAGTAGTCCCCTAAAATGACGTCACTGTATGTATATTTTTTTATAATTTCTCCCTTCTTATATTCCTTAAGACTTGGACTCCCTACAAGATGACAAGACCTCCTTAGTTTTCTTAGGTGTTTCATCGACTTTAAGAATATATATTTAAGATGGCTCCCATCCGGCATATTTCTTCCTTTATTGAGTCTATTGTACATTAAGTTATCTTTTAGGTCAGTGATTATGTCCAAGGTATATTGAAAAAGCAAGATAGAGCTCACTTTTCATTTGTCCTCGAATTTTAATGACGTCACACGGGCAAGAGGGAAGACATATATTTTACAATTATTTTCTTCCCGCTTACGTCATCATCGATTGCTTGTATATATTTTTGATACGCCACAAACAATGATCAAAATCCTGAGGTTTCACTATACATGAAACATGACATAAACGGTCTTGATAGTATATATACCTTGTTTATTTAGCTTCTTCAAATAATAATTATAAAATTCGTTTTCTTTCATACCCAATTGGAAAATCAGTAGTACTCATTACTCAAATCCTCTTCACAAATTTTCTTTTGGCTCTTGAATTCTTAATGAGGAGGAGAAAATCCTGTAATTAGGTCCATTGATTCATTGGCCACAACAAATGGCGCTTACATATTTCAACCGTGTAATTACAATTCACAAAACAAATCACATGCCTCCTGGAATATCCGAAGATTCAAATAAACAATAATATACTTGTGTATTATAATTGGACATAATTAGAGATACAAATGATGGCTGAAGGCCTGTAATACCTGCCAATTATAGTTATATAGATTGAAAAATGACTGTGGATATCAATGCGAATGGGTTCTTGACATAAAGATATAATATATAGAGAGCTGATTCCCTTCGATAGCAGAGAAACATCGTTGAGCTGTATTTTGTGTGTCCAATATAAACAAAGTAATTTATACTACGTCATCGTAAGCTGTTCATAGAGATAGATTATATCTTTATGATCAGCTTACGATGACGTAGGTCAAATTACTTTGTTTAGTTTGGACACAAAAATACAGATGAAGGGAATACGCTCTCTATATCTTTTTATCTCTATGGTCCTTGATCATTTGAGAATCAACGAGTGGAAACGTTGTTTCCAGTACGTACCGACTGAATACTAAGCATGTTTGAAGTGGAACGACTCTTTGACGCTTCTATTTATATTAAGACTGTAAAAATAATGATAAAAAAAACTTTTTTCATTGATTAAAGTATATTTTATAATATTTTATATGGAATATTTTGGCTCATTTTGAACAAGATTGTGTATTGATCATATTACTCAATCGTTGCACTCAATAAGATTAAATCTTTTGAGTTTTAGCTATATTAAATGTAAATAATTATGAACAATAAAGTATTTTTATCATACATATTTTTCCATCCACACTCCCGAAATCGATAAGGACTTGCTTCCATACGCGTCGGAAGAAAGATGGAGACAGCAAAGCCTTAACAAACGAGCAGCTTTAAAGTCTCTTATTCATTGTACAATGTATAAATTATAACCAACAAATATTGTTCTTCTTCAACTAAAGTTATTCTATAAAAATTCTCAATTCATCTGCGACGTCATGGGCATGGGTCGGAGATTTGATAAAGTTTATTCCTTCAAATTCTCTCGAATACCTCAAACTCATCAAATCGACAATAAGACGACATTAACGTTTTATATTGAATAAGAAATAATTTTTAATAAGTCATTTTATATTATGGTTTTATCGTTAGACGACAGTAATTTTGAATTATAATGTTCATTTATGTTTTGTTTTTAACGTAACCTTCTTCAGATTGTTTTTTTAATCTCCTACTTTCTAGTGTATTCTTATATTTTTACACTGTATAGACTTTAGCAATAAATAAACATCTTAACCGTAAAAACAGTTATTCTAATAGTTATATTAACTTCTTTTTTTTCCCATTTACAAGAAAATATTTCCGTTTTTCTTCACACATTCCAATGAACTCTTCGCTCTTTACATAACTCTTGCATATATAAAAACTCATTTGCAATTATTCATTTGCATGAGGTCTCTTCATTCTTCTTCTTCTTCTAATGCTGCTATATTTCCATGAATTCACAATCATTCCACACAATCAATTAGTGTCGGCGGAGTCACTTCCTCAAGGACACGTCAAGAGACTCCGTGTGAATCTTGGAGTTCTCAAGGGTTTGGATAGAGCGTCTATGTATGTAGATGAGGGGGGGAGGGGGGAAGATACCCAATAAGCCTCAACAAATGAAGGGAAATAACAAAATATATGAAGAGCCAGGATAATTAAGGGTTGCCTCAGTGAATTTTAATTTTTCAATCAGCCTCACTCTGGGCTGAGGGCAATTATACTCACACACACACTACGTGCGTGGTTATTTAAAAGGCACTGCTGTTTTTTAAATAGTAAGAATAACATTTTGACAGACTTTGAAGTGGATATTTGGATATTACATATATATGTTCAGGGCCGAAAGATTTGCATATCAATGATCTTCATGGGTTAAGAGCTTTAAAAAAAATCATAGTTTACTGGTCAAGAATCTTTGCTGGTACGGTACTTTTGGTACGCTCCAGCTCACTGTCACCCTTGTAAATGTTACGACAACCGTATTATTTCAGGTCATAAGGGTTTAAAGGACAAAATTATAGTCTAAAGGTCAGTAAGTAAACATATATATTTTATAATAAAGTTCTTTTAAATAATAAGTTAGCTTATATTTTGTTGCAAGGAAATGAAATACATCGATCACAGCTGATTAATATAACAAATGGGCACAACAATCTTGATAAGGCAGGAAATACGTTACAAAATGGAGGAAAATTTTAATAAACCTACTTCCTTCTAGATAAATATTAATAAAAATAAAGACTTTCAATCTTATAAAAATTAAATTTAAAGAAAGTTATATTTTTATTAAAATGTATATCCGCCAGTAGACTTACACCAAAAAAAAGACTTTCTTAAGTTTCTTAAGAATGCAAATCCCATTTCCTTTGGGTGGAATACGACGTGAATTATAAAATCCAACTCTCTGGTCGGCGATTCTGTCTCTTAGTCTGTAAAGCCGTGCCTCCTTTTCCACAGGAGGCTTATATTTCTCTTGAGCAAAGGCGGTGATGATGTACTCGGAAAACGTGTCGAGTCATTGATTCCTCCAATGGCGAATCATATTTTCGAGAAAAGGGATTGAGAACATGGATGGGCGTTATTCTAAGCATCAGCATATTATATGAATAATAATCATACATACAAAAAGGAAACTCATCTTCCCAAAACTAATGGGGAACACGTTTTTGATTCATTAAAACAGGAACATCATTTCTAAGTAGTTGTACTTTTTAATCCCTTGCAATAATAAAATATACACAGTCAAACCTGTGTTAGAAGTCAGCTGTCAATCGATGTAAACTCGTTCATGGCGGAAATCCAATTTTTTTTGGCAGAAGAAGGAATTAGTACTAAAACCTTCTGTATATAGCGGTCATCAGTTATCACAGTCACTTTTTGGGGTTCCCTTTAGTAACCACTAGTGACTGGTTTTACTAAAAAAGTTGTTATTTTCCGCAAACTTAATTGAGGGGAAAGACAGGGACACAAAGAACTTAATTTTAAATAATTAATGAAAAACTATTTTCTGGTAGACATCCATTAAAACAAAAACACGTCTTACGTAACAAACGAACAATTTTTTTATTCGTATATATTTATATATATCTTTCACTCTCTTTCTCTCTCTCATCATATATGTATATATATATAACATATATATTAGATGCTTTAATATGCCCAGAGACAGTCCTAGGAAGTTTGAGGCAACGGGAGCCAAAATAATCATTTGAGGAACCTCTTAAATGCATATTAATATTTATAATAATGTGAAATACGGATTAAAGAGGCCATTAATTGGACGGGGCTCCTAGTAATTTCCTGACTTTGTGTAGAGGGTAAGACCGTCACGGAATATACCGTTTTAAATGCTGTTGGAACGATTTTGAGGCCGACTAATGGTATTTATTGATTTTTTAAATTACAAGTTGGGAGTTGTTTAACTCTCAATGATGGGGCCGCAGGTTCGAATCCCAAGAGGGGATGGTCATTTTTGGTCTGCTACCTCATGATAAGATCCTAGGTTCGATAAACTAATTATAATGCTATAATGCATATTTGTATCCAGTCGGATTCAATCCTGTCGAACCATATAGGCAAAAAAAGTTAGGATAATTGTATATAAATGGGATATAATTATAATTCTTCGTACGAATTGGATATACTACCTTTTAAGTGATTAATAATGCTTGATTATCGCAAATGTCTTCTTTCAAAACATTTATATATCCATTACTTCTTGCCATTACAATTTTGATCATTTTTGTCTTAGCCATTTTCCCCTTTAACAATTTCAATCCTATTTTCCCTGGACCATTTCCCAAACTCACATATGCAATGGGGTCTATAAAGATCCCTCAAAAAACCATTGTTAAAGCATTCCTAATCAAGCAAAAGTTCATCGACATCTCCCTCTTAACCTCGAATTGTCTATAGAAGCATCATCACAATTTATTCTTGGATCATCATTATCAAAATAAAACACCCTCCGCTAAGTAGAGGAAAACAATCAACATATTCTCAAGATAATGATTGATATTCCACTCATTGACTTATGTGTATAGAAAACCTTCCTTCAAAGCCTAATGGCCTCTAAGCGCGTAAAAAGGGAATAAAAGAAAGAAAAGCAATTATTATTTTTGTTATTATGGCCTAACTATTTGCAAATGTGTTTTTGTGGCTTTAGGAAATATGCAAATATCGTTTATGAGGAATCATCATTTGAACTTCAATTATGTTAATTACATACGATGTATACGGTTACATTAATGATGAAAGAGACTTCGGACCGGATTCTGGAGAGTCGTAAAAAATAAATAGTTAAGATGAACCGCAGAGGAAACTAACAAAAGGTGTTTTGCCTCCTTCCTCTCTTCCAATGTTCCCAATGAGATGCTTAATGGGACGTATAAGAAGATATTTAAAGGTTCACTAGGCATTTGCTTAGAAGAAGAGGCATTTAAGAAGTGAAGGGAACCTATAATCCGTGGTGTAGACAGAGAATGACGAAAGCGTCAAATACTTTATCTTTGGTGTTTTTATTTTGTTGCTTTAGTCATTGAAGTCTCTTGCCTTATGTAACTTATAGCTGACGTGGCAGACAAATTATCTATCTATCTATCTATCTATATATCTATCTATCTCTACTATCTATCTATCTATCTATCTATCTATCTATCGATATCTATCTATCTATCTATCTATCTATCGATCTATCTATCTATCTATCTATCTATCTATCGATCTAGATATCTATCTATCTATCTATCTATCTATCTATCTATCTATCTATTATCTATCTATCTAT
>CP045902.1:10046707-10063616 GCA_013387185.1 Caligus rogercresseyi
AGAGATATAAAGATATAGCGAGCTTCAATCACAGATAAAATCGTTCAACTGTATTCTGTGCCCAACATAAACAAAGTAATACTACGTCATCGTAAGTTGATCATAAAGATGAAAGATTTGTTTAATTTGGACACGAGACGTATTTCTCTGAAGAATCCAATAGCTTTCTATGTCTTTATATCCTATGAGAGTAGCACGAATACCCCTTTTTCGTGGTTGTTGATCAAGCCTTTAGTATTTCTTATATATTATATTATTATTTTTTTAGTATACGTATTTTTATGTTCTTTTTGTAAAACATTTTTCTGGGTGGTTTGGTGTGTTTTATTATCTTTGTGTGGTTTTCTTGCTTTTTTAACTATATATATGATATAAATATATTGTCCAACGGAAATACATCCAACTACTTCAGCTGTCTGTATTGCCACTAAAAGGTCTTTTTAACAAATGTATATTAGTATGAGTAACTACACAAAAAGAGTCCCTGTCAGAGAGGTTGCAATAAACCCTGTTCAAAAAAATATTTCACTTTCATGGTCTATAAATTGATTTTTTTATGATGTGCTGTTTAGTATTTGATGGGGGCAATCCTCCTTTTTCTTACAAGTCAGTGTTGCATTCCTTAATTGATGTGGCTGTTCTTCCTCAAGGCCAGTAAAAACAAGCATAGCCCACACCTCCTCATTCTCATAATCCTCAGCCTCAAACAAATACTGTCACATATTATGTTAAAGATCTTTTTATGATAATTCTCGTAAAAATCACCAAACAACATCATTTGTAAGGTTGGCCACTCTTTTTTTTACCTTTGTCCACAATCTATGCCTTAAAATGCTTTACTGGGAGTCATAAATAAAAGAAAAAAAATAATATATTTGCTCAATTGGAACCATAGCGATATAAAGATTATAGGGAGCTTATTCCTTCAATGGCAGAGAATCATCGTCGTTCAGCTGTCGCCATTGCCCAATATAAACAAAGTAATTTACTACGTCATCGTAAGTTGATCATAGATATATAAAAAATTGTTTATATTGGGCAATATGACGTATTCCTCTGAAGAATCTAATAAGCTCTCTATGTCTTATATCTCTATGATTGGAACAAGCCTTCCATATTTTTTGTTGTCTAATCGTCAAAGATAGAAAATTTACTCATCGTCAAGAACATTCATTCTTTTCCTAAGAGCAAGGATTTCGCTTTTAAATATAATATATATATATTGTAAGAAACCATTCAAAAGGATGTGTAAAATTACATGAATGTAAAATAAACAGATATGTTCTATTGGATGATACACTTATTTCTGATTTCTGTCCCTGGATGTGAGCAGTTTCTTTATTCAATTCATATTAATCGGTGAAATAGGAGGAGTCCATTCAAAGGATTCCCCAATGACGTCATGGATGTAGGCCCCTGAAGAAGAGACACGTTATGCTCGTAAGCATGATATTCCCATCTTTGAATTGATATTCACACAGCAAAGCCCGAATTGAAGCTATTTGATTATGTCAACTACTTTTTCAAATTAAATTACTTCATTTTCTTTTCTTGAACCAATCAGTTTCGAGGAAAAAAAGTTCGAGTGTGAACTCCGTCGTATCCATCCTAAATAATCGTTAATTAAATGTATATCTCTCGCTATGGGTATATGCTCAGACAGCCAAGCGTGAATGGATACCTTTTTCATAATACCAACTACTTTTTTAAAATTATTCCCGCTCCTTTTCTTTCAACAATCATATGCGAGGAAACCTAGCTAGGCTGCACAAATACATATTCCCTTGGTGTTATTATTAACAATAATATTATTAAGAATGATCATGCTTAAAACGTTCCCCAAATAACCTTACCCACAAACAATGTAACAATGCTTAAAGAATATTGAATGCTATCCTTGCTCCTAACTCCTTCAGAACATGAAGAAACCACCACTTTTAAACTCTACCCCCCAAGGTTCCTCTACCTCTCACTGTCTCTAAAAGGGTCTTTATGTTTTTATATAGGTATATATACACTGTACACATGTTTAATTAATTTAAAAATGGAGGGCTCACTTTCGTATAAATCACAAAGTCATTCTTAAGCACTTGGCTCTCTCTCATCATGTCAGAACATGGGGGCTTCTTCTAATTGGGAACTCAAGGACTACGGTTTGTATGTGTATCTTATGTATAATTAAATACGTATGTGATATCCCCCCCCTTATTGTATCGGGGTGTTTTGTACAATAGATAAATACCAAACTGGTTGATTTGTCGTTCATTTGTAATCGACGAACAAAAAAAATCCTATCGTTCATCGTTCCTTTTTGGCGCCAAAAAAAGACAAATTTTTTTTTTTTCATAGAAAAAATTTCCTTTTTAAAAAACGACCGATTAAATTTAAAATTATGGATGAACGACAAAGGATAACTTTTGGTGAACGACAAACGAATGACGAATGCCAATGAACGGCGAACGTCAACAAGTCTGATAAATACTTATTGACGAGTTTAAATCGCGAACCATCATTCAACCAATGTTTGATACTCTGTATTATTATATGTTTTTTTATTGACCACTACTAATAATAAATAAAAATAAAGTATATTATGGAAAAAAATAATAAAATAAACGCTCAGTGAATGCCCTGACTCGAGGATTTCGAGTCATTTTTGCAAGTGCATTGGCTCACTCTGTACCCTTATATAGTGCGGGCCTCTCTCATGGGATTGAGAAGGATCCCAAACCTTAGAATGGGTGAAGCTGCTGCGATAGAAGTTGGTTGAAGCAGTTAGTTTAGTTGCTTCTTGAAGCACTGCTGGACTGATCAAGTACGTCTAATTTATCTCATCTAACCTCCCAAACGGTGACACTCAATTCACTTCTAAAAGAGCTTAAGAAATACGAGAAAAAACATAAGAACTATGAACATATATATTTTCCCTTTTATGGTACACCTATGCGTGATTTTATAATTCTAGGGACTTACGGAGTGTAGTGTAAGCTTACTGGGCCAACCAACCACCTAAAAACTATGAGAATGCATCTAAAAACTATGAGAATGCATGGACATAAAAAGGATTTTAAAGAAGTGATATGATCTTGCATTGACTTTTTTCGGTTCTAATGTATTTTTATTCTTTATATAGGAATTTTTGTTTATCATAGGTGTGAAATGACTTTTTAAAATAGTAATTTGTATACTAAAAAACATATTTGTTGATTTATGAGTACAATATTTCAAAAAGTATTAAAAACAATAACATATATACATGTAGAATAACTGATCAGGTTACACAACAAGCTGTACCTCTCATAGATATTCAAATGTATTCCCACCGTCTTTACTCCGACTTCTTTTGATATCGTCTATATATATATATATACACTTTGTTAAACATGTGAAAAAATATATAACCATACTTATTTTAAGTCAGTATCTTCACGCATCAAAACCAGGTAAATTAAGCTATGAATATAACACACAAAAATAATATTTGATTTTGTTTACAAAATACGATTGCAATTTGAGAAAGAATAAATCTTCCTTCTTATATTATTATTGTTGTTGCTGCAACAAGATCTGCATTAGCAGATGTTCGACGTAGCTTCAGCTACTTGCACTAAATATAGAAAAAAAAGAAAAAAAACGTGGATTGCATTTGCAGCCTTTTTCAGGTAGAACGAATTGCAATTCTCCCATCCGTAGTGACCATCTTTGTCTGCTTATGTAGGTACATCTTCTCAGTGACTCTTCATTATATATTTAATTAAGTAGAAAATAAATAAAATATATATATATCTTCCTCAATCTTCATGTTTGTATGCTACATACCTATGTAAGCACGGAAAAATGCATTGCTAGTTATACATTGATTTAGGCTCGGTTTGATGGCTGCAGTTTAAAGTTTCAATGGATTATATATATATATATATATATATATATATATATATATATTATATATATAATATATATACTTATATATGTATATATATAATCCATTATAATATATGTTATATATATACATACATATATGTTTAAATGATTATAAATTTATATATATATATATATATATATATATATATCAGTAAACGACCGGGTACCCGGCTGTTTTGAACGTCCTGGCCCGATCCGGCGTCTAAAAAATCACCTGGCTGGGACTTTAATATTTTCGTTCGTTTGTCATTCTGAAAGTGACGATGTTTTCTTAACAAAATAATTTGTAGTATTTTGAAAAAAAAATATATTTAAAAATTGTTTTCTACAAAAACGTCATCACTTTGTTTTCAGAAATTATTCAGAAGGAACGATATATTGAAGTCCGGTCTGGGTCCCGGCGAAAAAAAGTGTCCCGATCGTTTCCTGATATATATAAATAAATAAATATATTTATATATATGTATATATGAAAGGGTGATTCTAATTTTAAGTTTTTGGGATTTGAGTGCCGGGCACCCCGTAGGACTTTACCTTAGTGCTTTGAGATAATCTTGTGAGAGTTTAAACGAAATAGAACAACGATAAGTGTCTTCTCAACAGACCCAAAAGTTATGTAGTTAACATATGTAGTAAGTTTTTTCACCAATCCATCGCTTTTCATTTCTTCAATTTAATACTATTTTAAAATAATTGGGCGCAATATGTAGGTAGAATCTCAAGGATTCCAAATAAATTTCCTTGAATATGTACATTAAATTTAAATTAAAATAGTCATTATTTTGGAAAATATTCCAAAATCGCTTTAATTTCTTCTACTTTTTTCTTTTTTAAATCAAAGATCCACAGTTCAAGTATGACAAGTTGAAATATATTATCTATACTAATAAAAAAAGAATTCTGTTCGTTCGTTCGTTTCCCTGTATCTCCCGAAGGACTAATTAGATCTTGACGAAATTTAGTTTTGAGAGCTCAGGGAGTGTTTTAGTGGGGTCGTAAACTCCTGGAAAATTCGTCATCACCATGTTTATTTTGTTCGCCAAAACGTTTTTTGTCTTTTTTTTTAAATTGCAAAGTTAGATTTTGACCAAACTTTCAGTGGATGAGTATAAGGTAGTAAGACGGGTTTTATTGGATGTTTACCGGAAAATTCGTTTTCTATATGATTTTTAAAAATAAGTTTTTTTCTGTCCCTTTCTTTCCCCCCAAATTTAGGTTTATGAAAAATAAAAACTTTTTTATTATGCAATATCGCGCTATTGAAATTTTAATAATGTCAAAAGATGGAGAATGATGTCAATTACTGTCAACTTTTCTTGATAATGATATGAAGTTGCAGTAGTCCCTCTTAAGTTTTTGCTGTTTTCCCCCATCAACGGGGATCAAACAAATACTCTGATATTTCGCGTTACCATACATATACTCAACATTCTATGTTCCCTATGAAATGACTTAAAAGATAACTTCTTTTTATGAAGTTTAAAAACCTAGCTTAAGAAATACGAAACGGAAAAAATGGCAATGAATACCCAATGACAACTTTTTAGGAACTGATTTTAAAATGAAAAGTCACATGCGATAATTTCACTGAAATTATTCGTGTGATTTCTTCTTTTAACGATGTTTAAATAACCAGCCTTAAGGAATATAAAATGGAAAAAATGGTAATGAAGACCCAATGACGATTTTTTAAGGAACTGATTTTAATATGAAAAATCACATGTGATGACATCACTAAAAGTATTCGTAAGATTTTTTTTCTATTCGAAAGACTATTTTTAAGTGTGTAAATCCCGGGCAGGGCGGGTAACAACCGCTAATATATAATAAAAGCAAAAACATAAACATAGACCTTTGCACAAAAATGCTGAATAAGTATGCAGTTAAATACACGTCTGAGCACTATTTCCTTATGAATAATGTTTCAAACAGCTAGGCCTTCAAATTCAATGAGTTATACATAGTAGCTGTTTACATTAAGGTGATTCACTCTTTATGTAAGGTTATAATGTTATAATAATAACAACAATGATGCCTCTAAAAAGCCCAACGCCCCATTTATAATTACTTTACTTATTAAGAAGATTATAGGATGGCTCACGCTTGTAGGCGTATTCGAAGAAGGAGCTGGGGTAGTAGCCCTTATGGGCCTAATGCCCTCTATAATGCCCCTCCTCATCATCATATCCGTATTTCAATTACATTAAGGAAAAGGTGGAAGCCATTTGAAAAATGTATAGTTTGATATTAAAAAGTATCATACAATGTACCTATATTATATATATATATATATATATATATATATATATATATATATATATATATATATACAGGAAACGACCGGGCACCCGACTGTTTTGAACGGGTTCTAAAAATCATCGGGCCGGGACTTAATATTTTCGTTCATTCGTCATTCTGTAAGTGATGACGTTTGATAGAAAATAATTTAAAAAATAAATAAAAATAATATAGAATATAGAATGTTTAAAAAAGTCATAATTTTTTTTGGAAGATGTTTTCTAAAAAAACGTCGTCACTTTTTTTGGAATTTCTTTTCTAAAAAATGTCGTCACTTTCAGAATAACGAAGGAACGAAAATATACTGAAGTCCCGGCTGGTTTGGCCCGGCTTGAAAAATTTAAGTCCCGGCCCGGATTCCGGCGAAAAAAAGTGTCCAGAAAGAGAAAGAAAAAAGATAAGGGAGGCAAAATACTCTCTCGCTTCTCTTTTTCTTTCTCTTTCTATCCAGGTAACAGTGGTTACCAAGCGGTAATTGTATATTCTCATATCAAAAGATCAATTTTTTGGGAGAGTACGTGCAAAAATGTATTTGCTTATTTCTCTTAAAGTATAGCGATTTTTAGAACACCAAACATATCAAATGAAAGCTTGGTAAACCAGTTTTAATATTTTGGTATACTAAATCATGCCAATTTAATAAGTGGAGAGTTATATGTACATAAAAAAACATATCTCGCGTACAAAATGACGCATATAATGGATTATAAATGCGTCAGAGACAAAGTAAATTTTGAGAGGATACCTTGACGCAAATCTAAACACACAATTTTATTTATTTTTTTCATAATCGATTTCTTATAGGTCAATAAAGGCTCTAAATAATATATGTAAACTCAGATTGTATGAATCTGAATTAAATCATTCAAAGGTTACTAAACTTAAAGATACTATTTTACTCTGAAGCGAACAAGTCACCTTCTACAGGCGAGTGAAGTTAAATGATATGAAAAAGCTATGAATATGCTAACATACAACTCCATTTTTTCTTTGTTTTTACAGAAGACTTTGTTTTTGTAAAACATATCAAAAATACGTCTGGATAGTAAATTAGATTTTCTTTAAATTAATATTTTTAATGAAGTATGTAACGCCTTTATTCCTAAATAAATCTCAAAGAAGCGAGGATGCCATGGGGAGGTAGAGGAGACTTCCACTTCTTTTACCTTTCACAGAATGATCCAAGCATAAAGTGGAGATATTATTCTAGAAGAATTTGGAGCATCATTAACCCCCACAAACTGGCTGGTGTCCACTCACTACATACGAGGAGCTTACGCGATGAACATCTTAATACAGAGGGCCTCTTACGCCTCAAGAACGTGCAGTGGGCTTTGTGGTTCCAAGATTCGTCAGAAGAAGCCAAATTCTACGCTCCATCCCAGGGAGTTTTAAAAACGGTCCCCTCCCTTAGTGCAAGTGGATAATCAAAGAATTGGATCTCTCATCTCAGCGAGTCAATGGTTTTCTAAATCACTATTTTATCTCAGTATCTCATAAAAGAAATGAAGGTTAGTTCTATTTTTCTTCGACAAGTTATAAATGCATGTGTTTTTTTAATGTTATATTTGTTTTTAAATAGCTTTATCAAACTTTTCATTATTTATTCATCTTTATAGTGCATTTATTCTGTTCGAGATATCTTTTAGATCATAAATACTATTTAAATCAAAAAAAAAACAAAAGTATGTAACGCCCACCATTTTTAAGAAATTGCGAAAAACTATATTTTTACTAAATTTTAAAAACTTTGACCTCGTTGAGCAACCCCGTAATGTTGACCGATTTGTTCAAACTTTGTATGTCGTCTTCTTTTATCCCCAAGAAACAGAAAATCCACAATGTTGCTAACATTTCAAACATTTGAAAAATAAGAACTACCCTACTGTCCATGGACACCATCTCCTTCTTGATAGAGGTAATGAGGGAGGCCTCTTGTTTTGAGCACGACTATTAGTCCGTCCTTAGGATAGCCGCAGACAAAATAGTCCATTGGATTAAGGTCTGGCCTGCTGGACGGCCACATCTCCTTCCTTGTTCTTGGTTGCAGGGGTTAAGATCTGACCAAATTTGCATCCTATACGATCTGCAACGCAAATCTTCTTTCACACAATTTTGAATTGTTGTTTCCCCGACCTCCAGCTCCTCAGCAATTGACGATAAAGAGCGGGTGGGGTCTTCATCGATGAAGACCCCCAAAGTCCATGTCCTGACCTTTCTTGTGGTCTAGCCTCCTACTAATCACTTTACGTGGATCCTTGAAGTCCTCCAGAGATTTCCATAGTCTTTGGACGCCTCGTAGAGGCATAGAAGTCAACCATGACAGCTCAGAGTTGGATACCATGCCCTTCATGCTAAACAAAATTGCCACCTCGGCGCATCCTCCTCGCTGAAAACAATCTCCTCAGATTACTGTATACGTCCTTCATAATGCTTGAACCAACTGGCTGTATAGCTTAAACCAGTAGCTTTTTACTGGTATAACAACCGGCCTCCTATCTATCTAAATGACAAGTTATACAAATTTTAATTTCACGCCAATTTCATCGGGGGACTCTCTCTCTCTCTCTATATATATATATGAAGCTTTTAAACAACGAAAAATAGGTTTTAACCAAGGTTCCATCTTTGTTTACATATATTCCTTTGATGTATTTGTTTGCTGAAATTGTTCATAATGAGGCATCTTCTTCAGTTCAAATTACCTTTAGATGGTGTTTTATGAGAAGTATTCAAGAGTCTTCAAAGTCTTCTATGTACAAACAACAAGGAGAAAAAATATTTGTTTTCTTCTTCTTAAAAATGTAGTTAAAATGTAATCAATTTTTGGTTGTTTATAATTCAATTGATAATTACACTAATTTAAACGTGACCTACTTTTTTTATTTGATGATAAAAATACCCTCTACGGGGAGCTTGAATCCACCACCTTTTCTATTATTTGAAAAATACCCGTTGTAACTGGCCCTTTTATGACATCTACTTAGAAAATAAGACCCAGTAAACAAACAAAGATATATAAATATTTTCACCTATACCTGTGAAACTATTTCGCAATTGATTTTATTAGGAGCTTCTATAGATTATCCTTGTCGTTGTACTCCCCGACCTCTCTATTGATATAACCAAATCATTCGTCTGAAGGCTCTGTCCATCAATATTTCCAATGATTCAAGATGCCTCAGGCACAAATGAAAATAGTATTGTTGGTTTTGGCCCCATGTTTCAGAGCTCAAAGAAGGAGAAGGTTTTATTTCTAAAATACATTAATAGACAGTATGCTCTATAAAAACTATCGCTTGATTGAGTAGTTGCTGTTGTCGTTTTGAACGAGATATTTATATGCAAGTAAATTCTAAATATTTATAATTTTACCCTATTATATAAAAATACATTTCCTTTATTTTGTACTAGTGGATGTTACCCGGCGCGGCCCGGGATTTTCCAAATTGGCAATAGTCTTCGGAGTAGAAAAAAGATCATACTAATAATTTAGTGATGTCATCACATGTGGTTTTTCATATTAAAATCAGTTCCTTAAAAAGTTGTCATTGGGTTTTCATTGCCATTTTTCCGTTTTTTTGTTCCTGAAGGCTGGGAATTTAAACATCGTAAATAGTAATGATTTTAAATCATTTCATAGAGAACATATTTTTATGCCTATGTTATTTTCTTATGAAAAGTAGTTCCTTAAAAAGTCGTCATTGCCATTTTTTCCGTAATCTATTCCTTCAGGCTGGGTATTTAAACTTTATAAAGAAAATCATTTTTGAAGCCATTTCATAGAGAGCATAGAGTGCTGAAGATATGTATGGTAGTTATGAATATTAGAGTATTTGGGGGGAAAGAAAGGGACAGAAAAAACTTCTTTTTAAGTAATCATAAAGAAAACGAATTTTCCAGTAAGCACTCAATAAAACAAAAACACGTCTTTCAACCTCATAATCATCCAGAGAAATTTGGTGAAAATCTATCTTGGCAATTTTAAAAAAATCGGCAAAAAACATTTTGGCGAATAAAATAAATATGACGAATTTCCCGGGAATTGGTAACCCCACAAAACACTCACTGAGATCTCAAACTATTCACTGAAAATTTTGTCAAGATCTAATGAACCGTTCGGGAGATACAGGGAAACGAACGAACGAACGAACAAACGAACGAACGGAATTATTTTCTTATTATATAGATATCTGTTTTATATATGATTTATAAGATGATTCACATATGTTTGTTGCCTTTTGATGACTTATTTCCCTTTTGTAGTAATATCCCCAAACGACCTCATTCAAAGTACTTATATCAATTTCCCCAAAAACTGTTTCAACTAGCTCCAAACCGTGTGTCCTTGTGTAATCCCTGCATCCTTGACCAAGATGCAACTAGTGCAGGGCTTACACGTTTGATATCCGGTACTTTGCTTCCAAAGATGGCCACTATTTTTTTTCGCGCCCAAAACTCACCAAACCTCTCGATTTAATAAGCTTCTTCTTATCCTTTATGGCTTCCTCCATTGATGTTGAGCATGCCATAAAATATGAATTAAAACCTTTTGCCAAGAACCTCTCTCTCTCTCTACAAAACTAATTAAACAATTACGACTTGTATTTACAAGAAAAACGAAAAAGAAAAAAAAACATTATTGCTCCTTCTAAAAATAATTATAATGAAGAAGAAAAAATTGAACTCATGAAACAGTAGAGACTAAGATAGAGAGAGAGAGAAAAAAAAAAACACATACCACCCTAGTAATTACGAATCCAAGTGTAAAAAGTGATTCTCATGCGTGATTGTTTTTCTTGGTGTGTTTTGTTTCATATCACGCCATCAGCAGCATTCTGCTTCATCGTCTTCAGCCTCCTATATGATGATTGCAAATGTGGTCCTTCAGTTAAAACCTCAGTTTAAGTGGTTTTTTGTTTATTTCGACTCTTTTACCTCTATCAGAAAAATATTGTCTTAATTGATCCCAAACAAAAATCAATACTAAAGAGTATCCACATCTACTGAAGAAAAACATATGGTACCCTTGTCTTCGAAGGAGCTATGATCTTTATTAGAGTTTTAAGATCAGTAATGATGATGAATATGAAAAATAAAACAAAGCACAAAATTATTTGATTAATCAGCTTATAAAAAATATCAATATTAGAGCTTTAAGGTCAATGTCGATACCAAGTATGGAAAAACAAGAAGAAACACATAATCATTGATTGGCCAGCTAAAAAAAAATTGATCCTTATTAGAGTATTGAAAAAAACCCACAGAATCATCTGATGAATTAGTTTATATTTCGGTCAGGATATCTTGGTAAGGATCCATCTTCAATAAATGGTTCGGATTTTTTTTCGGTTAAAAACATTTTATTCGGTGGAGCTTTGAAAATTTTATACTGTGTAAAAATAAAATACACAAAATTTATATACAGAAACAGAGTAAAAACTTTTAGGGCAGTTGCGAAAATACATAAATGAACATTTTAGTTCTTATTTACTGCCTGAAGAATAACCTTATATAAAAGGACACATCATTTATTAGAAATTTCGATTGGGAACCCGAGATATTTAGTCGGAGCCTCTAACAAGTATGATTAAATTTTACATTTGTAAATAAAAGTTTTGTTTGTAATAATCAAAACTTTATGTATAAGTTCCCTATGAGAAGCTAGAGTTTTGGAGCTTTAAGTATAACATTCATTCAATGGGAAACTTTCATTGTGTGTGTGTATGTTTTGTTTTCAATAAACAGACGAACCCCTAAATGAGTTAGCCAAAGTTTTTCAACTCATGAAATCACAACATATTTTTAGTCTTAAATATAGGGCCACAGCCGGATCTATGAGTAGGGTTGAGGGGTTGCCATCCATTTTCGTAATGATTAGATCAATACTATTATGTTGAAAATAATTCTGGACCAATGCAACAACGGATATTTGCATCGGATGCAGCTAGAGAATATCTCCCCAGAACTCAGCTCTGTCCAGAGTTTGAGGGAAGCAAGAGAAGTTGTTGGAAGACTGGCCACAACAGCTTCCAATTTAGTTCTTGTTTTTTGTTTCTAGTTTTTTTTCCTTTTAACAGTTTTTATATCACTTTAAATATTTTTCAATATTTTAACTTCTATCTTTAAATACTTTAGACCAGTGGATATTTTCTAACTAAAAGGTTACGTTTGTAATACTTTCAAATAAACTAGATCACACATTTGCCGATAAAAACAGCCCGTTGGTTGTAGTTTGGCCATATCTGGTTATGACATTTGCTCTTTCTTAGTTACAGGCTTCTAAAATAATCTCTTTAAAAGCGCTACTTTTATTTCTATATTTCTGCTGAAGTAATTCTTTGATGATATATATTTTTAGTAAATAAACGGTTCAGGGTTCAGACATACTGATTGGGAATTGCATTTTGAAGAATGGTCCCGAGCAAGGAACGGTTATTTCATGCTTTCACGTATAGTGAAACGTAAAGTAACTTATGATTATTTGTCACGTTTCAAAAAGATATTGTAGCAGTATATTTTTGATGACGTAATATGGGAATTTACTCATTATAAAATGTTGTTCTTCCCGCTTGTCGCTAAGACGCCAGTAAAAATCGCCGGTATGTGAGTTATCAGTTATTTAGTAATATGGACGTCACTTAGTTCAATATATAGCATTCATGGATTTTAGTTGATGGATCACAGAATGTTTGGAGCCTTGTGTAGGCAGAATAACCTCCTTTCCACCCTCAAAGGTAATGATAGTGATAATAACAATAATAATGAAATCCGAAGGTGGAGAAGATAATTGAAAACAAAAGGATATCAGATTGACTCGCATCTAACGTCGAAGGAACCCTGCACACATGATAAATTATAATTGCAAGTGCATTTTTTGGGTGGATACGTAGGGCTCTATCTTTTTGAAAGGGAGGATTTCAGGGATGCGGGAGGCCTAACAAAAAAAGGTCTTCTTTCAGCAAATACAAAAAAAAATACATCTGATAAAAAATGCTTGATAGCCAAAGTAACGTAATTTGAAGGATCTGAATTTTAATAGACATTGTTACAGTTACCTTCCTTAATGAAGAGATTGCAGGATTCTTGGTATATTCAAAAAAGATAAACCTTTTTTTTAAACTGCAACCCAAATCCTGCCTTTTGTTTGATTGCTGAATTAGTTTAGATTTGAATGTTCAATTTATTCTTACAATAGATGCCTTTTTTAGGAAGGATTTTGGGGGATGCTCAACACTGAAAGATATTTTTTGTTTGTTTGATGTAAAGAATACTTTTCCGTACATATACAAAATACGACATAAATCTAGCATTTGTCAAACAAGTTCTGCTGTGTGTTTGATATAATCAAACATTGCTATTTACAGGACCTGAATATTAAGTATTTATAGTATATATTAGCTGCGTAAAAGCAATTTCAAGAGTAAATGCTTATTCTTAGTATAAAAAACCATACGGTTTATTTTTTCTTCATATTTCTTCTTTTTTAGATGAACAAAGCTAGTAGTGATCTTAAAATAGAAACGTTCCCAGTTTCAAAAAAGAAATTAATTCCTCACCTATGACGTCATTGTTTCAATACATTTAATCAAGAGCTAATGACTTTCTTAGGGCTTAAGGTTTAATCTTTAATGATATATATATATATATATATATATATATATATATATACGTGTATTTATAGTACATGTGATAAACTCTCGTTCGAAAACCAAAATCTAATTATCAAAAAGGGAAATCTTAAACCCCAAAATCCTTCGTTCCGCGATGATTTCTGCTGCCGCCCGATATACCGCCTTCAGCCTCAAGATTCCATCCGACACCAATGATTCATGGATAAGTGCTGGAAACATCATCAAGTTTTACCCTTCAAAGTCGAAGAGATATTTTAAAATTTTGAATAGAATAATGAAACATTTTAATTAATCAGCTCTTGTGATGTTATTATTGTAACGCCTTTTATTTAGATATTTTATTATAAACTATAATGTTTATTTTATTATATATACTTTTTATATAACATTCTAAATAATAAAGGAGATTTGGAAAAAAAATCTAATAAATCAATCAAGAGAGGCATTCCCGCCATAAAATAGGATTTTTATGACGTCATAATTACACAGCTTTCTTTAAACTGAGTGTTCGGACTTATTCTTTTGTATGGCTCTGTATTCAAGGAATACATTAAGAGCTCTTCTTCAAAGAATCTTTATATCACGCAATGCATGTTTTTTCTTCTCTCTTCTTGTATTCGTTAAAAGAAGCATAAGCCGTCTTACCTGTAATAAAACAAAAAAGTCCATTAGAGAAAAGAGTTGTCGCAAAGGGGGTTGAAGGCATCAATTATATAATAATTGGGCCTGGATTTGCACACACACACTGTATTTATTATATTTTGAATCAGAACAGTTAATGGCTTAAGAGTACTTAAACGTATAAAAGCCTGGGTAATGGGGAGCATTAAAAAAAATTACATTTGTGTGTAAATTAGAATCAATTAGAATCTTCAAAGGGATGGAGAAATAAATAAATCCCGAAATGGTTTTACAAGTACCTAAATCGATAAATGTTATAAGCATTAATATCGTCGATCTAATTAATAACTGGATAATAATATTTTCAACAGAAGAAGGGAGTCAGAAAGCTCGACAAGTAGCGACTTTGTCCTTTTACGACGATATATATATCAGAAAACGACCGGGTACCCGGCCCAGGTCCCAGCTGTTTTTTGAGCGGCCCGGGCCCGTTTTTAGACACCGGGCCGGGACTTAAATATTTTCTTTCGTTTGTCATTTTTTCTAAAGAAAACGTCATCACTTCAGAATGTCGAAGGAACGAAATATATATTAAGTCCCGGCCCGGTTTTGGCCCGGCCAGATTGAAACATTTAAGTCCCGGCCCGGGTCCCGGCGAAAAAAGGTCTACCGGTAGTTCCGATATATATATATCTGTATACCCAAGATATGCCATTTCAACTTTTGTTGAAACATAAGATAAGGTAACGATATCGTCGATATTTATGACTTTTTTCTATTCCCTAACTACTATTAGTTTCAGCAAGTGGGGCGGCCATCTTGTTTTATTGAACTCTTAAATTACTTTCTCTTCTTTGTTGATTATTATATTATTTCGGGATCAGATGATGACTTTTTTAACAAAAGGACCCCTTGTCTTAAAAAAATCGTTCAAAATAGATTGCTCCTTGTCGAAGAACTTGTTTTGTGTATTGATGAACTCAAACTTCCTCAATCTCCAATATAAAATCTATTACTTCCTCTTCACTACTTCATATTTCAATGAAAAGAAGATAATCTATTAACGAGGCTATGTATAAAAAATAAATTGAATAAACAACTGGAATACCTTTTCAGTTAGATGTGTAGATGATTGAATATTCAAGGATATGTCTTTAATACTGACGTGTTATTTCGTAATAAAACTTACATCATTAGTTGTTTTCTCAATTCAATCATCGTTAAAATAGATGCCTCTGAAGTCCTCTTCAATTACTTTTGTTTCAAAATTATGTGTTTAATTATTTTCCAAGGTTTTGAATATATTTGCAGTCCAAATAAGTAAACTTTTCATGGATTGAATATATATAAAACATAAGTTTGTTGGTTTAATTACCTTCTAGATATAATTCAATTGTTTCTAAGATGAATAGATATATGAAAGTCTTCTAAAAATAAAATAAAAATATGCTAACTAATTTTATATTAACCTAACTTATTTCTTCTCAATTTTAATTAAAAAAACATTCTGCACAGGAGAAACTTAAACAATCTATTTTCATCTAATGGTTGGACTAAGATGATACTATCTTTCTTTCAAGGTTTCATGCAGATATTTCTTGATTATGACTTCATGCAAGGAACACAAGATCAGTCGTAGATCCTTAAGCAAACATATTTAAATAAAGTAATGGCGACTTAATTGCCACTTTTTAAAAGTTAATTAGATTTAACAATATTTAATTTATGTACTCAAATATATTATTACATTACATGAGATATTGTTTGTTTTTTACTTTTATTAAATCCAATTAGTCCTCATGAAAGGTCATTCGAATGGGCGTCTTCCAAAAAGACTTCTTTATCTGGACGAAGGTCATTTTTAACGAACTTCATGAAGATCCATTCTTTCTCTCATGATTGAGGACCTAAAAACTACTTAATTAAAATGATATATAATGCATTACTATATCCGTGAGAATTAGTATGATTATCTTCTTAACAAATGAGACCACCCAAAATATGCTAGATGAAGTGGGTATTAATTACAATATGCAAAAAATACAGAGGAAAGTAAATACTGTTGATGCTCTTCATGTCATTTTTAAACCAAAAATGTAAAAAAACTGTCTTTCAAATAGCCATTGTTTTTAAAGGCATTATATTCAATGTTATTTAAGTATGTAAAGTCAAAGGTATGAAAACAGCAAAAGAAGTATTATCATTAATTGCTAACAAAAGCTAATTTTATATCATAAACATGCTTAACTGTCTTCTAAATACTATAATGTTAACGGAAATAAGTACAACATTACTCAGGTCAAAAATATAATGTCGAACGAATTTGTTGTAACATATTTTTTATATAAAAAGCCAAGTAAAATAACATATCCAATTTAGAGCCAATTATTTACCTTTTCTTAGTTAATAAGCAAAGTGTGATATACAAAAACACA
>CP045902.1:10063716-10088333 GCA_013387185.1 Caligus rogercresseyi
ACTCAATGAGTTCCTTAAAGGCATTAAGAGACCTAAAATGGTTGTCCCTCTCGTAGATCAATTGAGTTGTCTTGTGGAATATAAAAAAGGAAGTCCTATAGTAAATTCAATCATGTCATCCATAATTTTGTTCTTAATATGTTATATACCTCACATCGGCTTCATCTGATGTTTGTTTCCATATTCCTTGTTGTTATACTTTTATGTACCAGGGTGTAACAATATATTACTTCCTTCACTTCGTTGTTTCATCATTTATGGTTTTTTGCGACTTAAAATAGCTCTCAGAGCATCTTCCTTTATCTTATTTGTTCCTTTGTGTATCCGGTTATTTTATAGGTCAGGGGCGCTCTGTGTATTATAATAGTGTGAGTGTAGTTGTTTGATCTTTTATATAAATATAATATAGTGTGTTGTGGTCGGTCCTTATCTAGGACCTAGGACTGCAGTCCAGTCAAGTTTGGTCCAGTCCAGTCCTTCTTGTCGGTCCTTAGAAAAGGAAAATGTGTTTTTACGTCGTAGCCTACGTCATGTTGTCAACTCTCTTAATGCTATGAAAGAGACAAAATCCTTTACTTGAGGAAAGTAACCTCTTCAATGACTGATCCTAGGACCGATCCCAAGGACCGACAGTCCTAAGGACCGATCCCAGGACCGACAGTCCTAAGGAACGGTCCCAAGGACCGACGGTCCTAAGACTGTACTGGACCAGACCGAATAATTGGGACCAACACACACCACTAACAATAAGGCCCTGATCATCGAAGAGTTTCCTTGTCATTACTCTCCACAATTAAAAAATAAACACTTGATGACGTCATTCCTAAGTATATATGAGTAGCTCATTTGTCTAAGAACTCAATCGCTCCATCTTTTTTTGTTTGTCTTATCTTTCTTGCATGACAACATGACGCGAGAGGGATTTTCTTTATGTATGATATATAAACATGGGCCCTATAGATCCTCCTGATAAAACAATCAATATATATCTCTTTCTAGATATGTACATATAGTTTTTTCTTCTAATGAATTCTTTATATAGAAATTCTTTTTGAAACATCTTCAGCTTAAGGATTCTCCATTTTTCCCCCTCCTCCTCCTCATCCGTATAGATAAACTATCAAATATACGTAGGATGATGTGTTTTTTGCCCATAAGTCTCCTCTCACAATCTGTTCACTACAGGTCCAACTTAATGTATTTTCATTTTAAGATAAAGAGAGAAAATAGTGTATAATTATTTATTAAGAAATTCCTTAAGGGATCTAAGTGTCTTTGATTCTTTTTATATATAAAAAGATATTTTAAGTGAGATGTTTTTTAATGAATTGAAAAAGAGAAATTATAATATACTTGTGATAATGACATTTCTTTATATATTGCATTACTTTTGTTCTTCCATAGCAATATAGACTCCAAAGGAAGCTTCATAATTCAAGGTGTTTAACTTTTTTATGTTATGCCCCATTTTGCTGAAATACTTCCTGACTTCAAAGTTGTATTACATGTCTTAAATATTTTATGAAATAATATTTAAATATTTTATTCATGTAATCTTTTGTTAGATTTCATAACCTAATATTTATAAGAAATAATGTATTCATTCCTAATGCTCATTGAAAGCCATTAAGGCAACTATCAAGCTGGCAAGAACATCTAATAAAAATGAAGGAAATCCTGTTTGTCAAAAAATGTAAGAAATATCTCGTGTAAGTCTAGTATATACAAACCAGTTAAGCTAATTTAGAATCCTTGAGAACTTACCTATTATGAGGTTTGTCTAAAATGTAAGAAATATCTCGTGTAAGTCTTGGTTTATACAAACAGTTAAAGTATTTAGAATCCTTTTTTCTTTATTTTTTTGCCTATTTTGTTCGATGGAATTGCTTCTGACAGGATATAAAAAAAGCATTATCGCTTTAAATTAGTCTTTCGAACCTAGGATTTTATCAATGAGGTAGACCAAAATGACCATCCCCCTCTCGTCGGTTCGAACCTGCTACCCCAACATTGAGAGTTTTAACACGCCTTAGCACGCACGGCTATCGAGCTCCCTTCATACTTACCTACTGTGAGGATACCTCCTATACGATGACTTCACTAACACCAACGTCCGTCAACCACTGACATCACGGGAGCTCCAGGTGCTCCCCTGGCCTATAACTCTCTCTCCCTCTGATCTTTAAGATTGAAACATAAAGTCTTCTTATGTATTAATGTGTTGTGTGTTATCGGTATCCGTGAAAAACCTACGCTTTGATATTAAGGATATGAGAAGCGATGGAATGGCAAAAAAAACACCCACAACTAAACGCTACTTGATTTTGTTCAAACTTTCACAAGATGAGCTCTATGCATAAGATAGACTCCTAGGGGGTCTCCAACTCTCTCACATCATCCAAAAAAACGCCAAATAAGCATCACCCCAATGTACAACAGCAACAATGATGTCATGAACATATTTTCCTATAGCATTTATCTCTTGAGGCACTTTATTTTTCGAATGATTCTGAAGGCATTGTTCTTTTTTATATTATAGACACTCATCTCTTAAGCCCGAGTTGTTAAAAGCACCAATCAAACATCTCTGTCTTGACACACACTAAGAGATTTCAACGCATGTATGATAAATCCTCCTCAAGGACAATCAAATGAATCTCATACTGCATTCCGATTCATTCAAGTCCCGTCATTATAACACATTCCTAAGTTCCTTTTTGATGTCTTTTCACGCTATAGCTAGTTGAAAAAGAACCACAAAAATCTGTGGCTATAGAGTGAAAAAGAAATTTCAAAGGATCTAAAGTTAGGAAAACAATAAGGTAAAGGATTCAAATGGAATATATGTCATACAAATCGTTGGTTTTTGTATAACGTTCCATTATAAATAATCCCTTCTTATATATATATATATATATATATATATATATATATATAATATATATATAATATATATATATATAATATATACCTAATATAATATATGACGAGGAACACTTTTTTCGACGGGACCCAGGCTGAGACTTAAAATATTCGTCCTTTGTTATTCTGAAAATGACAACAATTTTTTAGAAAAAAAAATTTTTAATTAATTTTTTCTAATTTAAAAGTTATTTTTTAAAAGACCTGGACGGGACGTTTCAAAAAACCTTCAGGAACCGGGCCGGGTACCCGGTTGATTCTTGATATATATATATATATATATATATAATATCTATATATATATATATATATATATATATACGAGGGGAACACTTTTTTCGACGGGACCCAGGCTGAGACTTAAATTATTCGTTCCTTTGTTATTCTGAAATGACAACAATTTTTTAGAAAAAAATTTTTTAATTAATTTTTTCTTAATTTAAAAGTTATTTTTTAAAGACCTGGACGGGACGTTCAAAAAACCTTCAGGAACCGGGCCGGGTACCCGTTGATTCTTGATATATATATATATAAGAAGAAATTATTTGAATTAAAAGTAATATATATATATATCAGAACTGCGACTACCGAATGTAAATCGGTATTCGATACTACCGGGGGTAGATTTCAAATACCGAACCGATTATACGATTTGGTAGAAACTACCGAATACCGTACCGATTGACAATTGGTACGGTATATTTGAAAGTATGACTTTTGTAGCATTCACATTGAGACATATTAATATAGAGAACTTATTCCCTTCAATAGCAGAGAGACATCGTTCAACTGTCGCTTTGCCCAACATAAACAAAGTAATTTGTGAAGCGCTCCCTTGTGTGAGAGAACTTGAACTTTGATAAAGAAATAAAAAATCTAAAGCTTTTAGTATTATAGAGCAGATACATAACTAGACATTCAATATAAGTTTATGCTCTGCATTGAATACTAGAGTACCTATAAGTACATTTAATATCGGACAATAAGAGACAGTAAAAAAAAGAAAACTATAGCCTTCCATTTCCTACAAAATCCAAGTACATATATAATTTATATAAGATTAACATGTAATGAATTTCAAATAATCTCTAATAATAATAACTAATGAGTATTAATTGTCCTTTCTTATAAATTGTCCGATATGAAATGCATACGAAAATTCACAGAGCAGATACATAAATAATTTCTTTCTCTTTCTAATCTACCGTACCAAATATCAATCGATTCGATCGATATATCATAAAATCTACCCGATATCGATCGGTAGAAGGTATTTACCGAATACCGAACCGGCGGTAGATTTTTCTACCGAATCTCAGCTTATATACATATATATAACATATACATATATATATATTATTTTATTTACATATATATATAAGCATTGTTATCCTTAAAGACCCATTTTACCAACAAACTGCAGAGGTTAAAGGCCAGGGAGTCAGCCACAATGTATCATATTTGTACATGGACACACAATCCTATAAAGCATTAAAACCTCTTTCCTTGATGCTCCTATACAAACTGTGCCCATAGCTATGTAAATAAGCATTGACCAAAAGAGTCGTTGTTAGGACGTGAGGAACCAGGCACAAGTCTTTATGTTAGCTTTCAGAGCAATTTGCTGAGGCAAAGTAAGGCACGCAAGAGATTGGCCTCCATGAATGTAGTACTTTATATATAAATCATGAGAAATACGACCATTATTTAAAAGGGTTTCTGTGTCGCTGGTGAGAAGAATAATGAAAAAAATATATAGATGCTGGTTTATCGTTCTTCTTGGATACAAATAGTAGTAGTAATAATTAGAACAAGGTGGTAGTCGAAGGGACTATGTTTGTAGTTATGATTCATCTCTTGGATAGTGGTATTTATATGAATATATGTGTATTGTATGCGTATAAAAACACTAACTTGGAAAGACATGAATCAAAGCTCACATATATAAACATTTATTATTATTACTATCAGGATCTTTGATGTGTTGGCTTTGATTTTTTTTAAAACCTACTTTAGTGGAAAGGAATTTTAAACTAACATGTCTGATTTTTAACTGCAGTTAAACTTGTTTGAACGGCCTTCTATCTACAATAGTGATCCCTCCCTCATAACAGCCATCCAAATATTTTTCCACAGAAGATGTATAGTTCAAAAATCTTCTGTGTAAAGCGGCCATCTGTCTCTAACGATTCCTATTTTTTGGTTCCCTTGAGTGATGGCCGCTAATATACAGGGTTCGTCATACGTCTTTTTTATTTTTGAAGCATTTTGTTCAATTTTCAACCAATTATAACGTGATTTTTAGAGTTTAACGCTCATTTTTACGATTTAAGCATATTTTGGAAGTATATTATTCAAGTTTAAAGTATATTGGTCCATTTTATAAGTATAATGTTCATTTTAGAATTTTAATGTGTTAATTTTTAAATTCATTTGGTACTTTAATGTGTATTTTAAAGCAGCTTATTTCTAAGTATAACATTTATTTGAAACTGCTCTTTTTACGTCAAATTTTCGTTTTGGAACTGTAATGCTCATATTTGAAGAGTATGTTCACAGTTAAAGAGTAAAGTTCATATTTGAAGCGTAAGTTTATTTTAAACAAAATAATGTTTTTCTGAAACAAAATAATATTATTTTTAACAAATAATGTTTATTTTAAACAATATAATGTTTATTTTAAACAATAAAATGTAATTAAAACAATATAATGTTTATTTTAAACAATATAATGTATATTTTAAACAATATAATGTTTATTTTAAACAATATAATGTTTATTTTAAACAATAAAATGTGTATTTTAAACAATATAATGTTTATTTTAAACAATATATGTTTATTAAAAAAATATATGTATATTGTTTACAATAAAATGTGTATTTTAAACAATATAATGTTTATTTAAAAAATATAATGTTTATTTTAAACAATATATGTTTATTTTTTAACTATAATGTTCATTTGAACATGTTCACTTTATGATTTAAACGTTTAAACAAATGTATTCTTAATTTTATCTATGTTTAAATTAACAAAGGGGGCAAAAACCTCATAGTATCAGGGGAGCCAGTGATCAGGGATGAAAACAATATGTAAAACGTCCTAAGTATTAATATAAATATCATCATTATTGTCTCATAGAATTTAAATAGGTATTAAGTTGTTTCTAAGGATTTTTTTTTGTTTAGGAGATTGGACTGAGCCCAAAAATACCTATTTAAGGAACTATTATTAGTAATATCAAAATATACATGGCTGCTAATGGATATACAAAGTCTAACAGTTGCCACTTAAGGGGTCCCAAAAGTAATCGTTGGAGACAGATGGCCGCTAAAAGCCAAACATTTTAATACTATTTTATCTTCTGCAGGGAAAATTTGGGTGATAACTTTGGACAGATGACCGCTATCACAGGTTTTACTGTATTCAGCTACATAAAAGTTATATCAAATTCCTGAAAAAGTGTAATATATAATTAAGCTTTTTCATCATAATTATATTTTACAATAAATAAATGTACATTTTCTGATAAAGCCTCTTCGTTTCTGAAAGGACTTTTAAAACTCCATATATTATATATATATTCTTAAGGCTTATTGTAAAAAGAAAACATAATACATATCTGTCTATGTATGACAATTCAATTATATGCAGCGAATTCTAGTCTTAGAAATATGTACTTGAATTTCAAACACGTATAGCTTTTTTTTAAAGCTCACATGCTCCAGATGACATCTCTTAAATCATCACATACTTAGAACGTTAATAAGCCTTAATTAGAATAGGCTTAAGCCCAGAAAGGAGAAATTCCCTACTAGACATGGCCTGCATGCCTAACCGACAATAATAGGTTAATAGAGTTATAAGAATATTCATAAAACGTGTACAAACAATAATATATATAACTATATATATATATATATATATATATTATCTATATATATATATATAGCAAAGAGTATATTCAATTAATTGTTAAATTTAATGTTCATTTATGTTTTGTTTTGAACGTAACTGTCTTAAGATTGTGTTTTTTATCTCCTACTTTCTAGTGCATTCTTATATTTTTACATTGTATGGATTTTAGCTAATAAATAAACATCTTCACCAAAAAAAGAGTCATATTTATGAAAATGAATTGCATTAATTTGTTTGAATTGTACAAATGTACTGTTTTAGCTATTTGGTTTGGTTAGAAGATTGCGGGTAAAAGAATCATCCTTTAAGTTTTTTGTGTTTATATCAATTATTGGATTCGGATATGTAATGTCTTAGTGCAATACAATTGCGGTGATTAATAATTAATTAGCAAGAAAACTATTCAAATCGTAGGACAGTGTGAAAAGTATGTGAATCCTCAGACCGGTGAGTGTCGTTATACCCCTTTAAGACAATAGTGTTAAAATACAATTTCTTTTTCATCACTCAATTTCACATAAAAAATATATTAATGTTTCAATACAAATTCAATTATATAGTAGATTAAGATGCAATTACGGTGTCTAATATACATTACTTTTTTATAGCACGAATGACCTACAACATTGGACAAGCATGTTACATTTTTATAAAGACGATAAATAGTTATTATTTTTTAATAAAGACATTAAGTCGATATCTTTTTTTTCTGAATACTTTCGGCACATCTTGACCTGAACAAAGACTCACAAAAAAAATCAACCCCTGCCGACAGTCAATAATAATAAAAAATATAGGTATATTGAAATTTATGTAAATTAACATATATATGTAATTGAGTTCATTCGCTATGCTTTGTTCCTATTTCAAGTTATATCCACTTGTATATGTGACTCATCAGTTAAAAAACATATTTTTTATGTGGAGGCTTTTTGTGTTGACCTTATTATAATTTTGAAGACGTACTTTTTTGTTCATATTAGTGTTAAGAAGTTATGGTAACTATATATATATATATATATATATATATATATATATATATATATATATATATATACTAATAGATATATATAGAATATACTTAAACCTTTTTATTCTAAAATGTTAATAGAAAAATATTGTAAAAAATAGCTGGGAATATGAATTGAGGCATCCTTTCATTTGTAGTTGTTGAGCTGTGAAAATTAACTCAGAGGTAATAATATCATTAATATTTTTAAACTTATATATACAAATAAAATAAGAGTTCCCTTCGTCTTTTCGGTCGTTTCCCTGACTCCCTGAAACGATTAACAAAGCTTGAGGAAATTTTCAGAGAATGATTTTGAGGGCTCATAGAGTATTTTAGTGACGGTGGACCCTCATGGAAAATTCCTGATTGTTAATATTTCGCCAAATCTTTATTTTGTGATTTCTTAAAATTGTTAAGTAAACATTCACAGAAAATCCCAGGTAACACCGGATGGCATACGCTAGGATTACATATAATATTATGAATAACATTGAAATTAATATTATATATATTAAATTAAGATTAATACTTTATTTGAAATGAAAAAGTATTAATAGTTTGATAAATACTAATAATTATTTAAAAATATAATTCCCAAAAATTAGCAATAAAATATTTCAATAAAAATATATTTTCTCTTGTTTAAATACATGACTATTGAATTGCTTTTCAACTGAGAAGACACACATATATATATGTAAAATATCATAAACATAAATTTATTCAGAAACGAAATAACAATCAGGACCTCTTGAAAATATAATTAAATTATCAGCTGGAACTTCAATTATGTTTATTATTATATATTTTTCTCCTTTTGTGTTGTGCGGCGGTGTTTTAACAAATATAGACTGATGACTCTAAACGTGGCCTTGGCCCCCGAATAACCCTTCGTGATATCATCCATGTTTACCCACATATGTTTACTTCAGTGGATTGCAAAAAATGGAAGGAAATTGCTCAATTTTGATATGATGGAAGTTCACAAAGAGTATTTGATATTTGCTTAATGTATCAACAAATCCCTCCCTTAAAAAACATATTTACCCAAAGAAGTAAACAACCAAATATCCTAATTGGTGCCTTATAAACAAGTATATAGATAGTTGATTATAGGCCTCCTCTGTTGTTTGATTATACTGAGACACTTTGTAATTATGAAAATACATCTAATAACTGTATAAAAAGCTTTTGAACCAATTCTAACAATTGACTAAAGGACCTCAAATGACCTATGATTAAAACCGGTAAACCACAAAGTAAGCCGAGTCTTTCATTATTTATTGATGAATCTGTATAAAGTTCATGTTTTATGATCATATAATCATTTTTAAGTAATTTTTTTTTTTCAAACCTGAGTATTTATGTAAAAAAAATCTATTTGAATAAACATTATAATACCACATTTTTGTTAAATGTATGACGTACTGCTAGTTGCTTAATAATAGGTCCATTAAAGCACTTAGGGAACACCTATTCGAGGAGCAAAATAGACCCCTCTACAACGCTGTTGACAAATGCAAATGCATGTAGCATGGTGAGCCTCGTTCTCTTATCGAGTCACTCTGGAGACCACACTCGTGAAGTGAACTGAGGTATACAATATTTTCCTTAAGAAAAAATTTGTTTATTATATTTTTTCAATGTAATTTTTATGATATGTACAACAGAATACATAAAAAACCTAAGATAATCTATGAAAAATCACAGAAGTAAATATTTTAATTTACAATTTTTCATAGGGGTTGAACTAAAAGCACTATTTTAAATAATAAAATATCATTTTTGTAAAATAAAATATAAATTGACATGCGTACTAACATATATTAACATTAAATTTTGAGCTTTAAAATGGTATAACATGCAATTCTTATTATTCTTTATTATTGTAGATAATGTCTTCCGATGGTGGATTGAGGCAAAAGAAGGGAAGTATTTATGCTTCCCTGGACCTCAAGATCCCCTCCATGTCGGTTGACTCATGGACTGTGGCCTCGAAGGAAATTAAATACAATTTGTCTCTTTTCATGAACCTAAATCCATGTCATTGTCAAATCCTTTGACTATTTTAATATTATTTATTATTATCAATTGAACAAATCAAATCCTCATACTCTTAGAAATAATTAATATTTATCTTGCATTATCATATATGACGATCAATGGATCATGACAGTGACTTTAAACAAAAGAAAAAAATGATGTGAACAACTCAAAAAAATATGTGTATTGTGAATTTGCGAGAACTGCTATATTACTATCCCGACAATAAGGAAGGCCCGGACCTGGAAAACAGAGCCTAGGAAGAAAGGGCCCAGGAGTAAATGATCCAAGATAGAAAAGGAAAATGATGAACCATGGAAAAATGGTCCAAATCCATGGGGAGGCAAGTATTTGAGTGGCATATAACTAAGTATTTTTTTACCAAGGTAAAACTTTATTCACATGATAGTATATCTTATAATATTCATACAAATACATTAAAACGTCGTGTTTTTAACAATATGATCAACTAAGTATTGATCAAATACTATTTTGATAAAAATAGACTAACTAATGGCAAAAATGATTTCATTTAAGCAATTATAGATAAATGATTAGATGTTGTTGCCATTAGACGGGACGGCTAAGATTTACTTGGACCACTTTTTCCTTACGTCGTCATTTTCCTTTTCTATCTGGGATCATTTCTTCCTAGGCCATTTCTTCCTGGGCCCTTTCTTCCAAAGGCCCTTTCTTCCTAGGCTGTATTTTCCAGGTCCAGGCCTTCCTTATTGTCGGATAGCAATATGGCAATTCACAATACACATAACTTGTTCAGTTGTTTACACGCTATCCCTACCAATCATCGTGTGCAATTGTTTTCAGCATGTCCTTTAAAGCAATACCTTGCACAATCGTAAATAAAGGGCTGAACTGCTTTAAAATAGTGTACCAATTGACATGGCCTTGCCATTTTTATATAACTTCATTTAAATTTAACAGAGAAATTACACATAATATAATGTATAAATAAACATTGTGTTTTAAAATTAGTTCCCTATATATAAAAGTTATTCATCAATATTAAAACAAAACACAATACATCAGACAATAAAATAATTATAAAAATTATTCTTTAAAAAGTGCAATTTGTTCTCTTAAACAAAAGTGGAAACCTCATATAAAATAATATGGGATTCTTTTTGATCGGGTATAATGATGATGATGAAAATACTCTTGTTCTTGGACACCTAAATACCCTCCTTAATTATAGAGCTTCTATTCCACAAATATACAAGGATTTGTACGTCAAGAATTCAACTAATAATAATAATAGAGTGATCCCTAACAAACAATCATCCTTGCCTGTACTTTATATATATAGATATAGGCATATGCAATTAGGAGATGAAGATCAAAGAAGAAAAAAGGTGCTTTAAAAAAACGTGTCTCACATTGGATCTCATTTCCCGCGTTTTTTTTCTTTCTTTCTTTCTTACTTCCAAAGATATAAGATCTAAATACGATGAGGCTTTTTTGGCATACTTAGGAACTTCATAATGGGTGCAGCACTAAGGATAAGAAAAAGGTGGTGAGTTTTGAAGCGTGATTGGTTGAAGGAAAAGTGGAGAGAACAATAAAAATCCATTTTACAAAGAATCACGTCACTCGCGGCTGATGAGGAAGGAACATCAATTAGTCAGAGAGAAGAAATTCATCCTTAAAAATATAGATTGTCTCTTCTTCATGGGTCTACATCTATGACGTCATTGACGAATCCTTTGAATGAACTCCTCCTACTATTCCACATATTAATGGTCAATGTATAAAGCAACTGCTCATACTCCGATAAATAATGAACATTTAATTTGTTTGCTCATCTATGCCGATAAATGGATCATACTCTGACTAACGGTCGTAGGAAAATAAATAAAACAGTGTTACCAATCGAGTAGGATTTATTATGTTTAGTGGTTGTTATTCAAAAACAACTTTTTAAAATCCCTATATCTAACTTCATCTTTATTTGATAGGAAAACCGGCTGTTGCAATAGAAGCAAGGTGAACAGGGTTTTATTCGGAAGATATTATATATAGATATACATACTGATTTACGATGAGCATCAACAGGGGCTGTATTGACAATTCCTTCTCAAACGTTGGCCTTCAAATTGTGTGAGCTCGTCATAGGATCGACATAAACACAGGGCATAAGATATATCAACAAAAAAAAGTTGAAATAGCTGTTTAATCCTATCAAAATAACCAATCTTGAAGTGGAATCCGGCAATAGGTTCTTGTGAAAATAAATTTCCAAAGTGTCCTATGTTTTGGTTCGTGGAAAACAAAATATCAACTAATAAGCTGAAGTGGTCCTTGCCAAGTGTCACAAACCAATTTATACACTGTACAGAGAATAATGAGCGTCAAATACCAGATATTATTTTGGAATTTTTTTAATTTAGCAAATTACAAAACATCATAGTTTAAAAAATATTCTTGTTAACCTGACACCATTTACTCTAAACTTTATAAACATGAAGTAATTGGGTATTAAAATACATATATAGACATTGTAATCTAAAATTAAAACTTCATAATAGACTAAAACAGGTTTACATTTCTAAAACCAAATATAAACTGAATACACAACGATAAAACAAATAATAAGCATTAGTAAAATTTCAATAACTTTTTTCATTTAAAAAAATAACATTTTCATAATTTATAAATCAAATTATATTAAGAACATTACAGTAATTATCGTCTTCTGAAAGAATTAAAATATAAAAGTTTTTCCTCTTGATATTGATTTAAAAAAAAAATCTATGACGAAAAAGATATAATATTAAAGATATGAAACAAGTAAAAACTCCTTACACATGTTGATTCGATATTACAATAAATTTCATTCTTTTATTATAATTATATAAGTGCCAAATAAAGTTATACTTCGGAGTAAAAAAAAGGTTTTTTTTGCTGGGCCACGAAAAAGATATAATATTAAACATATGAAACCGGTAAAAATTCCTTCTTAATATTAAATTAATATTACGATAAATTTCATTCTTCGACTATGATAATGTAAGGATGAACCTCAAATAAAGTTATAACTCGGAGTAAAACAGAAGTTTAGGGAGCGTGCTAAGGCGTGTTCAACTCTTAATGTTGGGGGCGCAGGTTCGAATCCCGAGAGGGGATGGCCATTATTGGTCTACCTCATTGATAAGATCCTAGGTTCGATAGACTAATTTTAATGCTATAATGCTTAATTATATCCTATCGGATGCAATTCTATCGAACCATAATAGCAAAAAAAAAAAAGTTTTTTCTTTGCTGGATCACCCTGTAGTTGGTGGGATGAAAAAAAAATGCACCTTTAGGATTATGCGTGAGACAGAGTGACTTATCATCGAAGTATTGTACCTAACCATCCCTCTCCCTCCAAATGGGCTCTATGGTTCTTGTAGATATTGGTCGTGAAGAATAATAACTACTGCATGTTATATTAGATGCTTGGATTTATTATATATATAGAGGTATATTAAGAGAAGGAGGGACGCCTGACATGAATTGTAGCTATGGATGCAGGAGATCTTGAGAGATAAGAGGTACAATGAAAATAATAAAAATAAAACCCTGGAGGCATTTACCCTCATGATGCTGATGAACTCACAAATGCAATGGCGTGTGTTTTTTATGGTTGTAGTAACCCAATGCCATATACCAAGAAGAAGTTAATAATGATATTTTTTGACGTTGATGCACTAGATTATTCCCTTCTACTACGTACAACTCCATGGAGTTTATATAAAATGCATTATATCTTACACGCCATTAGCGGATATTAATCATGTTGGTTTTATTTGCATCGTAGGAGCATGACCAAGGTATGTTGAAAAACAAGGCACGGCCATATTGCCAAGACAGCTGACTTTTCAGCTGATTTTTAATGACGTCACACCGCTAAGCGGTGAAGAAACATAAGTTTTTTAATCTGTATAATGCAGTTTTACTATGAGCCCAAGCTAGTCGTGAATAATATACACAAATACGCTCACAATAATGAGACATCTGTTTTTTTTCTTTGGTAAACATCAGGCAACAATTTTATTCTATTGTCATTATCTGTCTGCTTTTTCTCAAGCATGTACTGGCCTCTCTAAAAAAAAGCCGTGTCATCTCTGTTCTATGTCTATTTTATCTAAAGAAGAAAACTCATCCTTAGAAAACCGTTACGGATAATTAGCATATAGCTTCCAAGACTTTTTTTCTACATAATGAAGCAATGAGCTTTTGTATACTTTTTTTTGTTATTGTTCATCTTAAGAGACTCATTTTTTACTTGCCAATGAAAGTGAAGAAAAAGAAGATATTACTTACTTAAGTCATTGATTCTTTTTTTTACGATACCTTAATGCCTTGAAGCTTCCATTATTTTTTTCTTCTTCTCTTAGATAGTGATAATGGATATTATATAAGTCTACACTATATATTATATTATATCCATTCCTCATCTTCTTAGTTTGACTTGAGGGACGTGTGAAGGTCATCCTCGTGTTTCCGATGACCCTGAGATCATCATAGCTCACACATATGGGTATAATTTGTATGTAATCGACTAATTCAATACCTGAGAAGGAATGATCTGCAATGATCGTAGGAAGATAGGAGAAGAAGGATTGAGAAATGGGTGCGGTTTAAAATCAATTAGGACCTTAAATTGGCTATATGGTAAACTAAGAATAATAACGTAACTCAGACAGTCCGGCGGGTTGGGCTGAATTCAAAATTTAATATAATTGGGAGAGTTGTGAACGACGCAAAGACGCCTACTTTAAGACATAATTTTAAAGTCTGGAGCTCGATAAGTAAAAATAAAATTATTTTGAATATAAAATGCTTTGTTTAATGAAATATATATTATTTTAACCCCAAAAACTATCATAATAATACGTTGTAGAACCAGAAGGATAACGCCTCGATTGAAACCTAAATATGTCACAGTTGATTCTAGGGTTCATTGGTAATGGTTTTGGACACATAATAATATTATATTATTGCTTTCGTAACTGAATGACTTATGATATCATTGAATACTCATTCTTACTGTAATATATATATATATATATATATATATATATATATATAATATATATATATATATATATATATATATATATATATATATATATATATACACTAGCGGATGTTACTCGGCTCTGCCTAGGATTTTCCAACTTGTAAATAGTCTGGAACAAAAAAAAATCATACGAATAATTTTATTGATGTCACTGCAAGTGATTTTTCATATTAAAATATTTTTTTTAAACACATCAATGGGTCTTTATTATAATTTCTTCCTTTTATATTACTTAGGCTAGATATTTAGACATGGTAAAAATAAGTTATTTTTCAATCATTTCATAGAGTGCCTATGTTATTATATACAAATAGGAATAAAAGATTTAAACGCAGGCAATACAAGGTCCTCTAAAAGTCATCAAAAGAAAGCAAACAATTTTAAACCGATCCTTAAGACTACTCAGTACCTAAATACTGATGTTTACTTTTAATACAATCCTTGTGTCTCTCTAGCACTTCCATTCTTGAGACGGGGAGCACTCCCTTTGAGTGTTATTGTTCTTTTTGACCAAGCGTTCCATTAGTCAGGACACTCAGTCAATTATCTTTTGTGATTACAATATTACACAGTCGTTCTCAAAAGTTCAAAAGGTTTCAATTACATTACAATATTATAACATCAAATCTATATAACACAAAAGGCTCAGAGCGTCGCTTGCATACCAAGTCCATTCAAAACAAAAGAGAGTAAATGTACAGCATTTTTTCGGTCATTGACGTGATAAATATCCAATGACGTCATTTATATTTTTTGTTGCTGAATACAAGGTTTGCTATGGAATATCATACACTATACTACTTGTAAAGTTTCGTTAAATCAAATTTTATTTACTCCTTTGGGTCTTATTGTCTAGTATTCCTTGTTATGTTTTATACCAGGAAATGTTTGTTGTGAATAGATTAAGATAATCTGAAGTTTTTACTGATTGAAAATAACTATGCTTATGGAAACTTCACTTTTCAAGTCTGTAATTTTCAATATTGAATAATAATAATTAGGAATAGAAACCTTTTTTTGGCCGTGAAAAAGAAAGGGATAGAAGGAAAGAGAGAAACTTTTTTTTCTTCATCTCTTCTCCTCTCTCTCCCTCTCTCTTTCCTTCTATCCCTCTCTTTACCCCTCTATCTTTTTCACGGCCAAAAACAGTCATAAAATCTTTAAGCACCAAGGCTAAGCTCCAGATTTCCATTCTTAATAATAATGCTCTAGGACTTCGTTTTCTAAATTTTTCATAATTTTTATGAGAGCCTCTCTGTAGGCCGGTAGGTCTGATGTTTGTGCGTTATGAAATGAAATAGGAATATATTCATTCATTGAGCAAACATTGTTGTAGGATAAATACACAACAGAGAGCTCATGAGATATAATCTAAGGTCTTTTTTAATATATATAATTCCAAATAAAAGTTAAAAAACATTTATCTACAATAATTATTAGGAGTGTTCATGGCGCTTGGGGTATCTCCTGGTATTGTGTTCAACAAGAAGTCTACCCACGGGAGAATGAGTTATGGTGATGATATAAAGTAAACAAAAATATATATATTTCAGAGACCTAATTGTGGACTGTGGAAAAATATATTTTTGCTCAAAACTGTTTCCAAGTTTCAATCAAAAATATAGAACTTATTGCGTTGTGATTTATACTAAATAATATATTAAATATAGAACAATGAAGAATTAATTTACAGGATAATTATCAAATTGTATCTCAACTTGTTTATAGTAGAGTTCAATCAAAGATCATCCTCTACCATGAGTACATAAAGTATGGCTTCTGTGGTCAAGGAGTCGAAAAAAACATGGGTCTTGAAGAAGTTCTCTTACTCGAGTCCTGTCGAATATAAAGATACTTAATGCACAAAAGGATCAAGCTCTATATACCCATAATTATAGATTTTTATAATAATGACCAGTATTATTACTAATACTAATTTCCGATAGGATTCAAACCTAATACATTAGTCTCATGCGGCTATTAAACATGTTAAACATACCCTAATACGATTTTCTAGGGGCGAATCTGATTAATGAGGTCAGCATTTCAAGTATATCATTGGTACATCATCAAACGGTATATTTTTAAAGATATCCATCAACTAAAAAGACACTAATAAGAAGACCCATTAAGCATATAGAGAAAAGTGTAGTCGGGCACGCTTACACGCCGGGAAGGACTCCATCTTTACACTTCTCTTAAGCTTCAGTGCACCCTTTTTCAAATCCACAATGGCTTCTTGATTGCATTGAAGACTATTGAGCAAATATATGGCAAATAAGGATGATATTTCATGGAATAAAAACTTATAATTATCATTCTCAAATGCGATTTTTCATTGTCATTTACTAGCAAAAAATAATAATAATATATACATGCACATTGTCATCCTAGAGGTTGTAAAAAATCTCTGATAATGCCACTGAGAGTTACTTTGCTGTGGTAGGCAAATAATATCTTTTTACGCTTATACACGATGAATATAAAACCTTCAAATTGACTGTGTATAAATAGCTCCCTGTGAAAACGCAGCGTCATTGTGAAATATGAATTCAAATTATATATATATATATATTAAATAGCTGGATTTTTTATCATTTCATTCTTGTTCTGATTCTTCTTATTGTTGTTGTTATTGCCATTACATTTACTAAACACTATTCCTTTATTCAACATAGAAAACATGACATAAGCTAACCATTTAGACATGTGAAAATAATAATATTTTTATTATTGTTATCATATGAACAAAAGGCTTCAGAGAATATTAAAATACATTTGAATATTAAAAAGGGTCTGAAGTACCTGCTTATGTATATATATATATATATATATATGGAAAACGCATTAGAAATAAAGAACAATAATAATAGTTATTATGTGTTAATTTGTTTTTGTTATGATATTTCATTCAAAATAAAAACACCTTCGTAATTACACAACTTTTAAGTGCTTTCCTGGTGTCTTTCATTATATGGTCAATATAAGCATTATTATAAGACTAATGATAGTTATATTTTGCATTTATTTCTGGGGTTGTGGGTGGTTCATATTTAGTGGTCTTTTGGTTATATCGACCCTTGGACCGATTAGACCGGAACCGCTGATGTCCGATCGAAACCGGATCAAATCCCTTATCGGTTGTTTATAAATGATAAGTTATAATTAAATTTTATATTTTCTTAATAAATATTTATATATAAAAAAGCACATATAAAATTATTATTTTTCGTTATTAGATAAATTATACATACGTTATACAAAAAGGGCACTCAATATATATACTTTCATTTATATTTTTGGCCTATATAAATACATTATTTTACACAAATACAAGGTCAAAGCTATTATGGTGCAAAATAAATAAGAAATATGAAAGCATGTCAATGTTCTATTAGTGATCCGTATGCTTTTATATATAGAATGACAGTAATGTATATATGAACTATGATAATGTTTAAAAATTGTATGAGTTGCATCCGATAATGACCATTTTTTCAAAGTTTCCTAAAAGCTTTACTAACTAGTCCACTCATACAGTTAGTTAACAATAGATAAACCAGCATTTTCCATCACTTACTCATCCTAATTGCTTTTGCCATGTTACATCATTAATACCAATCTACATTTGTCAGTCAACTGAAAGAGCTTTTTCTTCTTCCTTTAATGTTTAAATAATGATCTCTGCAAATTACTTTTTCTTTACGTAAAAAGCTCTCTCTCTCTCTTTTAAAGCTTGTTTATCTGTTTGTCAAAAAAAGTTGTTGTTGTTGTCGAAACATCATCCTTCAACTGGTCTTTCACTAATTGTTTCGTTCATGTGTTCAACTTTCTTTTATGCGTGTTTTGTGAACTTGTTTCAACATATTTTGAGTTGTTACTCCAAAGAACTCAAGTTCTTTCAGTAGTGTAAACTAAAGCGTTAAGTAAAGTAGTGGCTGCATAACATAAAATTCTTCCTTTTTTCCAAAAAAGGATTTGTCCAAAATTTTAGTTCTTCTTTGGTCCGTAAGGGGCGCTGCTTTGATGCAAGAGCTCTTTGAAAATAATAACAAAGTCCTTTTATTATTTATATTTGGAGTAGTTTTTTATTTGATATATTTCAAATCATCAAACTTAATCCCTTTAAACCGGTTTTAAATAGGATTGTGACGTAATTTCATGGAGTAGCGACATCTAACGTTAAAGAAAATAACCAAAATTTTGGCCAATTTTTTTTGTTTACTTTTTCCTTGCATGCGCTACTTTAACGCTTTAGTGTAAACTAATGGACTGTATATATTATAGTGTGTTGTTTAATATGTTATTGTAATACGCCAATACAGCATCCAAAATGGCATGAACAAATAATGCTTATAAATTATTTATTCCAACTTAAGGATGACATTCTTGTGACTTATTTCATAATATGTAAGGATTTTTTATAAAAAATATGTCCGCCTTTGTTTCATTTTCAAGCAATCTCGTTCTCCAAAAAGCCTTCACAACAAAGCATCCTTAATGGTGAATCATAGTGTTCAAATAAATAAAACTCCCTTCATAGGACACAATTCCATAAATTCTAATAGGAGGAAGAGGTGCGATAGCCGTGCGTGTTAAGGCGTGTTCAACTCTCAATGTTGGGGGCGCAGGTTCGAATACTCCCGAGAGGGGATGGTCATTTTTGGTTTACCTCATTGATAAGATCCTAGGTTCGAGTGACTAATTTACATACTATAATGCTTATATATATCCTGTTGGATGTAATTCTATCGAACCGTATAGGCAAAAAAAATCCAATAGGAGGCCATATTAGTTATGACGTCATCAAGCGGAACTTCCCCCGATATGTACTTGCATTTTTTTGCCCTTAGCGCCTACACCTATAAATGAGTCGGCCTTCAACACACACACATAGGTATATATATATATATAGGTATATGAATTTATTTAAAACAAGGAGCTCTCTGTTATGTTAGTTGAATGAAGCCAACTCTTTTTTAAGGGCTTTGAGTGAAGACACAACATGGAATGCCTCAAAATATATATTATATAGAGCCTTAAAAAGAATATACGTAGGAGGCATTTTAATCCATAGGCAACGTTCATTTAAAAAAGATCAAAAGCATCATTATATTTACTATGAAACATGTTGTGGGGAATTCTTACTTATTGTCAAAGCTCTCACTGTGTTAAAAAAGATGACAATATAATAATAAAGAAGTCAAGTTATTTGAAATAATATTATAATGACAGCGATAAGCCTCTGCTGCAGTCGTAAAAGGGGGATTAAACTGGTGAGAAGATTGTTATGGTCGAGGATGAGTTGAAACCTTTGTAAAGTACTTCTCAAGTGAATACTTTTATGAGGTTCTTTCCTTCTTATAAATAAGGATTACACCCAAGAAAATATTCACCTTAGAATAGTCCTATTTAGAAAAATAGTGAGCTTAAATATATATTTAGGAACGAGACGCTTTGGCCGTCATTGTTATTTATGTTACAGGAAGAACACGGCGTAATATAAGGATGTGGGAATCAGCGCCATCTGATGTTTGGTTCGGCGTCATAATTGTGATCAAGAAGAGGACGTTATAAAGACCATTTAAAGGCCCAATAGCCAATATTCCAATGCAAAGCCGATAATAGTTAATTTTAAAGCTAATGAAATATGTCAAAATGAAAAAAAAAATAATGGTAAATAATTATTAGACTTATACAATAATTATAATTATTGTATAAGTCTAATAATATGTTTTAATAGCAAAAATAAACTTTTGCATGTTCGTGCTCCTTGCCTGGTTTTACTCCTTTGATTTAATTTTTTTACTATATGCTTATTTGTTTTAATGCTTTTAAAATATATTTTTTCTGTTTTTCTGTTATTTTTGGTATTTTTGGTATTTTATTATATTTTTGTGTCTTTTTCATGTTTTTACTTTTACGAACGGAAATAAAATATAACTAACTAATCCGATATTCCATTGCAGGTATATTTGATGTCTAAGAAGTGTAGTAATTATGAAACTAATAACCAATGGAAGACACTTATTTATCGCCTCAATATGACGTACTCATTGTGATATCGGGTGCCCGATGATCATTGGAAGGTTGATTTGTGATCATGTGCTAATGACCACATGTGAACGGTCAGGGCGATCATTTTGTGGCACCTATATGGCATACTCATTGTGAGTATGCCGAACCTCCTGGTACAGTGGAGGTAGATTTAACAAGTCCAAAACTACCGTAATTGTGGATGCAGAATCTGAGGTTTGAAATCCCAATCTGCATATAATACTTGTTGCTAAGGAAAACACGAGGGAGCACTTTGTAGTGGAGTTTACTCTGAAATAAACTGACATGGTGGTCCTACATAACAAATGTTTTAAGTAATTACGCGCAATTTTTTGGTTACACTTTATAATTGTAACAGATATAATACATGGAACAATTTGTTAACGAAATTGCAAGAAATTTCAGCCGAGCTTTATTCACAAAAACTATTCGATTTCTAACAATCAATAAACTTTATATTTTTATACATTTTATTGGCTCTTGATTAGTAAAACATATATACAACAGTCCATTCAACCACGATATTATATGTTTACTCTCGATCCACTCAAAAAATATTGCTAAGGTTCATTTCTTGAAACAAATCGAATCGATTATGACCTTCAATCTATGGGCTAGAGGATTCTACACTTGATCCCCCCCCTCTTATGTTCATAAAATACAAAGTGCATACCAATAATGAAGTAAGTGCGAGATACCAAGATACTTGCTTTAAGCACTAGATATAAGCTTTAGCTTTACTCCCTTTACGAATATGTACGTAGAAAATAAAATTAAAGATCTCAATCGAAGCGTTCTTTAATCCTGCGAAGCAGCTTTAAAAACATTCTTTTCCTTATCCACAAGGGCGTTTCTGGAAAATAAAATATGTCCTATTTTCACTACTGTTGCCGTTATCGTCTGTGAGATATTAGTAACGCTGCTCGAAGTTAATTCCAAGACACATCTACAAAGATAACTTTCCTTTAATACCTTCCATTGAGTTTATTGGAAGTTATATGTAAAAATAGTAAAATATATGTCTCATGTTTTAGCTTTATGCTGAAGCGCATTCCCTTCGAAACGTCAACACAGAGCTAATAAATTTATTCTTTTAGAACCCTTCGTTGGGCCTCCATCTTTAATTTAGGAATGTTTTGTAATTACGCTTTCCTTTAGCTATACACCAACTCCCTACGCTTAGAGTCAGAATGAATGCCTATTTAAAAAATCATCTATGAAAAAAATTGAAAGTTTATTTAGAAAAATATAGAATGGAAAAAAAAATGTTTATGATGAGTTAGCGAGAAAGTACGAAAATCACTCATATATTTGGGTAAGAGTCTAATCAGCTCCGTGCCTTATTTCTTATCTTTGCACTCTTAGAAGCATCATGTTGGGGGAAAAAATCAATTCCTACCAAGGTCATTATTCCCTTAAATGTCTTAAAATACACACGATGATACCATCAATCACTAATAACCTTATCTGATCAATATCACAAGGCAATAAAACCGTTGAAATTATTCAATTAAGTCGGTCAACTATGGACGTTGCGGGATATTAAATTAATTGAATTTAGTAGCCGTATTTTTCCTGCTTCTTCACTCCATACTGGCATTCCTTTTCCCGCTCATTTCATTGCGCGGGGACTTTTTAAATGAAGACAACTGTCACATAAATTAAAGACAGAATGCGCTAAGCGGGGGCAACTTATTTTAAATAAATGGTGTAGTTTGCTTAGAATCACTTTATGCACTTCCAGCCTATAGATGATAATGGAGAGTGGCTACAGGATTATGGGATTAGCTGTCTTGTTTTACTTAATACACAAAATATATGTACATGGTCCTCAATGCATTTTACTTAAGGATTTTAATAGTCGCATTGTTTGTGCATGGCAATTTTTATTTCTCTCCTAAAGTTGCTTAACTTATATGATTATCCGGTATGGGGCTTATATAAAACTAATATGGAGGGATAATTATCTCAATGTCGAGGGCGCAGGCCATAGAGATATAAAGATATAGAGAGCTGATTCCCTTCATAGCAGAGAAAGATCGTTCAGCTGATTCTGTGTGTCCACTATAAACAAAGTAATTTGAACTACGTCATCGTAAGCGGATCATAGAGATAGATGCTATCTCTATGATCAGCTTACGATGACGTAGTACAAATTACTTTGTTATATTGGACACACAGATATATCTGAAAGGAATAGCTCTCTATATCTTTTTATCTCTATGGCGCAGGCTCGATTCCGAGAGAGGGGAGGGTTTAAAATTGATCAACCTGAAGAGGTCTAAGTTAGATAAACTAATTTACACGCTACTATGGTTATTCATATAGAAAAAGGATGTAAATCCAGGGAATTAAATAGGTATTAAAAAATCCAGGAATACTCAAGAGGCTTATTTTATAAAAAATCCCAAGCATACAAGTGATGATTGTGGCGGAAATAAGGATTTGAATGGATTGCGCAGTCGTCCATATTTTCATCATTAAAATACAGATTCCAAAGAGGGATTTAGGATTATCGATCATCAAAAATATGGCCGCCAGTCATTCATATACAGTCTATAGTCTATATGAGCCATTCAGGGAAACCGAATAAGTGGCCTTTACAAATGTGATCCACTTATCAGAGGAGGCTTTTATACTTTCTTCTGCCGGGGAAATTGGGGGAGCTGCCATCAGGAAAAACTGCTATGATTGCTTTTTAGCTGCTTCAACACACACAGAATTGCATAAGCCGAGTTGCACCTAATATGGTGTGGTAGTTCTTGGTTCCCATCCATAGCCTTTAGTCCCCCAAAAAGATAAGAGCACAATGGTGAGCGAGCCTTCTCTTTTCTCTTGCATGATATACTATTTATTTGATAATAAAACATACATTCTTCACTCTATCTCTCTCTCTCTCTCTCTCTTGCAGGGAAGATCATAATAATAGCCCTTGCAAAATGCACTACTCCTTCTCCTGTCATCTTCAAAAACATTCTAATATTTATATGTATACATACAATATTAGCTAAAACAAATGAAATTCCATGTAATTTAAACCCTATTAAATGCTCCTTTTTTTTGCATTCAATTGCATAACCCCCCCTAACATGTAAGTGGGAAGGAGGGGGAATGTTGCATATATGATTATTTTTATCCTCCTCCTAAACGGCAGTTGGACACCCTGTGGGCGCCATTTTATAATTATATAAATCGCCAGAAGAGTACTTAATTATAGAGTCTTATTTGAGGATGGCATGTTGCTTAACTAGAGGAAAGGAATAATAGTTCATATTTAAGGATAAAAAGGTATTTTTAGGACGTGATTGGTAGAAAGAATATGAGCGTGACTAATTCATTAAAGCAGAGTTGTATTATAATATAAGGAATTTAATTCACTATTGACTGTGAGGTGTAATAATCAACCCATCCTGTTATAAACTAAATAATTTTCTCATGGGCCTTGATCTATAGCATTTATGGATCTTTGAATATATATACTTTTGAATTATATTCCATTATTGTGAGTGTAAATAAGCAAATTTGTGGAGTTAATAGACGTTTTAATTTGTTGTCCTATATTAGAAGACAAATAAAGCT
>CP045902.1:10088433-10109657 GCA_013387185.1 Caligus rogercresseyi
ATATATATATATATGTATGTATGTGTGTGTATGTAATGACTGTTCATAAATCAATTGTCTTTTCACTTTTTGTGATTGACGCAAGATAATGAGTTTTTGGGTTATATTGGAAATCCCTTGATTTTACCCCCAACCATTCTCCTGACTTAAGGGTCAAATTTAAGTCGTTTATTTATTTAAGTAAGCCAGGCACAATTGACAGTATATAAATAAAATTATAAAAGACTTGCGCTCACCAAAGGGATTTCTTAAAAGTCTTGGATTTTGTTAAGAGCTTATATAGATAGTGTGCTTTTAACGCGTTTAAATAATGATAATTCAGAGGTATTGAATTAGTGATAGAACAGGATTACAAATGTATAGCTACGCTACCTTTAAAAAATATTAAATCAATACAGTAAACTTACTTTCTACTATTGTACTCCTTGTTTAATTTCTTGGTTATGATATATTTATATTCTTAATGACTTTGACTCCAAAGGGATTTATATCGTTCTCTGTATGCCATTTTATGAAATTTTAATGATTTGACTGTAATACTTAAAATACCCAAATCGTTGGAAGTCTTGAGGGGGTCAGTAAGTCTTAGTGCATATTTGGGTTCATATTCCTTTTCACTCAAAAAGGATTTTGAAGCTAAAAAAATATATTAATATTTCTTAAACGTTTAAAATTCGAATTTCATAATGATTTTTAAAGAATTCCTTTATTCTTGGCAAACAAAAGTTTTTAAGTTTGATTTGAGACAAAATGGATGACTGGAGGGGCTAAAGTGTGTTTTTGGACCCTTTGGTGTTTTTTCCAAAACATTCGTTTTTCATATGTTTATTTTAAGCGGAACCCCCCCCGTTATTTATGATCTCTTGATAAGGCTCGTTAGATTTGGACAAAATTTTATGGGAGTATTTTGGAATGTGAATAGATATTTTTGAATGTTTATTTATGTTTTTATGAAACACAATTTTCCTTTTTATTATTTGTTATTTATTTATATAATTATGTGTTGTATATATTTAAAATAGAATATAGACCTTGCTGAGAAAAAAAAAGCTGGTTGTTTTGAGAACCATATGCACTGTTCAAAAATAGGATTTCTGTTTGTTCGTTTCCTCCAAATACTTATTAACAAACTTTTCTAAGGATAAGTTTGAGATGCCAAGGAAATATTAGGTCAAATGATCAACAACGCTCTACTTAGCGCCAAAGCCCTAGTTGCAAAAAGCCTAACATGGATCATCCCCTGCAGCCTCTGGACATTAGGACAATATGTATATCGGCCTCCGCTCGATATGCTTCATTGAACCTCCGGATCCCTTCGGTTACGGACAACTCATGGACGCTAGCCAGCGATTTGGTCAAATGTGTCCCCTCCGTTCCATCGTCTTAACAGATGCTTTAAAATCACTTTTAAAGAAATTAAAAAAAATAAATGATCCTTAACACTTCGTTTTTAGTGTTTATGTTTAATAGTTTAATTATTACTTTTGGAGAAGTTTATTAGTATGTTCATGTAAGTTGTTCAAATTATGAACTATAATGTTTATATGTTGTATTTTTTTTACTTATTAGCATCTGTTTTATATATATTTTGTATAAATTTTTTATCATGAACTGTTGAATAATAAAAAATGAACATTCCCGTAAAAATACGTGGCAATATTGTGTAACATCCGCTAGTCTCAAATATTTTCATCCCCTGGTTGAACATGTCAACTGCTGTAAGGAAACATTTAGTATATAAACACTCATTAAGTTATATTTATATGGAAATAGCCAATGTTTATGTAAGCCAGTCTTCCAAAACATAATTTATGGCCTGAGACCAACTTTAAAATGAGAATATATATATTGTTTCTTCTTCACCCTTTTTTTCCTCTTCATGTCAAGCAATAAAAAGGGGTCACGAACCTTGGCCCAAGGAAATTAGCCTTCAGGGCCATTCATAAAAAAAGAAACAACACATGTATTTCTTTGTTATTTTTTGTTGTTATTATTGTTTGCAAATATCCTCTATTTTGTCCATCGTTTGTAAATATGTTTTTTAGGAATTTATAATGGTCATAACTTCAAAACATACAATAAGACCATTGTTTGAAGGGTAATTTATTGAGGGTCCTTTGCATGTACATTAATTTTATTTGTTTACGCTTTTTTGTGTTGAAGGCATGGAATAATATACATATATATGTGATGCTTATATATATACACACATACACAAGTATAAGAGCACGATTTGATTAATAATTTGTTTGTGTGAGTGTGTGTAAGCGAGAAAGGATTAGATGACAGGGGTGAGAGGAATTTTAATGATTGCAATCGTCACACAGAGAAAGTTAGAGTAGTAGGCGCTTATTAAATCCCTAAAAACATGTGCAAATTTTACAAATAATTGCTTCTAGAAAACATCTCTTCATTCTTCAGAATGCAAAAATGCGCTTAATAAAACACAAGGTCTTTATTCATAATTAATAATACTAATAATTAAAATGAATTTAAAATAAATAAATACATTCGAATTGACTTTGCTGCAGAAACAACCTTTTATTTTTGTCTTGATTTATTAAAGAAAAGAACAAATATTATTAAAAAGGGAAGCTATCACCTCAAAAAATATCCGATTGAGTCGAGTACATCTCTTTTTATAATAGCATTTGCCGGGGTTTTATAAACATAATATACCATTTATGAACTGAAAATTCCCTTCAATTATGAAAAGGCAAAAAGTTGTGGAACAGATAATGTTAGAAGAACTTGGAGTATCATTAACTTCTACTGACTGGCTTGTATCAACATCTCCAACTTACGAGGAGGCTTACAAGATCGAGCATATAATATCCATTGTACAAAGGACCCTCTATGCTTCAAGAACGTGCGAGGTGGACTTCCTATGGGTCTCCAAGACCTCGTCCGAAGAAATCTAGACATTCTGTGCTCCATCCACAGGGAAAATTCCAAAACAAACGGGCCCTCTCTCCTTCAAGTGGACCAGACAACAAATAAAAAGAAAAACCTCCACCTCAAGACTGGGGATCTTAATAATTATTTTATCACATCATTTTTTACCAGTTTCTCTATCTTATCATCGTGTTCATCATGTGCTGTATTTTTTGTTAATTTTAATGACATTTGTATAAATTCCAGTCGATATGTATTTTTATGCATATTTGTGTTAAAGAAGCCTACTTATGCCCCGATTGGTTATATATGTTTATTGATCACATATCTGTGTTTTAGTCGATGTACTGATAAACTATTATATTCTTAGAGAACTTAAATAAATGATTAAAAAAGGCATTGTGGATGCCTTTGGCTTTGTCATTGATCCCTACTTATTCATCCCAGCATAAGCTTGAAATCCTCAGAAGTATTTCAAACATATCATAATTATAGGGCAATATGCGGCTCCATAAACACCCCAGATTAATTATTCTATTACTCATGGCACATGTAACTACTTGAAGCACCTCCCGACGTAGGTATTTAAACTATCTAATCCACATGGCCTTATACCAAAAGAAAAACGGGATCCCCGCCAAGTGTGTGTTTCACCATTATGCCAGGCATAACCCTTCAAAGTGTTTGTTGTGTGTTTTGAAAATAAAGATTATTATAATTGATTCAAGGTATAACTCCTTTATATACAAGTAGATATACATATATATTCACGTAATTTATGATGGGTAAGATTAATTATTTTTAATAACAAAGGCTATAAACAACAAACCCCACCACCCAACAAGGAGGCCTCTCGGGGCCTTTCTACTCCTTCTTCTTCTTCCTTTCAAATCAAACAAAGAAAACGTGCCCTTTTTGATCCATACATCCATACTTTATAGAGAAATACATACCTTGAGATACATATTTCAGTATTATATATACAAGTGTTTTTCCCTTTGATTCTGGTAGTCTCTTTTTTATAAATTTGGTAATTCATTGATTTTCAATGAGCTTTTCAAGGACGTTAAGAGGGATGAGAGAGGGAAGGTTTCACAAATAAAACCACAGTTGATTACTTATTAAAGAAGATGAGTCCGTTCATAGAGGCTCATCCGTCAAAGGTTTGAAAAGAAAGCGTTATTGATTGGATTGATTTAGACTCCCATATTATTAATTTTAAATTAGTAAAAATAACAAAGGTTGCTTTTTCTCGAATGTGATTGGTTGAAAGAAAAGAAGAGATAGGATGTTAGGGATGCAGAATCGGACTGCATTTACTTTATTAGTAGTATCTCATCTAACACGAAAAGAAGATAGGAAAAAGAACAAAAAAAACAACTCTGTTAGATCCATAGAGATATACAAATATAGAGAGCTTATTCCCTTCAATATCATAAAAACATCGTTCAGCTGTCACATGTGCCCAAACTAAACAAAGTAATTTGTACTACGTCATCGTAAGCTGATATAGACATAGAAAGATTTGTTTATATATCGGACAAAATGACGTATTTTTCTGATGAATCTAATAAGCTCTATATGTCTTTATATCTCTATGGTTAGATCCCTTGAAACTCAATATCTACTGAATGTGGTTGAAACGCACGAATATTTAATGTTAGGGGAGTTCGAATTATCAATCCACCTTGGGTATAACATTTAATATCTCAAGCGGTGTGTATTGTCCGAAAGAAAATAAAAGTACTGAACTGAAAATTGCGAACATGCTAAAAATGCAACTGAAGTCACGCCAATAAAGTTGTTTAAATCAACTAGAGTATCATTTGTGCTGTTGATCATAGATATATAAAGATATATTATTCCCTACAATAGGCAGAGAAAACATCCTTCAGCTGTCGCCTGTGTCCAATATAAACAAAGTGATTAGTACTACGTCAATGTAAGCTGATCATAGAGATAGGAAATTTTGTTACTATTGGGCACAATGACGTATACCTCTGATGAATCCAATAAGCTCTCTATGTCTTTATATCTCTTTGAACTGAAATACTGGGGACTAGAAGAAGGGGGAAATTCTTCAACAAATACCAATGACGTCATGGATGTTAATCTTTAGAACAAACTCAGGGATAAAAAATATAGTTTTACTCATGAATCCTCAAAAGTCATATCATTTAAGAATCCATTGAAGGTCTATTCCTATATTAAGGAAGCCAAGGAAAGTAATTAATTTTGTTGCTGGTCAATCTTTTCTCTCTGATGACGTATAGAAAGAAAGAAAATTGAGTTGGCAACTGAAAAGACATGCCTATGCTGAGTTTGTGAGCACAAAAAACATCCTTAGGCATATTTAGGAATAGAAAAAAGTTGGTTTCGACAAACTCACCAATAAATATGTTTTTCTCCTTCTTTTGATAACACTGTTTTCTTTATATTTCTACGTCTGATACTTAGATGATGATCCATTATCGACATATAAGATGAAACAAGATACACTCCTTTTCTTCTTGAGTAAGAGTAGTTGCTTTATTCAATTGATATTGCTAAGTGGATCAATAGGAGGACTCCATTTTAGGATTCGACAATGACGTCATTGATTTAGGCCACTGAAGAAAAGACAATAAGTATCCTTGAAGTAGATATTATTCTCTTTGAATTGATGTGCACTCTTCAACAGCCGTGCGAAGTGAAGTGAAACTTGGGTGCATCCTACCACATCTTTTTTATTATTCCCTCTCCTTTTCTTTCAACCAATCACGGCTCAAGAAGCACCACCTTTTTGCTTTATTCCTAAATAATTCGCCGGAATGAGAGTGCAATATCTAATGCAAATTATATAGAAAGAAACGCTTAATCAATTAAAAAAAAGGATTTCTATTCTTACATAGGCAAGAAAGTTATTTTTTAAATACAGGAATTAAGGTACAAATAATATATATATACATATTATAAAGCCAATGGAATTCTTAGTATGTAATAAATGTAGAAGGAATATCTTTAAAATATATTGATAGGTAATTAAAATTAACATTTTTCTATTAGCGATTCAAAAAATGTAATTGGATTTGAGGTATTCCATGGGAAAGTCGAGGGAAAACATAAATTAAGTTAATTAAACCTTTTGCATTAATTGTTACGATATATTTAGATAATATTCCTAATATGGAACAAGGAAGATGTCTTCTGCAATTATTTAGATATATACTTTTTACACAAACAAATATATTAAAAAGTACTTAGAAGATACTGAACCAAATTATATATGTAATGCTTACAGTTATGCTTAAAAATTAGATAAGGGAAAGCAAGCCACATCGTTTTGTTCATTACGCCATTATGACGTATAAATCTAGATAAACACAAATAGGGATATTGTTTTTAATTTATATAAAATGGATACAAATTCAAAAAATAGAACTGTCTATAAAAATGGCAAACTCTATAGAATGTTTTAAATTTGTTTATACTTATTTTACACAGATTTTTAGTTAATAAATAAAGAATTTATAATAAAAAATATATATAAAATAATTATTCAAACTTTAGTCTTTGATTCTTAAAATTATCTATATAGCTAATAGATGGAACTTTACTCTGAGATTGAGTGTTGGCTTTCTAAGAAAGTGAGAAGTTAAGTTTTATGTAATCATAAGAGGGATAACAACTTATATAAATTCTAATATGAATAACTTTGTAGCTTGCAACTTAGCTTTTTTCATATAATGGGTATTTTATTTAAAATTCATACATAACAATTATAATCAATAATAAATAAAAATAGCAAAAGGGGTTATGATAATAAAATCATAATAAACAAAATTGAATCAATTTACCTTTTTTGAACTATTTTTACTCATTTGGTTCGATAGAATTTACATCCGTATAATAAGCACTTTAGCGTTAAAATTAGTCTTATACCAAGGTCATTTTCAATGACATTATACCAAATTGGCTCTCGGGATTCGACATACGCCTTCAACTTTGAGATTCCGCATGCGTCCACTGGATCTTACGCACTCCTTGTCAATGTTTGGTCCCCAAGCGACAGGCATTTCAGGGAATGAAGAAAAAAAATAAGATTTTTAAAATCTTCAAGAACCAGAAACTCATATTATTTTTTTTTAAAAGAAAGAGTGAAATTGAACATATTATTGTGACTTGTTTTTTAATGATTGTTTCAAATAATAGAATACGAGGTATGCATATATTATGTTTTCGTAGAAAGTGAAACGCTGAAAATCATCAGGCCAAATGAGTTGCAACACTTTTCACGCGTCCAGGTTGTATTTTAATTGCAGGAATATACTTGTGGCAACATTTTTTAAAATAAAGTTTGGTTGACCGATTTTATTTTTGGCTACATTGTCATATTATTATTTTTGGCTACATTTCAAATATATTAAAATGTTATTCCTCATGCTTCCCATTTGTTTTTAAGATGTCAGTCCAGGGAGGGGGAAAAGAGCTTTCTGGCAATAGGTGTATCCTGTATTTTCTAAATTTCTTGAGGGATAAACGATATAAATTTCAAATGAATGCATATTCAGCTGCTAAAATATATATCTTTATAATCTTGCATTCCAATAAACCCCTAAACAACAAGTGAAAAAACATTATAATCTAAAAAAATTGATTTTAGTTATTTTATTATCTTTACGTTCCAATTCATTTGTTGTCATATTACCCCGCCGAAGGAGGATTATTTTCACTGGCGTTTGTTGGTTTGGTTAGTTTGTTGGTTTGTCAGCAGGATAACTCCAAAAGTACTGAACGGATTTGGATGAAATTTTGTGGAGTTGTTGGAAATGTCCAAAGCCAGAAGTGGTTTAAATTTTGGTATCTCTGATGCAGAATTAAGGCGCCAAATGAGCTAAATACTACTAAATTTTTCAAGTTAGCCTACTCTGCCAATAGATGTCGCTGTGATGTGAAATTGGGTGCCGGGTAGCGTCTTCCTCTCGGAATTTCCGTCTAGGGAACCCTCCCCCGTCCCCCTCTACGCTCCCCCGTCGTAAAACAATCCGCCTCGGAAGGCTCATAAGGACCCCGTGACGGCGGAGGTTTGCACTCTCTGAGTGTATATATGCCTCTAGTTATTATGTGTGTTGCTGATGTAGCTTTCAACATTTGATTTCATTTTACAGAAGAGTAGAGTAAGAATGTGTTTTTATTTACTTTGTGCGTAAATACTTCCGGAATGGTATATATGTATATATAAGTAAGTAACTTTTATTAATGGAAAAATCATTGGCCTTCATGGGAGCTAAAAAGGATACGCGATAATAAGTCATTACCGTTGTCACAACAAAATATACTAAGGAACAAATTTATTTTTGTTATTATTATTATTATTACTCTTCCGCTTTCAGTGTGAACAGTTTAATGGTGGCAAATATATATATATATAAAGATATTATAGGCAGGCTATGGTTATATCACTTGTATGACAAATTATGAGCTATATTTAAAAAAAATATTTGGTTCTATAATGAAATCTTAATAGATTTACAGTTTTTACTGGGTTTATATGGTTCAGTACTATGGTAGAGAAAGGTGGATGTTTTTTTGCCTTATGGTTCGATAGAATTGCATCGACAGGATTAGATAAGCATTATAGCATTAAAATTCGTCTATCGACCTATGATCTTATCAATGAGTAGACCAAATGACCATCCCCTCTCGGGATTCGAACCTGCGCCCACAACGGTTCCGGACTTTATGGAGACGGTGGACTATATAGAGACAGCCAATCAATCCCTTTCTCCATAAATCCCCAAATTGACTTTTGGAGACACGGACCATATGGAGACGATTTAGCGACATATATGTTCCAACTATCGGACACCCCAAATATCGAGAGATCACTGGTATACTTGAGCAAAAGAAGGAATAAAATGTGTTAAAATAGGAATCAGAGGCCTTCTTTAATTAGTATTTACTTAATAATGTTGAAAGGCATACATATTTGATTGCATGCTCATTTTATCTCATTTTATAGTTATGATGAACGTAACGATAATATTGGGGAGTTCGAACCGAAGAGGAAAAAACGCAAGGCAAGACAACGGGAAGAATAAGAGAATAACACAGCTTAGAGTGAGAAAGAGAGAAAACGTACTTAGGGCTGCTTTGAAAAACTTCATAACAGGGATTGGACTTTCTGATAATAACTTCCACGAATAGGACCAACGTTGGTGGACATTTTGAACGTTTGGATCAATTGAATAATATATTTAAAATATTAATGGCGTCAATGCTAATACAAAGGAGTTCGACTAGTTTCTTAGTAAGTAATTCGCTGTCGTTATATAGTCCGTTTTGGGACTATATGGGACATAAAATATATGGATACAAAGCGTCTCCATATAGTCCACTGTCTCCATAAAGTCCGGTTACCCCCACACATTGGAGTTGAACACTCCTTAACACGCACGACTATCGCACCCCTTAAGGTGATCTTTATTGAAATTTGTGGTTGAAACGAAAGGGATACAAAAGAAGTTGGTATAATCTACAACGTATCGATGTTCTAAGTGAAACGCAATTCAGAAGAGAAGAAATCCATCTTTAAAATACTCATTGTTTTCTTCTTCATGAGCCTACATCCATGACGTCATTGGTGTGATCCTTTGAATGGATGCCACAATGTCATAATTAATGTTAATTAACAAAGCAACTACTCATACACAAGAATAATTTGTTTGTTAATATCTGCCGATAGATGGATCCTCCCTCGAATGTCAGACGTAGAAAAAATACGAAACATTGTTGACAAATAACTAAATCATGTATATTGATTAGCTGTCGAAAGCACCTTTTTTTATTATCCCTATTCATGGAGAATATGAATAATCTTTGAGAGAAGATAGAGGGAGAGGAAGGAAATGATACTATTAACCGCTCGGTTCCAACGAATGGTTACGATTGTTGGGAATGCGTCGTCCCTTTTATCCTCTTTACAACTACAAGTCTTGCAATTGACATGGATATAATAATTTAGTTCTTGCAAATTCGTCAAAAAACATATTTTTCGGTTTGTAACTCAGTATTTTTTCTATGTCCATAATCAAGTTTGTGATCCCATTTATCGTCCAGAGTTGATAACGCATGTTAAACATCCATTATCTCTCTGAGTATAAGGAGTTGCCTCATTTAATTATATATTAAGAGTCCATTCAAAGATTTATAATAATAAACTGTACTATGTAGTATGAGTAGCAGTAGGAGCATAGAGGAAAAAATATGTATAAACCATAGTCGTATTAAGAAGCTTTTAACCTAGAACTACCAGACAGTTGCCCCTTGAACACCATTAGGGTCATTGATGACCCTATATAATTTATAGTTTTTAATTCATATAAGTTTATATTTACATATAAATACTAAGAACCTTAACAACATATATTATTTTTCTTTTAAACAATTTTTAACTTTGTATTTCGTATTTTTCACACAAGTTTTACTACTTTTCCACAAACAGAGCATTCACATACCTATATTTATTAAAGTTTTATTATTATAATTGTCAATTTGGCAATGCCTGCGTTTCTATGATACTGCATTTATTGGCGAATTTGAATTGTCCAAATTATTAGTTCCACACGGTTCCGTGGCTAAATCTTGCAAAAATTGACTGCGAGTAATTTTCTTTTTGAGAGTGTCTTATATAGAATCCAAGCGTTTATCCCCTATTCCTAGTTAAAGGGTGTTTTATAAATATCATGTTACAATTGAGCTACAAAGCAAAATTTAGTATGTCCAACGTAATATAAAAATAAACACCTACATATCTGTGAGCCCAGAAATCTTAGTTTTAATATGTTAAAGTGCCAAAAGACCCCCCTGGTAGTTCTAGTGTTAAGGAGTTTAGGTCCCATTGGTTCAGCTCAAATAATTTACTCGAGCGTCATAAGTCATTCTTTTTTTTTTTTTTTTTGCGTTCATGGCCTATTCGAAGATATCCAATTTCATCTACCCCCGTTAATAATAATTCCCCCAACGAAGTACTGTTTTTATACCTATAAGGTGTATATTTCATTTCGTATTTATATGACAGGCGCGCTATGACTATAAGAAGGATGGATTAAAAAAAGTGTCCTGAGAATGCTTTATTTAAATAGATTCTTCTGCGCCCTTATCCAATCTCATCGAGCTGGGTCTTCCAAGCCCCACCTTCTAACAGGCAGACCACCACCTTTTTGTGATGGCTTGTTGTGTCATCTATAAAACACAATTAAGAGCCAAGTCGTTTTTCATTACTTCAACGTCGTTTCGCCCTCCTGATTATATTGCGGAGCTCAATCAGATACCGAAGGAGGCAGTGTGAGGTGGTTGAAACATAATGAAACATTTGAACATACATACTTAAAACTTATATATCTTTCTATCTATCAGTGATTCATGTTTTGAATAAAGATCCCTGTTGGATATTTGAAGAGCACAAGGAAGTCCAATGCATACACATACACACAGGGCCGGCCGTAGCATAGGCAGTATAGGCAATGCTAGGGCGCGTCCATCCAGGGGGCGCCAATTTAACTGTTAGCAAAGCTATAGGTAGTAGTATAAAAATAATGATATTTTCCTAAGATCCCGAACAGATTCCTTTGGGCTTGATAATTATCCAAAGTTTACTCCAATAAATTGTTTTTAAGGTTTATAGAATTTAACCCATTAATGCCGGAATTAATTGTGTATAAATTCAAGAGCTTTTTTGGTCCCATGTGGTGCCCACACTTTAAATCTGGTAGTAGCTGATGCTGCAAAAAGCTTGCCAGTATGCCCTTGGCTACTTTGGGCATTTAACAAAGTATTTAGCTCTTCTCAGCCTCCACCCATAGGTGGGATGTCCTCCTAAAATAGTTAAAATACTCTAAAGTCATGGGCCGAGACCAGATGGGAAACGAATAAAAAGTATTGAAGCAGTAAGGTATCAAGCTGGTCAAGTCAGGGAGGCTCTTCTGGAAGTGAGGGAAACAACTGCAGACCCTGTGGTGAGAGTTGAAGCCCAGTCTTTGGCTGAGGAGATTGATCCTATCGCTTTTGTATTTGTACAGTTATATGGTACGAAATTCTCAGCAGATCCAGTATGTCAGTAAACGAATGCAGTCACCCTCCATACAGTTTGATGTAGCTGTGGACTTGCTGAAGAAAACCAGAGATTCCCTCACAAGTACAGAAACACTGGATTTTCTGATGCACAGACAACTGCAAAGGAGATGTGCGAAGAGATGAACGTGGAGGCTAAACTCAAACAAAACGTTTGAGAACCACAAAAAAGCACTTTAGCTATGATTCTCCAGATGAACACATCCATGATGCACTACGAAAAATGGAAACCACATTTTTTAATTATGGTCATGGATACGGCCATCTCTTCACATGATGAAGAATTTCAGAATCTTGGAGAAGTGAATAGAATCTTTGGTGTGCTCCTCGATTTCCCAACTTTGGAGAAGAGTACCTGCTACTGAAGTGTCAACTCTAAGTACCGTTTTGACCCATGACAGCCAGCCAGATATGATGGCACAGAACTTGCAAAGGAAATGCAGAATTTCCCACCATTGCCATCAAAGAAAATGACACATATGGAACTTTTGACCTTCCTGCATGAGAAAGAAGCTGGTCGAATTTATCCTAACATGTGGGTTGCCTTAGAATCTCTGCCACTCTTCCTGTTACAGTGGCTGCTGCTGAAAGAAGCTTCTCTAAGCTCAAACTGATAAAAACGTATCTTAGATCTACCATGATGCAAGAACGTCTCAGTGGACTTGGCATTATAAGCATAAACCATGTGGTCTCAAATCAGTTATCATATGATGATATTATAATGACTTTGCTGCAAGAAAGACCAGGAGAGTAAATCTGTAGGAGGTTATGTGAGATTGAGGAGGTGGTTTTGTTGTTTTAAAATAGTTTAAGCTAAAGCATACCAAAAAATAAACCACGAGAGGTCATTATAAGATGACCTTTTATATATTTATTGTATATTTTTATTTAAATCTTTGTAAAAAACAGTGCACACTGGTTTCTTTATTGTGCAGTGTCTTATTTATATTGTATTAATACGTTAATCTATTTCAATTGTTACAGTTTATATTTTAGGAGTATTTAAATCTATACTTTAAATGAGCGTTTTTTGTTATATTTACTACATTTAGTTTATTTTGTTGTATTTGTTTTCCTTAATTCTTTTCTTAGTGTTTTTAATGCGTTGTTTCTTTATTTAAATAAAACAATATCTAGAACAACGATATTCATTTCTTTTGAGTATATGTACACTAGCATGGAATTTACTGCGATGCATGGGGGGGGGGGGGGGGGCGCCACATAAAATTTGCCTAGGGCACCAAAGTGGTTAGAGCCGGGCCTGCATACACACACACTACAACAATGGAAGAAGATCTAACAAGATAGATATTTGTAATGTGACTTTTACACGTAAAATGTGAAAAATGGGCCGCGTGGCTCCCTAACTATAAATTGAGGGTATTAGGTTCTATATTGTGGTATAATTAATACGTCAGAGGAATCAAAATAAAGGACGTCAAAATTTGTGAGGCATGTTTTTACTCCCATTCTTCTTTACTATTAAGAGAATCTGCATGCACGCAAGCAAAATACAACATGTTCCTTGACTTTTATCATAAACTCCTCTCGGATATATCTTAATTTGATGCTGCTCAAACTCTTCCCAAAAAATATTCCTGTTCAAAAGAAAAGCATAAATATATATAGATTAGTAAAGAGATATTTGAGTGTTGAATTGTGAGGTTTAAAAAAAAATAGTTGTTTCCTGTTTAAAATGTTAGCTTTTTTGCTCTTTGTTTTTTTGATGAAAGGCTGTCTTGGAGACTGGATAAGAATAATTCATCGAGATGTAATCAATTCAGGACCTGGACATATTTTAGATATACGAATGGCAAACATACAGAAGGACATTACGGGCGACAATATTTGATTATCTAACAGGGATGGGCAAACTTTGGACTTGCGGGTCTAAATGTCAGCGCGCCATCTATTGGTGAAACGCGGTAATGTAGGGACGTAATGATGATTTATGAAGCATATGGTTATATTACGGGACTAGCTCGGCGGCACGGATTAAATTGTCTAACGGCCGTATACGGCCGCGGACCTTAGTTTGCCCATGTCTGATCTAGACTCATGGGTGGCGACTTTAGTATGTAATGTATTTATTTGGATATAAATAAGCATTGCGTATTTACATTAAAGGATTTTGCTGCTGCGATGTATGGTGGCGTCAAAATAAAGTAGGACATTCTCGGCATTTCTCCGCTTGACCTTATTAGAAATGGATATATTTGGATATAAACAAACATGGCAGTATTTACATAAAGGATTTTGCTGCTGCGGTGTATGTCTTTATTTATGGTGACGTCAAAGATTAAGTAGGACATTGTAGGGCTTTTCTCCGTAAAGGTTTTCTTTGATAATAACTATATGTATAAATAAATTATCAGTTCAAAAGCTCTGATTCCTAAAAGCTGTCGTCAACCACACCAATCAAACCGCTTGAAATAAGTGGATTTGTATTTGCATCAGGGGCTAGATAACGGCCATTGAAGATACCAATGTGATACCATTGGGTCCCATGCCATCAAGAGAATCTTAGTATTGACCATTAACAAAACTGCAGCATAAAAGACTTTTACTAATTATCATTTTTTGTTTAGTTTAAGAAAATCTCACATGACAACTATTTTTTATTGTGTTAGTTTTCTTAAGGTTTATCTTATTCCTTGATTATTATTATCTAAGCTGACAACTCATTTCTGTATATTCTTTGATTGATATATAATTATTTTTATTACCCATCAATAATTGATTCTCATCAAGCAGTATTTCAACTATAATGTTTTTATATCATATGTACCCGGTGTCTGATATATTGAAATATAAAGAAACTTAGAACTCTCCCATCAGCCGTTATGCTGCCCGAAGTATTGGAAACGCCCTATAAAAGCACCAATAGAGAATAAATCGCCCCCTGAACTCTAAGTACAAATGTATCCTACTTCAAATAATGAGGTGACAATTATAACGCTAATTGGCACATTGGTCTCTTGCTCCTCATGGGAGTAAGGGACCCCCCCCCCCCTTTGCTCCCTAAAGCGCTATCATCATCACAAGATACACTGACCGATTAGGTCTTAAGTGTTCTATTATGTAATCCCTCTATAGTACATAGAAGGGTTTCAACACTGCCACTCATTGTATGTACATAGGTATCTACATATGTATGTATGTATTTTAAAAGCTACCTTGGCTCATAATAATAATAATAGTATGAAATTCCCCCTTTTTCAATTAGATGATGGAACAAGAATTGATAAGTGGGGCATTCATAGAGATCCTTTAAGAGGAAAAGAGGAGGTTCTAATGGATCTTCTTCTGCTTCTTTAAGGATTAAAGTGCGTCTTATGTGTTAGGTTTTCACGCTCTTCGTGCATGGCTGAGGTTACTGAATATTTAGGGATGGAGAAAAGATGGTGCTTTTTCTTTTGAAATGTGATGGATTGAAAGAAAAGGAACTAGAGGACTCAGAGAGTGCAAACCTCCGCCGACCCCCACCAAATGAATCACTTGATCTTTTTGTCATTTGCCAATAGATGTCGCTGTGCTGTGCTCTCCTCTTTGAGAGCACAGCACAGCGACATCTATTGGCAGAGTAGGCTGACTGAAATATTTATTAGTATTTAGCTCATTTTGCACTCAGAGATGCCAAATTAAATCACTAGTTCCTTTTGGCATTCCAACAACTCCACAAAGTTTCATCCGAATCCGTTCCGCACTTTTTGAGTTATCCTGCTGACAAACCAAACCAACAAACCAACGCCAGTGAAAACATACCTCCTTCGGCGGAGGTAATAATCAAAAAGCCGTTGATAGTATACTACAAAGTAATATGTACAGTTTGAAGAGTGAACATCAGAAATTCATTCTTCTTTGCAAAAAAAAAATGCAATCAATCCATTGAAGCAATAGTAATAATATAAGCATTAAAGTTTTTTCTAAAGATCAACATCGTATGACGTCATTGGTATTTATTAAAGGATTTCCCTTCTTCTATTCCTTAGTATTCTGTTTATAGAGATATAAAGACATAGATCTTATTGGATTCTTCAGGGAATACGTTTTTGTGCCCAATATAACAAATCTTTCCATCTCTATGGTCAACATACGATGATGTAGTACAAATTGCTTTGTTTATATTGGGCAATGGCGACAGCTGAACGACGATGTTTCTCTGCTATTGAAGGGAATAAGTTATCTATATCTTTATATCTCTGTTATAATTAGATCATATTTCATTATTTATTATCTTTAGTGGCAGCCATTTTAACTACATTTACGGGTCTTCAGTTGGTTGAATGTTTCTTCTATACAGTATTTAGTTAGGCCGGTGATTTGAATGAGACATTTTGAATATCCTTTGTTGTGTTTTTAATCCAATTTATACATAAAGGAGGGTTATTAGAAAAATGGATAATACAGCTAAGAATAAATGACCCGAGATCAGGCCCGGCAGCAGGCCCAGCTTTTGGGGGCCTACAGTTGTTATGGGGGGGGGCAGAGTTGGCACATTCATTAAAAATCGGACCCGCGTCACTCAGTGGGTGGGCAGGCTACGTCACTCGGTGGGCGGGCCTGGCCCCTCAGGCCCGCCCATCCCGCCGGGCCTGCCCGAGATATAATCGAAAAATGATGATGCATGGAAAAAAATGGTCAAATAATATTTGCCCGTCTAATAATAACCTACAACAAGGAATCACCTATCTGTAATTGCTAAAATGAAATTATTTTTTGCTATTATTCAGGCAACTTAAATGAGAAATAGTAGTATTACAATACTTAGTCGTATCCGCTCAAATACTTGCCTACCTATGCATTTTGACCATGTTTGCCATTGAGTCATCATTTCCTTTTACATATTTGGCCATTTTTACATGAGTCATCATTTCCTTTTCTTTCTTTGTCATTATTCCATGAGTCATCATTTTCCTTTTCTATCTTCGGGCATTTTCTCCCTGACTCATATTTTCCTTTTTCTATCTTGGGTCATTTCTTACTGGGTCCCTTTTTTCTGGGGTCATTCTTCTGGCACCCTTGTGATTCTTTAGACATTCAACTATTCCTTAGGTTGCTTGTATAAGCCTACTAGTGGCTCATCCATGAAACAGTTTCACTATCCATTCAACAAAACCTTTCATATAAGCGTCCCTTCAGCGTCGTCTCACAACAAGAACAACCCCGATTAAGCCCCGATGAATGAACGTCGTCAATGTCCATTGATTCATTGAAGATCAGCTGCGTTTCAAGGGCTTCCAATCTAATGAGCGTGGAACCACATTAAAAAACTATAAATATAAGCCATAATGATCCTTCGCAATATATACATGGTTTATATATTATTATTATTATTTGCAAAGATCTCTGATCCATAAACTAAGAGGATTACTTTTATAATAGTTCATAGATGATGTGGAATTACCTGGATCATTAGGGACCTTGATACACACACAAAAAAAAACCGAGAGGCTTACCTATAAAATATAATTAGGAAATTAGGAAAACCATTGATTGAAAATAGGGATGTAAACAGTTTATTGTTCGAAAAGAGAAAAAAGAATTAGTTAAATATTGTTAAAAAATATGCATTTCCCAGGACATATCCAAGGCAACGCCGTGTTGCATCTGCTAGTACTTAATATTTGCCTTCCATTGCTGCAAAAAGTGACAAATAAGGTTCAAAGCTTTAAGATTTTTCTTCCTATATGCACCCCATAAATGATACCCATACAAAATACTATATTATGTAGACACCAAAATATACTTACTTAGTATTTACCATCAACCTTATAGGTGGCAGCACCTTACATCCACATAAAACCTTTCTTTCTCCTATATACGTTATCAAGGGACGCCACCTATACTTCATTCAGATAACTAAAGCACACATCTAAACGTATATTAATGAGCGTTTTTTCATTTTTGCTACCAAAGTTTGCACATTTATTGCACGAATGATGGAATGGTTTTCTTTCTTATTTTGTTTCAAAGTACCTTCTGAATTCAATTAGTTATTTCATTCTCCCCTTTCAGTCGTCCATAGATTAAATTTATAATGGATTGTATCACACGCAGAAGAATATAGTGCAAGCGGTATTAGGGATCAATCTTAATTTTTCATATTTTTATTGTTCCTATATAAGAATAGTAAGATAATAATAATACTGTTTATAGAGCATAGAAGTATATTGGAGTGAAGGTTTATTTACTTGGGGGGAAATGGTGACAGAGCTATCTAAGGAGATGAATAGATTCAGTTTTTCATTTTGAATTAATTTTTATTTATTTGTTATTCAATAATCAAGTTCGCGACTATCTAATGTTCATCGGTATTTGGAACTGGAAGCGTTGTTCCTTGGGTGAAGAAGTTGAACTTTGCAAAATTAATACAACAACTCTGGTGCTGAAAGCGCATTTAATATCGGGACAACGGTTAACAAAAAAACGTTAAGGCAATAATTTGTTTGCTATTGCCTTCCATTTCCTTCAAAATCCGAGTACATATATATTTATATAAAAATAACATGCACATTAAATTTCAAATAATCTCTAAAAAAATTAAAAAATTATGTACTTAATTTCCTGTGTTATAAACTGTCTGATGTTAAATGCATATGAAGAAGTCAACGAAACAGATACTAATAAATTTTCTTTCTTTCTTATCTACTACCACAACCCCTCAATATTCGGTAGATATATAAAGACATCTACCGAATACCGAATCAGCGGTGCCATCCAGTTCTGTCCAATATTTCATTTTTTAAATAGGCTAAGAATTACTATAGAATTTACTTTAATTAATATATTATATATATATATCTATAGTTGTATTATAATATATGGTATATATATATAGAATCATATAGAGATAAAACTATATGATACATATAATATCATCTTATTGGATGAGAGTCTGAGCTAGAGAATAACGCATAGATCATTGGATTCGCTTCATTGCGCCCAATATAAACAAATATTTCTATCTCTATGATCAACTTACGATGACGCATTTCAAATTACTTAGTTTTATTGGACACAGGCGACAGCTGAATGATGTTTTTATGATTTGAAAGAATAAGCTCTCTGTATCTTTATGATTTTGAGGTCCACAAACTGCGTATCTACCTGCAACTGATAATACTAACACTGGTTTAATGCCTGAAGTGGTTATAGGATCCCCAGGGGTTATTTTCCTAGCGATGAGTTCCTTCATGTGAAGAATGGCGAATTTTATTTAAGTTCCACTCCAAAGTTTCGGTGAAGTATTTAGCATGTTAAAAAATATAATTACATCTTATGAAACTTATAATGGAGTTAATTATTAGTAGGACTTCTCTAATTTCTACCATTTGTGTGTGTTTGAGTTTTAAATCATAAAGATATATAAGATCAGAGAGCGGATTCCTTCAATATCTAGAAAACATTTTTCAGCTGTATTCTGTGTGTCCAATATAAACAAAGTATTTATACTACGTCATCGTAAGCTGATCATTGAATAATATTTATCTCTATGATCACTTACGATGACATAATAAATTAATTGTTTATATTGGACACAAAACTACAGATGAAAGGAATAAGCTCTCTACATCTTTTTATCTCTATGTATTTGGTATTGTTATGATGTTTTGGCATTATTTTGTTGAATATTTTGTTGTTGTATTTTATGTTTTGAAAGTGACTCGGCGAAGAATAATTGTAAACTAAATTGTTAATTGGAGTTTCGCCAGTATTCCTTTCCCTAATATTTTATTGTATTTTTATTAAAAAAATAGGTTTCATCCACAATATAAAAAAACATTAGCTTCTCCGCAGGGTGTTCTTGATTAGTATATTCTTATTTAAATGATTTATACTTGCCATCTTGAATGCTCTAATGGATGCAGAGGCACAAATTACATATTTGTGAATAATTTATTATTTTAAATCTAGAGATATAATAAATCATTATAGAGAGCGGATTCCCGTCAATACTAGAAACATTTTTCAGCTGTATTCTTGTGTCCAATATAAACAAGTAATTTTTACTACGTCATCGTAAGCTGTCATGGAGATATATATATCTCTATGATCAGCTCTTTAGCGGTATACGTTTATCGATACGCTTTTAAAGAGTCCTCCGTTCATTACCCTATCCCCTAGGATCACAAAAATTAGTTCCACTAACTCAAATAATATATATGGTTTTTTTTTGCAATTGACAATTTTTCTTACTGATTCCATGTCTCATGGTCAGAGGGCATGATCCTTTATCGACAGATAATGATGATATAAAACACATATTCTTTTTTATGTAATATGAGTCAGTTGATTTATTTTTCATATAATAGGATACATAAGAAGAGTTTTCAAAGGATTTCACCAATGACGTCATGGATGAAGGTTAATCGAAACGACGTGAAAATTTGTATATATAGGATTATTTTTCTTCTCTTTGAATTGCTGATATTCACTCCTACATAGCCTACAGAGTGAAGTGAAGCATTGTAGCACAATGAACAAAGAGTGCACATTGTGGTTTTGATTTAAATCTATAATCCGTAAGATTTGACGAAGCAGTTGAGATAACTGTAAGGTTTCTCGGCAGTCATTATGAACTATAATGTTCATATATGTATTGTGTTTTTCGCAACTGCCTAGTTTTTTCTGTTTTTTGTCTTTTTTTTTTATCGTATTCTCTTATGTGTATTTATCTACACTGTTTGTTGATGATAATAAATAAAAATCTTAACCGAAAAAAAAGGGTACGCACACACCAGATCTCCGCACTACTTCCAAGTAACGTTGAGGAGTCTGAAGAGCGTTGTATCCTGCTGCCATTGAAACTATAATTGCTTGGATGTTTTCATTTGTGATTTGTTTCATTTTGAATCATCTACATATTAATGAAGACAAAACAACACTAATGCTGAGCAACGTTATGTTCAGATTCCGAGTACTTTGTTGATGACTTTGGAGGATTCATGGTCAATAGGAACTAAAAGTCGTGTGATTATTATTTGTTTTATATATTCTAAGGGAGGGAGTGCGATAGCCGGTTGCGTAAGCGTGTTCGACACTCACTGTTGGGGGCGCAGGTTCGAATCTCCCGAGAGAAGATGGTCTTCCTTGGTCCTACCTCATTAATACGATCCTAGGTTCGATAGAATAATATACAAGCAAGGATGCTTATGTATATCCTGTCGGATGCATTTTATCGAACCATATAAGCAAAAAAAAAGTTTCCTTCTCAA
>CP045902.1:10115319-10238384 GCA_013387185.1 Caligus rogercresseyi
AAAAAAGATAAGTTTTATTGGTTAGAAGCAAAACATGAAATGTTTTAGCTGAATATGTTCTTAATCATATTTTACACAACCAGTAAAAAAGGATATTGGTTATATGATTAATCATGAGATCGGATAAAATAAATAATTGGCTGGATGTTGCACGCTGGTAACCAAACTAATGATATTACTTTCGTTTTGAAAGTGTCCAGGCCGAGTTTAGGACTACCACCCCCTCAGACAAAACCAAATACTAATATTTCTTATCCTTAAAGTCCACTAATGAAGTTAACTGTGCTTTCTTTATGACAAATTGCATTAGTGTTTTAAAACTATGTTCCTAATATCGGTAAAAATGTTTTGTACGATCGAAACATACTGCCTAAAATCGTCCACAGTTCTTGGTTGAAAATCTCAGCTTTTGGGCAAAAACTTTTGACTTACTTCTTTGCCAGACCTCAATCCTCCAGACTTTGGCATTTGGACGCAACTTAAGTACATGGCATGTGCAAAAAGATCACAAAGTGCATTGGTGAGTTACAAAAAGAAGATTGCTGAATTTTGATTTTTTTAAATGTTGCTTTTAACGAATGCAAGTTTTTCCGACCTCCATTGGAAAATATCATTGAAGTAGAAGTCATATAAATGGTATAAATATTGTAAAATAGAAAAAAGTATCATTTTTTGTTAATATTATTTTTTGTAACTCCTTTGTAAATAATTATCCAGATTATTTCTTCAGTCTATTAATTTGCTTGTGAATTAAATCATCTAGCCGGTCCATAAGAGAGACTATTTATTATTGAAACGCTACTAACAAAAGTTATTAGAGTCAAAACATATAAGTTGCAATTTTTATACCCCAATTTTAAATCAATATTGGATAGGAACAGTCAACAGAACACGAAAAATTGAAACGCTCATAAAACTGAACTCTAATGTTTTAATAGACAATATTATAGCAACCTTTAATCGATAACACAAGCCAATTTTTTTTCATATGCTAACGCTTTACTGGTTAATTTAAAAGTTATGCTTCGATCTGTATAGGCTCTACAATCCTTGAGTCCTCCGTCAGATTCCGACTGTTTAAATATATTCATATCATTAAAATACCTAATTGCGAATAAAAATTGGTTTTGGGAATAACCCTTCAATAGCAGAGAAACATCGTTCAACTGTATTCTGTGTCCAACATAAACAAGTAATTTATACTACGTCATCGTAAGTTGATCATAGCGATAGAATCTATCTCTATGATCAGCTTACGATGACGTAGTACAAATTACTTTGTTTATATTGAACAACAAAAATACAAATGAAGGGAATCAGCTCTATATCTTTTTATCTCTATGCCTCCAATAGCAGAAAAACATCGTTCAGCTGTATTCAGGACACAATGACGTATTTTCTGAAGAATCCCATAAGCTCTCTATATCTTTATATCTCTATGGGCCAAACCATAGAGATAAAAATATATAGAGAGGTTATTCCTTTCAGATGTATCTTTGTGTCCAATATAAACAAAGTAATTTGTACTACGTCATCGTAAGCTGATCATAGAGATAGATCCTATCTCTATGATCAGCTTACGATTGCGTAGTATCAACTACTTTGTTGATATGGGGCACAGGTAACAGCTGAACTATGTTTCTCTGCTATTGAAGGGAATCAGCTCTCTATATCTTTATATCTCTATGGGCCAAACTCATCATAGATTTTGGGTTTGTCCAGTCAATAAAAAATGACGATGGATATATATATATCTTTACTTATCCATGTAGGCAAAACACAGATTTTGAGTTACTTCATTGTTTAATATATTCCGTCTTCTTTAATTTCTTTTATTGGAAACATGAACTTTAATCTCAGAGGACCAGATTTCATTAAAATTGATTCAAGTAGTGGATTTCCCACTTTTATTAATGAGGTATATAAAGTGCAATTCGGAAAGGGAAATCCCTCTACAACGTAAAAAAATAAATTTTCACAACATCCCTACATTGACGTCATTCAATAATATTATACACTGAATTAATAATAAAAATTATGAAACATACATGATTTCCATTAAAATACTAATGTCTTTTTAAGGTTCAATAAAAAATATCAACACCCTTTACTACAACAACGATTATTATAAATAAAGTGTTTCATGATCCATACAATATAAAAAGCACATTCAAGGTATGATTGATATATCAAGGCCAACCGGATTTACCTACCCTATTCTCTGCTATAAAGTACCTTGAAGGAATCTGTCAAAATATCATTCGAGTCTTGTGGTTTCACATCAGAGGTGGGCGTCTTGAGCTATATTACAGCGGATTTTAAAACGAAAGAATGAAGATCTTCATCGCTCTTTGTATCTTCTCATTTCCTCTTTGGGTATGTTGTTCCGTGTTTGATTTGTCTTCTATGTTGTTCTTTAATCCAAATAGGCAGGGTTTGCTGCCATGAGACTTATATCCTTATTTTGCAACAACAATGTCTTGATTAATAAAAACTCAAGCAAACATAGAAAGGAAAACAATATACTAAATATTCTGCTAATTCAAATATTTATTTATTTAAAAAAATATTAATATATTTAATTTATTATAGTTGTTAATTATTATAATTTCTATTCATTTTTTCTATCATGTCTTTCTCTTTTATATCCTACTTTAAACCTTGAATAAGCCCATAGAGATGTCCATTTCCGAGAACTTATGGCTTCCCAAATCAAGAGCATTGCTCAAGCACCTTACATACCGAATTGCGTTGTATCTTTGGTGGCCTATCCATGTCTCATATCTCAAGAATGTGACGACAGAGCTTCTTAAGAGTGATATACTCCGTTTCATAAACTACTAAAAATAATAAAAAGTGTATCTACTCTTTTCAAAAAAAAAATTGGCCAGATCAAGTACTTTTTGCATAGATTTTGTGGGAAATATTCAATAATGGGCTCTTCTTAATAAACGAAATCATTCAGTCTCTGGTCTTGTCCATTGATGAAAGAAATGGCCACTCTTTATACTTTGCAAAACTTAAATATGACAGAGAAATCCAATAATTATATAACTTCCATATTACTATATAAGAGCATGTATCTATTAACCGTGAGCTAAGAAATTAATTACATATTTCTGGATTAAATCCACCTGGATCCATGACGAAACCTGACCTTCAACCAAAGCATGCTCTTTACCTTTAAAAGTATTTAAAAAACGTTGATTTAATTAATGAGGCATAAAGTCGTATTTTATGTGCTCCATTAAGTTAAATTGGAGCCTTAATGAAAATATAAAATTAAAGGCCGTTAATATTTAAATTTTATTTGACTTTTTAATTTCTTTATTTTTTATTATTCTACTGTAGTAAATTTCCGTTTTACTTTTCGGATTGAATAAATATTTTTTTGAAGTTTTATCAATTCCACTACATTGCCAGTAACAATAGTATCATGAATAGCTAGATTAATTGCTGTTTCCAGTGATTGAATTTCAACGGTGTCTTCAAAATGTTTTTAGGGATTGTAGGTACCCTTATAGCCTCAGTTCTTAGAATGATAGATCTATTTAAATTAAATGAATAAATTGATTGTAAATGATCTTCAATGTGTTATGTTTGTTTGGTTTCATTATTTATGTAGTTTGTATACCGTCTTAGTGAATATATATATATATACCGGGTGGAACGCATAAATTGTTACACTTTGTAGTTATAACTTTAGCTACTTATATTTCATCAAATATTCATAATTTAAGGAAAAACTTTTAACATATAGTTTTATGGCATATATGTTACATCAATCATCGATGTAGCCACTGTCAGCGATCACAATGGCCTCAAGACGCCTCCTGAAGGCCTGGCAGGTCTTTGTAGTATACTCCTTGAACATGGAGGTCCAGTGCTCATTAACGGAGGCTTTCATGGCCTCAACATTTTCGTGGCGAAGTGTGCATGCCTTGTACTGAACGTTCGGCCAGAAGGCGTAATCCAGCGGGTTGGTGTCTGGGCTGTAGGGCGGCCACACATGTCCTTAGGCCAGAACTCCACATGCTTCTTCAGCCAACTCTGGGCAGTTAATGCAGTGTGTGCGCGGGTACCCCATCCTGTTGGAAGACCACATTGCCATCAGGGAATTCTCCCTCATCCATGGAAGGAATTTCGTCTTCAGTACCTTGATGTAGATATAAAGAAATCATAGAGCAGATACATCAATATTTTTTTTTCTTATCTAGCGCACTGATCGATACTCGATAGATATATAATAAAATCTACCGAATAGGCGGTACCGAATCCCTACTCTGTGTTTTAGCATATAAAAATAAAGATTACTCAACCTCAAATAAATAAAAAATAGAGTAGAACCTTTGATTTTATATCCAAAAAAGTTCTTTATATAAAGATGCATCAGTATCAGTGATGGCTAGATATTCTGCATTAAGTGACATCTTAATCAATCAAAATCAAGGAATTACTCAAAGTGGTTTAAAATCATACATCTTTATGAACTTCCTCATTCCATCAAATGTCCTTTGATTTTTAAATGAATAAAAGAGAAGAAGGACTTAATAATATCCCATCAATTTAACATAAATGAAATCAATGCATGATATTTGTATCTAGATTACTCCATTTAACAATATTTTATTATATTTATTGCAGCTAATGCCGTGGGCGGCTTCGGCGCTGTAAGTGATCCGGATGTGGCAAAACAGATTACCACGGAAGCCCTTCCCCTCCTGGCTTCCCAATTTGGAGAAGCTTCTTCAGCCTGCAAGCTCGAGGTCATTCGTGCATATGATGTGCAAATGCAGGTATTAAATCGGAGTTGAATATATACACAAAAGAATCCTTTTGTCGTCAACGCGCGTCAAAATGATTCCAATTGCCTTTAAAAAAGCTGAACAATATTTAAAAAAACGAACTCGAAATGGTTTTCAATTGTCTTAGCAAAGTGGAAATCCATGTATTTGTGAGTCACAAAGAATATTTCTTGATGTAAATCGATGAAATTTTTGGTCCTTAATGCTTTTATATATATTTTTTAAGGTCTTTACTTAAAATTGCTCTACATAAAAGTGAATACACTAAATGTAATTATAAAAAGCATGTAAAATTGTTTAAAAATACATAAATAAACATAATATTTTAAAATTACATTTTTTATTTCACTTTTCAAATATATATACTATGGCATATAAAACGATGCTAATTTGTAAAATGAGAAGAAATATGTAAATATTAGGTTGTTCCATAAATAATGAGGTAGGTCAGCTATCTCGAAAAGTTCACACGCTATCTCAAAAATTTCAACGGGAGCGTTCTTATCGCATATTTTGCATGGGAACAGACTGTATGGCGACACTCAGATTAGTATATAAGGTGAGTAATCGCGTCATTTCTATCATTCATTCTACTCGCCGCTGAAAATAGAGACACCCGACTTTCGCTCCTACTTCTTGATCCGGATCAAGCTCGCCAGAACAGTAAACGAGATCCTCCAGAGATGGTACATTGAGTTCGATAAGGGTGTTTTTGCTCTGGAGAAGAAGACCCGTTCTGGACGTCAGAAGCCTGAAAACAGTTGTAGATGATAGGGATGCAGCAACTTGTCGAGTGGTCATCCGGGGGTTATCCTCGACCAGGCGCTTCACACGAGCCACATTATCCTCTATCCCCGTCCAATTTTTTTTGTTTACTTTTTCCTTGCATGCGCTACTTTACTTTAACGCTTTAATAATACCTATTAATGTTTTTTTAAATATTATTATTTTGCCGCTCTTTTGATTTTCAACCAATCACGTTATAGAAAAAGTTTGAGCGTGGAAGCCTTATCTGTAGTTATATAATCAATTACAGTCAAACCTGTCTTTAGTGGTCACTCAAGGGAACCCTCAAAAAGAGAAACAAATGGCTGCTTAGTCGTAGAAGGTTTTAGGTCTATTTTTTCTTCTACGGTTGGACAGCTTATACCTCATACAGGTTTGACTGTATTTGAATATTGATGATACAGATATCTGTTGACGGATTTTTATATGTACATATTTATTTCTGACCTTCAATAATAAACTCCTCTAATGTCATAGGTCGTAGCAGGGCTCAACTACAGATTCGATGTGGACATCAAATCAAGTGGCTGCGAGGAGGAAGTTGTAAAGCATTGCACGGGGATTCAGGTCCATCAACCTCTTCCCTTCCGCTGCCCTGACTTCTCCAAGGACAATCACTGCCTTCAACTATCCCCAAGAAGCCAAATCCAATGCACACCATTGAGCCTCAAAGCAGCCAATGAAAAAATACATATTATGGCTTTAATGTTTTTTCTTCTCTATTTTAAAAAAATAATTGAAATAACAATACAACTATTTTGGAAAAAAATTGTATAACGAAATATAAACATATATATATTATATATTTTTCATCTTTCGGCAAATGGAGTCGTCTCAATACCGATTATACATTTAGAATAGCGATAGATAGAAATAATTACAATATTAATAATATTTATAATAATATTAAAAATCGGTTAAACTTTTTAAAAAACAATGTAGGTCTGAGCGTGTGTTTTTTTTCTCTAAATTTTTTGTTTCCTTTCAATTTTGACAAACAAATAAACGAAAGAAAAAGAAAGAAAGAAATGAAGTTATAAAAATCATCATTCATATTAAATAAGTTGACATGTTTATATAATTTTAATCATAATAATATTTAAAAATTGTAGTAGAATAATAAGATATTTAATGATAAGTACCTAGATTAACATGAGCAAGGATTGTCTTCAACACTTCAATTATATAACTATGTGTGTATATATGTGTGTGTGTGTGTCTTTGGCATAGAGAGTATAGAGTGGGTGAGACATAGGCATTGAGTATCCTCGTAAATGATCACCAAAGTATGAAGAGGCAGTGACACAAAACACTAAGGGGAGAAGGTATATATTTGACATGTAACAGGTCAAATCATGACACTGAGATAAATAAATCGGAATCAATACAAAACTAGTTCATCAACAAAACCTTTCATTATTGAAGTGAGTTTTCTCTCCATAAATAGTCTCTTATATCTCTTTGTATTTTCTACATGATATACAATAGAAAATGACAAATACCATGACAAAAAGGGATTATTTCGACTTAATCATATATTTATTGAGACGATAAAGTCCCTTTTTGTTAGTGTATATGTCATTTTCAATATTAAATCGGGTAGGATATAAAAAGTTAATGATATAATACATTTATTGACTGAAGAAAAAGACTCCAATAAATGAAAGGTTTTGTAGAGACATGTTAGTCCATGGATCCCGGTTTATTTATCCACTGTCACTGTCTTTCCCAGGAATTGTGATCAGGTCAAATATGTCGAATTTCAGAGCCTTAACATGTCGGTACCCTATCTTCTCTATGGTCTTTGGTTATCAAGGGATATTTTTAAAAGATTTTATTTTGATAGCAGGAGTGAAATGGAGTAAGGAGTTGAGGGCTGACGCAAGGTATATAGAAACCAAGGTATGTTGAATTCCATGTTTCATGGAGTGTGAAACAACAGATATCTACTTATTATTTTGACGTTATCACAAATGTAATTCTTTCCCCGATTGCCGGTGGTGGTTTTGAATGACGGTAGTCAGCTCTCTTGGCAATATCGTCATACCTTGACTTTCAATATACCTTGGATTGACGTATATAGAGAAAGATATATGTAGAGAGAGAGAGATAGATAGATTGAGGTGAGTGGGTGAAGGATACTGTCCGATCGTTGTGAGGTTTGCGTACACACATCCATTTTATCAAATGTTTATTTGCAAAATAATAATATGATAAATGAAAGATTTGGTTGTCAAACTCTTTTTGTAAGAGGCGCAGTTCTGTTTTTTGCACAGGGTTTTTATTTTGCTTTAAGAAGGAAGAAGGTATCGGTCTTAAAGAAAGGCATGTTTTCACTCATCAATAGATACAATTAAAAGACATATTAGATGTTGCTTGTAATATGAATAAAATCTTCAAGTGGAAGATTTAGTGTTGTCTTTTGAGATATCCTTGAATCCAATAAACATGACGTCAGAATGTAGTGACTATTTGTGTTAGTCTTAGTGAATGAACAAAATGAGTCACTCAGTGTCTTTACTTATCATTAAATTACGTTTACTGGCTTTTTATCAAGATAAATATTTATCAACATTCATAATAAATGACGTGCAATAGATTTATACAATTGAATCGGATTCCCGCCTTTTCTTTGTTTATTAGATAGTTACTATTGAAACACAATTTCTCAGAGCTGATGACTAAGCAGTCAGTTAGTCCAATTTTGCATACATCTAGGCTTATAATAGATGGATCCTTCCTTCCTTCCTTCTTTGATTGTGAGGAGGAGCTGTTCGTGTCTTATTTATTCATAGATTCAAACCGTCTTTTCTATTGGCAGTGTGCAAGGATTTTTTTCTTTAAAAATATATAATAATAAAATGAAGCAAGTTGGCGTCCTCCCCCTGATGATAGCTTGAGTTAACAAACTAGGTCCTGACCTCTGAGTAAAATAATTTAATTGATAAAAATAATGGATTGGTGGTGTGCGCATCTCTCACGTGTCCATGCAAAAAAACAAAACAATAATAAATTGGAGGAAGAGTCTATGGTAAAGTATTGAACTGAATGGATAACTGCTGTGGTGGGAAACTCATTGTCTCATACTTGTTCATGTCTGAGAAGAACCAGGGGAAGTGGGCAGGGGACAAGGATAATTGAAGGGCTTTCTAGGTATAAAATGATGTATATGAAAAGAAATATCGGGCTGGAGGAAGAAATAAAGTTTTTTGGAGGGGCTGGGAAGGACTGATTGTAAAAACGGCTTATTAAGAAATATGAGGCCTCCGGGCAAAGATTGTACGAATGTTTGTCTAAAAAAATACTCTTTCACTAGCTGAACATTTATTGTTCAATATATGAAATGAATGATTGTCCTAAATATGATGCTTTTATGTCCTAAAAAATAGTCCTGGAGCTTGAATTATAGGTTAAAAAAAGAATAAAAAGAAAGGTTTTGTGAATGGTTGCATACATTAAAAGTTCCGTTTTAAAATCTACCTTCAAGTTTCATTTTTTGTATGATCTCAGATCGGATGGAATATGCAAAAAAAAGTTCGTTTTTGATATTATTCATGTCGAAATGTAAATGAATATATTATATCATAGCGACATCATAACATGGTTACAACTATTTCAAGCAAATCTGAACAGTTTTAATTAATCGTCGCTTTCCATAGTTATTATAAATTTAATTTTCAATCTAAGGAACAATTTTATATAACTCTTACTATCGATCTTAAAAGACTATTCAATCTCAAACGTTGCTATTGATAATGATTTTAAATGAAGGTTTGTTGAAAATACCAACTAAGGGACGGCAAAATATTTATTGCTTACAAAATATATTTTGATGCATCGCTATTATCTCTGGATCTTCATTATGAGAGGCTTGAAACTCTTGGGCTTTGATAAATAACTCAGAATCAATGACTAAGCTTGTATCTACAAAAACTTTCATTTATTAGTGGATTCGTTTCAATAAACCCATAGTACTCCTTATATATATATATAACTTTAAAAATTTGTATATTATTATAAAAAAATGACAAATATACTAATCAAAAGGGTTATCGTCTCAATAAACATCGGATTGAGTCATCTAAACCACTTTTTTAAAGAACTTTTTCCGTTTTCTATATTAAATCATGTAGAAAATACAAAGTTATAGAGATATACGAGACTATTTATGGAGAGAAAATCAATAATGATAGGTTTTTGTTTGATGAACTGCCTTTTCATGAACTCGATTTGTTTAGCTCAGTCTTAGAACTATTTTTCTTCTCAATTCGAGCAAATGAATGGATTTATTTTATTCGTTGCACATTCCATTTTCTCTAGTTTGCTCCACATTCGTTCTTTAATATTACTTAATATCTTAGACAATACAAGTTTTTTATTTATAAAACGGCTTATGCTTAAGGCCCGTTGCACAACTTTGCACTGAGAGAGGCAACTCAATGAAGCACTCAAAAAAGCCGAAGAGTGATGGGTGGGAATAATAATGGGGGAAAAATAAAGAGTAGGGAAGGATATATGTATTTTAAAACCGGTTGTTCCAGACTGGATTTTTAACCCTTTCTGTGACTGACGAAAGTGTATATTGGATATATGTATATATAATAATAAATGTTAAGTATTATTACTTTGAAATGGAATGCTATATTGGCACATTTTTGGAAAGGAAAAACAAAAGGTAAGTTCTGTCTTACGGGCAAAACAATTTACAATTATAATTATTATATTCGGAAAGAAGTGTAGAGGAGAAGGAACTGGATTTTTTTTCTTCTAAAGGGAACGGACAAAATATATAAGATATAATAATAATTTTGGTAAAAGAAACATGTTTAAAGGGATGGGAGGAGGAGGAGGAAGGGGCTTGGATGAGTTATCGGTCCTTTTTGTATCAAAAAAGGGATCCGGGGGGGGGGGGGGGGGGGTCCCAATTGGGGTTGAAAATAATTCCCTCTCATAACAATGATAATGATATTAAGTATCGAATTAAGTGAGTGACAAAAACATCATCTTTTAAGTATTCTTCTTTTTCTGCTGTTGATTCATCACGGATATGGTTCCCAAGAGAAGAAGAGAGGAGGAGAAGAGTTGGAAAGAAGTGAATGGACATTTTCAGAATGATGAGTGGAGGTGAGGGTTTTTCCTTGTTCCAGAGGCTATCTGACCATATCCTGAAAGAGAGAAAAAGAGAGAGTTTTATATATTCGCTGTCTGATATCTTCTGGCGGGAAGAGTATTTTGCAGAGCTGCAACTACCGATTTTAAATCGGTATTCGATACTACCGACGGTAGATTTCAAATACCGAACCGATTATACGATAATCGGTAGAAACTACCAAATACCTACCGATTGACAATCGGTACGGTACATTTGAAAGTATGACTTTCGTGACATTCACATAGAGACATAAAGATATAGAGAGCTTATTCCCTCAATAGCAGAGAAACATCGTTCAACTGTCGCTTTGCCCAAGCGCTCCCTTGTGTGAAGAACTTGAACTTCGCAAATAGATAAACAACTACGACTTATAGTATTATAGAGCAGATACATAAATAAACATTCAATATAAGCTTATGCTATGCATTGAGTACTAGAGTACCTGAAAGTGTATTTAATATCGGACAATAAGATAGTAAATAAAAAAAATATAGCTTTCCATTTCCTACAAAATCCAAGTACATATATAATTTATTTAAGGCTAGTATGTATTAAATTTCAAAGAATCTCTAATAAATTATAACAAATGAGGTATTTAATTGTCCTTTGTTAAAAACTGTCCGATATTAAATGCATATGAAAAATTCACAGAGCAGATACCCAAATAAATTTCTCTTTCTTTCTAATCTACCGTACCGAATATCGATCAATACTGTAGATATATAATACAATCTACCGAATACCGATATAGACCGGTAGAAGGTATATATCAAACCGGCGGTAGATTTTTCTACCGAATCCCAGCTCTGGTATTTTGAAATCAAATTATAGCTGAGGATAACAATATTTGATTTGATCTTGCAAACCATAGAGATATAAAGATATACAGAGCTTATTCCCTTCAATAGCAGAGAAACATCGTCGTTCAGCTGTCGCCATGGCCAAATATAATCAAAGTAATTTGTACTACGTATTCGTAAGTTGATCATAGCGATAAAAAGATTTGTTTAATTTGGGCACAATGACGTATTTCTCTGAAGAATCCATTAAGCTCTCTATATCTTTATATCTCTATTTGCAAAATAACAAATAAACATGGTTTTTTTAAATAAAGCTTTATTCTTTATTGTTCTACGTCTTTATGGTCAAAGTGATCCATTTATCGTCAGTTATGAGGAAACTTAATAAACATTCCTTTTATTCTTTAGTGTGGATACTTCTTTATTCAATGAATATTAATAAGACGAATAGGAAAGGAGTCCATTCAAAGGATTCGACAATGACGTCATGGATATTGGTGAGTTTCTTTTGATATATTTATATAAGGTCTTTAATAATTATGGGCATGGATACAACAATGGAACTTTTCTCTAGAACGCGATTGGTTGAAAGAAATGGAGCATAAATACAACAACAAAAAACCACAGTTGGTATTATGACATAACCTTGTGTCTCTTGGCTCGCATTTATTCACCAATGGAAATTCAATTTTTTACAAGTAATCGCGTCTTATGTCAAGAGCTTTCGATTCCATGTTCTTGTATAAATCCTATGAACAGATATACCCAATATTAACTTTGATTATCTTCACACTCAATGTTAATTTCGATATTTTCTTGTCGATAAGTAGATAATTATTTTGAGGATAAGAGCACTAAAAAGAAAAAAATAAGTTTCCAACTCAAAAAATATATTGTTAAACGTCTGAAAATAATCTTTCTTAGAAAAAAGGAAAATATTATTAGTATAAAATATTCAAGAACAAATTTGTGAGTAAAATATAATTATTTAAATATCCGACGAATTGAATTTTTTGTGAAATTTGTAAAAATATTTTATTTGTCTGCAGTAGGGAGCTTACTAATCTAAAACTTTTTTTTGTACCAATGTACAACTTTATTCATTTCATTTGTGCAAACACTTGATGACAAAAAATAACATAAAGGAACAACTAACAAAACAATGAACTCAATAATTATATTGCTAATTAATCACTTAAGGGAGGATATTTATAGTTTTTTCAACAAATATATTCAGTATTGGGGTCTTTTGCATCTATCTTATATAAAACATTAACTAGAGGCCTATATACACTCAGAGAGTGCAAACTTCCGCCGTCACGGGGTCCTTATGAGCCTTCCGAGGCGGATTTTTCACGACTGGGGCGGGTAGAGGGACGGGGGAGGGTTCCCCTCGACGGAAATTCCGAGAGGAAGACGCTCCCGGCACCCAATTTCACAGCACAGCAACATCTATTGGCAGAGTAGGCTAACTTGAAATATTTATTAGTATTTAGTTCATTTTGCATCTTAATTCTGCACTCAGAGATGCCAAAATTTAATCACTTGTTCCTTTTGGCATTTCCAAAACACCACAAAGTTTCATTGAATCTGTTCCGTACTTTTTGAGTTATCCTGCTGACAACAAACCAACCAACAAAAAACCAACGCCAGTGAAAACAATACCTCCTTCGGCGGAGGTAAATATTGGTAAAAGGTTAAATATAAACTGCAGACAATAGTTGGTTGCGTCAACTGAAATTGGAGTGCAACATACTTGTTTTTTTTAGCACTACAATATTCTATAAATAAATCTACTTATAAGGGTATACAGTAACCATATTTGATTTATATTCAAAATGTCCTCAAAATAATAGTTCTTACTCATATTTTTGTCAATTTTTTAATGATTAATTATTTCATAGTTCAAATCAAAGACTTGATGGACATCAGTCGCACTTTTACTATCAAGGGGCTCCAACGCTTCATAAATGAAGGAACATAGAATAAACACATTAAAAACAAACAAAGAGGCTGAAAGTGTTAACAAGCTATCATTTTCTTTCTTTACAAAGCTCTAATGTCATAAAAACAAGTACCCCGTTTTCTCGTTAATTTTATTCATGTTTTTATTTTTAAGTAAAAAACTTTAGCTGATACATTTAATTATATTGAACATCAAACATCTTTGCTAAAAACTAAGGGATGCAATAGAAACTAGAGGCGTATATACACTCAGAGAGTGTGTACCTCCGCCGATCCCCACAACATTCCCATTCAAACATTCTCCCTTTCACACGCCCGATTTTCTATCTCTAATCATTGTTTCCTCTCTGTTAGCTCATTTTGCATATTAAAAAAGCACTCAGAGACGGGAAGAGGAAGAAGTTTAAGCTACGTCACTGGGTTAACATAGTCCTGAGCTGATATATGAACAATAATACGTCAATGAATATTTTTTTAGCGTTTGTACTTTCCTACTCCCTGAATAAAGACCCCATTTCATTTAGTATTTTGCTCATTTGCATATTAAAAAAGCACTTAGAGATGCCAAAATTTAATCACTTGTTCCTTTTGGCATTTCCAACAACTCCACAAAGTTTCATTCGAATCCGTTCAGTACTTTTTTAGTTATCCTGCTGACAAACAAACCAACAAACGCCAGTGAAAACAATACCTCCTTCGGCGGAGGTAATAAGCTACTGTCAATAACAGTATCGTTTGATGAAAATCAAACCCGCATAATATGGTGGTTATCTCATTGAGATATAGAGTGCCGAAGGTACGTATGATAGCACGGAACACGGATGCCTTATTGTTATCTTCGCTATTTTTAGGCGGGAAATAGCAAACACAGAACCAAGAGAGAATTAATGCACTCTCTGTTTCATGGAAACATAGATTATATATATACCTTATTATGTTTAGTCTCACTCTCTTTTATTAGTTCTTTGTGTATCGCTGTCTTTCTCCAATTATAGAGGTGATTATAAAGACGTCGATATTTAGCGTTAAAATCATAGATATATAAATTATATAACTTATTCCCTTCAATAGGAGAAAAACATCGTTCAGCTGTCGCCTGTGCCCAATGTAAACAAAGTAATTTGTACTACGTCATCGTAAGTTGATCATAGAGATATAATATTTTGTGTTATATTGGTTTATATTGATACATGCCTTTGAAGAATCCATAAGCTCTTTATGTCTTTATATCTTTATGGTTACAATAAATTGCTTCGCCCTCAGTATTCTCTATGGATATTCCTGTTCTGTATTGAGAGCTGCGTTTATATGAGAACAAATTCAATGATAGTAATACACTTTTCCAATCATTTATTTGATAATAAAACTGCTTTCTAGTTTCAAAATCATATTGTATTGCATAGCTATTTATTTTCTAACTTCTTATAAGACACATTCTATCTATTTAAAAACCAATTATTATGATATAGTTGCTAAGGACGCACTTTCAATACTCCTTTACTGTGTGGTGTCTGCAGCCATCTTGAAGGAAAATCTAGAGGGAGACCCACATGAAATTTTCATTTCTCTCCTCCCTCAAGGTCTTACGGCATTCTAATAGCAAGGTTAGTGCAATTGAGAACGACGTCTAGCATGCATGCACGCAATAATGCCATGATGGTCAACGCAAAAAAGAAATAATCATACGGAGTAAAATACTGTATTGCAGAGCTCTTATGCCTCTCATATATCATAATCAAATTTGAGAAAGGTTAATGGTATAAAATATCTCTTATTTTGAGCTGATAGGAGTACTGCTATATTTGGTATACATATTATAAAGTATGTTATTCATATTTTACCTAAGCTAGTCACACTTTGCTAAAAAAAAAGAACTACCAAGTAATAATGAAGAAAAAAAACCGCAATTGGGCGGAGCCAATACAAGTTTGAAGTAGACGCAAGATGGCGTTGTGTGCTGAGAATGTCTTAAATGATAATAATATTAATGGTTTCTTGTGGAGCAAAAAATCAGGCCTGAGCATTTTACGGCTCAAGGGCCACATAACAAGCAAGAGACACTATACACCTGGAAGAGAAGCTTTCATAAACATGGGCTTTTGAAGTCAATTCCGATCAGAGCCAATTTTCACATATAATCTACTTATTACATGATGACAATTAGAATGCACTTGTAAAATGTCCAGTGACGTCATGCTAATATAAATACACATCCATTGAATGGACTTGTAGTGGACAGCTCTTTTCCCTTTCTGCTCCTATCTGTTCCTCTATTCCTTTCTTATATAAAGCCATTACCAGATGGGGCGACAGACGTCTCTTTCTCTCTATTTCTCAAAGATTATTTGTTTATAAATAATTCCCCTTTTAATGAAATACATTTTAGTCTATATCAGATAAATGAAGGTGACAGTTAATTACTCCTTGTGTACAAACTTTTCCAATATCCCCACCATTCATATTAGTTGAACAAATTAACCGTTCATACTCCGGGAAGGATTGGAGTTTTTAATCTAGTGTCATCATATCTGCCGAACACTGAATATTTTCTCGACAGTACAACATAGTAAAAAAAGAATTACCAACATCTATAAAAGTTATGTTTATATGTGAGTTTGCTAGTTGAAAAAGGGCTTGGGTATTAAAGGGATCCTTTCAATTCATTCTTAGTTGATTTTTAATATTATGAAAATATTTATTAATGAATAGAGGATCCCAAGTAGTAGTAGTAATATATAGATCTATCCAGGTCAAGGTTATAATGAAAGAAAGGAATGGAGGGTGATTTAAAAATATATGATTGATTTAGTATAAATACTAAACCATGACGTCATTGGATTTTTTTTATGAATGTCCTTTATCAAATATATGTCCTTGGAGCTATGAAGTATACTACTACAGTAATCTTTTGCTTATACTACAAGGTAGTACTAATTTATTAAATAATATTGTGGAGGGACTTGCTTAAGAGTAGAAGATTCTAGAGATGTGATGGTAAAACTGCACTAATTAACAAGGTCTAATGAAAGAAGGAATGGAAGTTAAGTCTATTTAGAGCGTCTACGGTAATAAGTTATATATATTTAATATAAAAAGTCCTTTGGATATCGTTAGGGTGTATCTCTTTGTCAACTATCATTATATTATTATCTATCCAATTAAGACTAATTAAATCTCACTCTTTTCAACATCCAACGGTAGATCAGTTTCTGGTTTCAAGGATTAAAATGGAAATTAAATAAATTTAAAAAACTGCCGCAATGCCCTCTTTGGCGTCCATAAATGAAACTATAAGTTTATAATGGTCCATAGATAATTCTGAGAAAATAATAGGTTTACCCATCCGGGATCACCAAGTAAATTTTATGTTTGAAAAAGTCTGTTTAATTGTAGTGTATTTAGTAACCCTAAATATTAGAAAATGTTATGAGAGTAAAGCTAGGTTTTTATATCGTATATACTTCAGCATTATTAAATAAACTTGATTAAGGCGTGTTCAAATCTCAATGTTGAGGGGCGCAGGGACGACTCCTCTCGAGAGGGAGAGGTGCATTTTGGTTAACAGCATTAATAAGATCCTAGGTTCGATAGTCTAATTTTAATGCTAGTATGCTGAATATATATATATAATAAATATATAAATATATAGATATATACACCGTGCGGAAGCAAAAAACAGAATTAAATTTAAATGTTAATATCTCATTAATTAAGAAAGATATAGAGGCTGTTTTAATTTCTAACAAAAATTCCGAATCTTATCTTTTCAACAAGATGCGCGAGTTATGTAGCTTACTTAGTTATTAAAAGGGATGCAAAAAGGCAAGGAGTGTCAGATCTACTCCGTTGCGCATGTAAGTGTGGCGGAGATTGTTAAGATTGTGGGGGTCAGCAAGACCATGGTGTACGACACCAGAAAACCTTGAGGCCGGGGACAGTTTGGAAAGGAAGCCTGGTAGCGGTGGCCACAACAAATCCTGACAGATGAGTTCCTGGTAGGCCTCTTTGCTGAAATTTAAGAAGATGCCTCCATTTTGGTTCCCTAAGGGCCTCTGGTTTGGGGTTAAGGAGTACCGGAGGTTATGAGAGATATTGTAAAGCCCTGGATGGATGCAATATACCCTGATGACAATTACTGTTGGCAACAGATGAGCCCCGGGGCACAAAGCTAAATCTTTGCAACAGTGGTGTCAGGAGAATTTAACAGATTTTTGACCTGCCAATTCTGGCCCCCGTCCTCACCCGATGCGGCGCCTTTGGACTATGGAATCTGGGGTCTGTGGAAAAGGAACGCCTGTGCAACTCCTCACCCGAGTGTTAACGCCCTGAAGGCCTCCGTGGAGAAGGATGTGGGCCGCCATGCCCAGAGGAGCTGTCTGTGTAAAGTGTGCTGGGCCTTCCGACCTCGTCTCGAGGCCATGGTGGGTGCCAATGCACAGTGGCTTAAAACGGGGTCAAGCGGACTTTGCCTGTAATTTTTGAACCCTTGTTCCATTTTGGGCCATTGAGGGCTCATAGAAGCGTATGAGGTCTAAAATATACAGAAACCAATTTAACATAGAATTTTTTTTTGGGGGGGTCTGGGCCCCCATTTAGGAGAATTGGGCGGATATCCCGAAAACACGTTTTTGGAATATCTTGAACAATAATGATGCTAAGAGCCCATTGAGAGCTTGTTAAAAGCGTCTGGAGAAGTGAATATATAGAAATCAATTTCAATTCAATTTCTGAATTTTGGGGGTCTGGGGCCAAAAAACCTCAAATTTAGGAGAATTGGCGGATATCCCGAAAACACCATTTTGGGAATATCTTGACAAATAATGATGCTATAGAGCCCATTGAGAGCTCGTTAGAAGCGTCTGGAGAAGTGGAATATATAGAAATCAATTTCAATTCAAAATTTCTGAATTTGGGGGTCGGGGCAAAAAAACCCTCAAATTTAGGAGAATTGGTCGGATATCCCGAAAACACGTTTTTGGGAATATCTTGACAAATATGATGCTATAGAGCCCATTGAGAGCTCGTTAGAAGCGTCTGGAGAAGTGGAATATATAGAATCAATTTCAATTCAGAATTTCTGAATTTTGGGGTCTGGGGCCAAAAAAAAACTCAAATTTAGAGAATTGGGCGGATATCCCGAAAACACGTTTTTCGGCATATCTTGACAAATAATGATGCTATAGAGGCCATTGAGGGCTCGTTAGAAGCGTTTAGGGAAGTGGATGAACACACAGAGCTATCTCAATTACTGTCTCAATTGAGAAATCCAATTTTTGTTGGTCTGACTCTATGACTCATTTCGTTCACCATGATTATAGACATCCAAAGAAAAACATTCATTTTAGTAGTAGTCTATACAAAGTTGATTTAGTAGTCTATCTAAAGCAACAAGCAAATGATGAGATTTCCAAAAAAAGTAATGCGTAGTGATGACGTTTATTTTGAAAAGAATTTCCGGAAAAAGAAATGTTTGGAAATAATGCTGAGATTTGGATCAATATGACCGAAAAAGGCTTGAAATGGCGCAAAAATAAGCAATATAGAACATGTAGTTTGATGGTTTTATGATGCCAAATTTGGATTCAGCACCCCAAAAAACATAGGAAAGTGGTCTGATCATGAAATTTGAGTAAAAAATACACAAGTTGTTTCTAGATTTCAAGCATAAACGGAAAAATTTAGGTAAGCTCATTTTTTAGAATATGAGAAAATTAAAATGGTTCCCAAGAGTCAATTTTTTCAATTTTTTGGATTAAGATAGTCCTCAATGTCAAGATTATCATATGTGAAGCATGAAAAATTTCATCTTGGGCTTTTCTGCAATTTTTCATTGAAATTTATCAGCGGGGGTCATTTTTAGGGTTTTTTTGATGGAAAAATGCCCATTTTCACAGTAATTTTTTAGTGGAAAAACCATGAATTTTGTGAAAAGCTGCCCTATTTATGATACTGAAGTCAAATTATAGGTATTTGGCTTATATAGGGGCCTAAGGGACATATTTAGAGGGTTTGGGTGGAAATTGAGCATTTTTTGAATAGTTACTCAAATTTTCTCCGAGAAAATGAAGTGTTCCGGAATATGAAATTCGCAACTTCAAATGGGCATATCTTAAGAAGTCTTGGAGTTAAGGACAAATGAGACCATTTTTTTGATAGTTCAGGGTCTGAACTATTCATATTTACATGTTTTGAAGGTGATCTGAGAAATTTTAAAATTTCGATATGTCCGCTTGGGAACCCACTGTGGCATGGTGATCATTTTTAAAATCAATTACTTAATACTGTCTTACTTAAGATAAACAAAGCTACATGTCTACCCCTTGTTGTTTTAGTTGAAGTCAACCACTTCATAAGCAATCAGTATTTCCGTTTTTTGATTCCGCACACTGTATATATATATATATATACATATATATATTAGGGTTGTTCTTATTTTTCAAATATATATATACATATATATATATAATATATATATATATATATATTATATATATAGATATATATACATACTATACAGGGTGATTCACTTAAGGAGAACTCACATTTACAAACTACATCTTTGTATTAATTTTACATAAATAATTTAAACAAAATGATAGCACAATGTGTAATTTACAAAAATGTATTCAATAAATTTTCACATAGCCCCTTGGACTTCACTACAGCTGTGAACCTCCTCATGGTGGAGCAACACAGGCAGAATCTCTTCCTCAGACAAAGATTTTCCACGGTCCAGCCACCCCAACAGTCAGAATGACCGGGTTTTATCTTGAAAAAAGGAAGACATCCCCGGCAGCTGAGGACTCTCTTCAGAAGGCAAAAGCCACCCTCAGTCATGGTCTGAGCTGAGAAGAGATCCTGCCTGTGTTCCTCCACCGTGAGAGGTTCAAAGCGTAGTGAAGGCCAAGAAGGATATTGAAAATTAATATGAAATACATTTTGTAATTCACATTGTGCTATCATTTTTGTTTAAAATTATTTGTGTAAAATTTAATACAAGATTGTAGTAGTGTTGTAATATGTGAGTCGCAATTTAAGTGAATCACCCTGTATATATATAATATATTTATATATATATATATATTATATATATATATATATATATGGATATATATATATATTGATATGATAATTACGATTACCATCTGGTACTCTGTTAGTGTTACCTGGATAGAAGAGAAAGAGAAGGGAGGGAGTTTTTGTCCTCACTCCTCTCCTTCTTTTTTCTTCCTATCCAGGTTACACTAACTGCCGTTACCAAATGGTAATCGTAATTCTCAATCAAAAGAATCAATTTTGGGGGAGAGGACGTATTTGCTTATATCTCTTAAGTATAGCGATTTTTAGAACATAAAATATATCAAATGAAAGTTGGTTAACCAGCTTTAATATTTTGGTATACTAAATCATGTCCATTTATAAGTAGAGAGTTATATGCACATTAAAAAAAGCCTATCTCGCGTACAAAATGACGCATATAATGGATTATAAATGCGTCAGAGATAAAGTAAAATTTTGAGAGGATACCTTGACGCACATCTAAGAAACACATTATGATTATTTTTTTCATAAACGATTTTATAGTCAATACAGGCTCTGAATCATATAATGTAAACTCAGATTGTACTGAATTCTGCATTGATAGAATGCAACCAAGGTCATTTTTGGATTTATCATCTAAGTTTTACTAAACTTAAAAGTACTATTTTACTCTGAAGCGAACAAGTCATCTTCTACAGGCGAGTGAAGTTAATTGATACAAAAAAGCTATGAATAAGCTAACAATACTCACTCCCTTTCTTGCTTTGTTTTTACTGAAAACTTTGTTTTATTAAAAAACATCAAACATACGTCTGGTAGTAAATTAGATTTCCTTTAAATTAATATATTATATTGAAGTCTGTAACGTCCACCATTTTGAAGAAATTTGCGAAAACTATATTTTTACTAAATTTTTAAACTTTGACCTCGTTGCGCGACCTCGTAATGTTGACGATTTTGTTCAAACTTTGTATGTCGTCTTCTTTTATCACCAGAAAACAGAAAATGCTCAAAGTTGCTAACATTTCAAACATTTGAAAAATAAGAAACAACCTTAATAATATAATTATATATATATATATATATATATATATATATATATATATATAGATAATATATCTATATATATAGATAATTCTATATATTATTATTTATATATATATTATATATATATATATCTAATAATATATATACATAATACATACAAATACATACATACATACATACAGGGTCTTACATGTAAATCCGCACCAAGTTCGACTTCGTCCAGACCATTAGGAGTGCAAGTAGGCTTAGAATTGGACATATGGGAGGTTTCGTGAATGTATTGTCGAATTGCGCCCGAAAACAAAACAAACACTGAACGGAGATGAATCAGACCCGGAGGGCACACGGTCATCGAGTTGCTAGTGCGCAGTGCACCGTCCTGCAGACATCATCAAGTTGCTCAGTACCCCAGGAGGACGGTCTACGACATCACCAAGAGGTGGGAGAGTCGGGATGTCCAAGAAGAAGGAGCACAAGCCCAGGAGTGACCGGATCTACACGCCCACATTTGTGGCTGGTCTCAAGAGGGCCATCAAGGCCATATTGAATAGTAATCTTGTAATATGTCTAATAAACAATTTTTTAATTAAAAATAAGTATTATCACTTTTATTCCCATTTTGGATCTGGAGGATATTGAACTTTGTGCAGATTTACCTGCAACACCCTGTATATATATATATAAATAAATAAAATATATATATATCAGGGAACGACAGGTACACTTTTTTCGCCGCAACCGGCCGGGACTTAAATTTTCCAAGCTGGGCCGGGCCAAACCGGGGCGGACTTCAGTATATTTCGTTCCTTCATCATTTAGGAAAGTGACCACGTTTTTTTTAGAAATAATTTTCCTAAATTTAAAAAACATTTTCTAAAATAAGTGATGACGTTTTTTTTTGTTTAGAAAACATTTCAAAAAGTGATCACGTTTTTTTATTTGTTAAATTTTTTAAAATTCTTTTCTAAAAAGATGGCGAATGAATGAAAGTATTAAAGTCCCGGCCCGGTAATTTTTAGATACCGGGCCGGGTCGGGACGTTCAAAAACAGCAGGGTACCTGGTCGTTCCTGATATATATATATATCCAGTCGGATGCAATTCTATCGAACCAAATAGGCAAAAAACTTGACTAAAAACTGTTTTTTTTTCTTAAGATAAAGTATTTTATTGGCGCTGCCAAAAATGAGTCCATCAGTAGGGATTCCAGTGGCCCAATTTTCTAATAAAATATCCTTTTAACTCTTTTATATTTATTAGTATATAAATAACTTAATATACTAACAAAGCTAGAAATAGACTGCAAGCCTTTTATAATTCCTCAATGTTGTATTTGATTTTAAATGTCACTATCAAAATAAAGAAGGAAAAAATTGGATAAATGACTTACTTCAAGAATTCACGTCTCATGTCATTATTTTCCACTTTCGAAACAAATAATGAATAATTGATACACACAATTTCGCTCTCTCCTCTCTCTTGATAAAAATTTATTGACTTTGAATTTTTTCAATAAACTTTTTAAGGACCCTCTTATAGTCCTCTATTAAATAGTACAAGTATTTCCTCATGGACCGGCACGCACGATTATATCACGACATGACACTGACGTTATTACTCAGTTTTCACAAAAGGACCTTATAGTAAAGGTGCTTAGTCCTGATCCTGTACATCTGAGTGATGACGTCACATTCCGAAGCCTCCCTGCACCTTCTTGCTCATGGGCCTCGATGAATAACGGTTACGAATCTTTTGAATGAATCACATTTTATTATCGATTAAATAAAGGTGCTCCTCTCATTATTGCATGAATGAATGATTGTTTTTATTGTCAATTTTATCCCTTTTTACACCTTTACAAACAACGATCTACTTATTCGTTTTTAAGTATACATAAAACGTCAAGTATCTCCAGAGTGAACGCTTCTATAGTCGTATGAATTTGCTTTTGAATTTGAATTCAATATTCATTAATTATTATAACTTTTAATAGAAAAAAATAGCAAAAATTAAACCATAAATTATGAAAAACATACTGGTAATTATTTCAGCAACAAATAGTTATATATTTGTGTAATCATTGGTTTCCAAATCTATCGTCAATTAACTTTTAGGCTTAACCATCTACAAAAGGTTCCATAAATCAAACTATGATATTTGGGGTGTCAAATCGACGTATAAGGGAACATTGAACAGTGTCACAACACTTGGTTTCACATTAGCCATCCTTCGTTCTGAGACCTCACATGCCACAATTAGTATATTTGGGTCAACAGGTCCAATTACGCGTGATCCCTTACTGTTTCCTATACGTAGAGTGTTTAAGTACATATCTAACTATTAATAGAATACTTCTAGACTGAATAAAAAAATGATGGCAACGTCCAAGTCAGCAGCTGATGGAAGACATCTTATATTCCCTTATTGACGAAATATATGTAATTAAAGTCGATGAAACAATAAAGAGAGGAAAGACTTTTTTATCTCTTGAGTTGTCAAAGTCTAAACACCAAGTCTTAAGGAATAGAAAAAAGAAGAAATAACAGAAGTAAAACTCAGTGACGTGTTTTAAGGGTCTAGTTTTATGACATATATTTAGGATAACATTGCTGAATATTTATTGCATCGTAGGCATCTAAGAGATTTATTAAGTGGACTGAATGCTTCTTCTCTGTTGAGTCTCCAGTTATTATACATACATATAGGTTGTTGCGTTTAAAGCGTGTTTGAAAATTTATAACAGGAAAAAACTCATGAAAGTCCAATCATGCAGTCTACATTCTCGTGTTTTCTTTGAGCCTATGGAAGGCCATATTATGGGAGTAACTTAATATGTAAACTTTCTTTTAAACCTCTCAACGTATTTCCCCCTTCTTCAATAAGATCTTTATCTATTCAGTGTATATATATATATACATATATATATATATTGCCCTATTGAAACAAACATATATTTAAACATGTAGTGTTTTCTTTAAGGCTTTAAAACGTCAAACTATGTAAGATAAAAAAACAATACTTAAAACGGACAAAACGTACGAACATAGTTAAACAGACAAAGTATATTTTTTTTTCATAAATGACAAAAATCAATAGTTTGTTATTTATTTTTATATGTCACCGTATTTTATACGTGCTGAGAGCTCTCAGTCCAAGTTGCTTTCCTATGATTTTGTCCCAGGACCACAACTTGATTGAATAATTCAAATGGAAGCCCCAAGTATGTATTTATCTCCATAGCCACTTACCACATAAAAACAAAACAAAGGCTCAGGAAACCCTCGTTTTTTTTATCGAGCATTGAAGCCCTTGGATTATGCTATTATTGACTTTACATGGAATTTCAGGTATTAAGAAATTTATTTTGGGAGCATATGAGCAAATAAAGATTTATTAATACAATCGACTTGGGGAAACGGGTATTTTATTACAGAATTCTCATATTTTGGACACAAACACGTGCAGTGAGTCTGCTTTGGAAGTTCGTCACTCAATTTACTGTACTCATAATGTGATTCTTGATGCTCAAATTCATCGGGGACATCCTATTTGCCATTGACTATTTTGATCGAGGCTCATGAGAAAGGATAAACCCATTACCGCCCGCTACTCAGCGCTACAAATTAAGATAATGTTCATTTATGTTTTGTTTTTGACGTAACTGTCTTAAGATTGTGTTTTTTATCTCCTACTTTCTAGTGATTCTTATATTTTTACACTGTATGGATTTTAGCTAATATATAACCATAAATAATCTTAACCATTAAAAAATTAGATACCGAACGCAACATCAGATTATTGGAAATGGGCTGGAAATGTCGTTCTATTCGTACCATCGAGATCAATTCATTATTAAAATCAGTCAAGAGGATTTTAAGAAAATATCGACGTTTTTTAAGGGACAAATAAATTGTCATTTTATATTTAGGTCATCACTCTTTAACAGTAATTTGAACTATAATGTTCATTTATGTTTGTACGCAACTGTGAAGAGAGTTTTATTTATACATATTAGTCATAGGGATAAAAGATAAGAGAGCTTATTCCTTTCAGATGTATCTGTGTGTCCAAATATAAACAAAGTAATTTGTGCTACGTCATCGTAAAGCTGATCATAGAGATAGATTTATCTCTATGATCAACTTAGGAATACGTAGATCAAATTACTTTGTTTATTTTGAACACACAGAATACAGCTGAATGTTGTTTCTCTACTATTGAAGGGAATCAGCTCTCTATATCTTTATATCTCTATGATATTTGTATTTTAGTGTAGATTGTATTGCTTATTACAAATATTCAATAAAATTTCGTGACCGAAAAAAAACCCTACCCATTATTAGCTGGGATTATCTGTGTAAATCAAAAGAGCATGAGGTCAATAACAATGCTTAATGATGTACCAACTATTTTATATTATTAATGCCTCTTTGCATTCAACCGATCACGCTGTAGAACAGATTCCCATGGTTGGGATTTAAGCCTATTCTGGATTTATTCAAATACTAATGAAATAAAACCTTCTTTATATATTTTAGTAAGATAAATAATTGTCGTGCATGGAATCACATCTAGGAATAAGCTTTTCCTTTGTTCTTAGGACATCTCAGATTAGAACATGGACATATATTAAAGTATCTATTAATACCACATAAAAAGTATAGCTCCAAGTATCACTAATATTAGCGTTGTCCCGATCACGTTTTTTGCTCCCGATCCGATTATGATCATTTTGAATTTGAGTATCAGCCAATCCGATATTTCCCTATACGATAACTTTTTTTCCCCTCCCAATACAACCTGCAAGTTACTGTATGATTTTTTAAACGAACAACAACAAAAAATCTTATCGTTCGTCTAAAAAAATCATACAGTAACTTGCAGGGTTGTACTTATTCAAATATCTTCGTGAATGTCAGCCCTGACGAACGACAATTTTTCGCGAACGTCAACAAATCTGTATAAGTATATTAAAAACGTATAAACACATTATTATATTATAATTAAAAAAGATATCTGACAAAGCGATATCTTTTTGCCGATTCCGACTTTTCGAATCGATCGATCGGGACATCTCTACTTAATATGCCCATTCTCTTTTAAATTAATGATTCCTTAACTATTTTTTTTTCCGGTTAAAAACATTTTAGTCGGCAATCTGCAAAAGTTTTATACAGTGTATATATAAAATCCACTAAAAAAATATATATAGGAAACAGAGGAAAACTATTCAAAGCAGTTGTGAAGATACATAAATGAACATTTTAGTTCACACTTTTAACCAATTCATAATGATCAACAACAAAATTATAGGCGTACGTAAAAAGCTTGATATACAAAAGGCTTTTCAGACAGGCAAAGAAATAATTTTAAAAAATGTAGATATACAATACAACCTATGTATAGCGGTCACTCGTCTATAGTGGCCCCACTTTTTTTTCCTAACAGAAAAAAAAAAAACTAAAATCCTCTATGTATTATAGCGGCCACATATCTCCAGGAGTCACGTTTTCGGATTCCCTGCAGTGACCGCTATATAAAAGGTTCTTCAATCATTACTTCAATATAAAGAGGTAATTTATGAACAAAAAAAGGTTTATTATTATTATTGACCTTGATAAATTTGCACTTTCATATAGAAGTAAAATACAAATTCCTTTTCCTACAACTATGAGTCTTTACTTTGGATAATTACGACACACGCAACTGCATTTAACCTTCGAAAACAAATAACTTTGCTTTTATGATTGTGACCTATTATAGATATATAAATATGCTTGTATTGACTACAAAATAAGCTTGAAACATTGGGATTAATCGGAAAAATGCCTTTATATAAGATATATCAGACATTTTAAATGCGGCTTATCTATATGTTTTTATATATTTCTGGTTTTCTTATCATTTATATATTCGATTTTTGGTGAGTTCAACTGGAAGGAAATATATCCTTTTTTTAGTATTAATTATTTTCTAAGTATCTCCCTTCAACATTACCTTATACTAAAAATAATAATAATAATGACAATATGATTGAAATTGTTAATAGCCCTTTGTATTTTTAATTTATTTTTCTCACGTATGTTACGATATCATAGAAAACCCAATAGTTTGTGTTTTAGACTCAAGGTTCGTAGGTTCAACTCCTGAAAGCCACAGTTTTGGTCATCCTCATTGATCGGATCCTTGGTTCGAGTGACTAATTTACATGCTATATTACTTATTTATATCCAAAAGGATGCAATTCTATCGATCCAAAAAGACAAAAAAATAGAAATGTACGTTTCTTGAACATTTGATTTAGTTTTTTTGGTCAACTTCAATTTATTTCTTCAAATTATATAACACACAATATAATTATATTTGAAAAAAGATACCTGAAAGACCATTTGGATCAAACCTGATTGCTTGCGACATGACTCCTTTAAAAATGCACTTTTCTAGCATATAAAGTTATTAGCACAGCTGCTAATAACAAAACCGTTAATTTACGTATCGTTGCACATCCGGACATAGAATGTTGTTTTCTTTAAATGAATAAATAATTAAAAACTTACATTATAACAAATGTAATAAATCTTGTGATTTAAATTTTAAATTGAACTTTTTTGAAGGAATTTCTAAACCATTAACTAATGTTTACACAAGGAATTCAGTTGAACATCGATAATAATTATTCCCACTTAAATATTGCCCCTTGATAAATAATAATTTAGGATATATTAGGAGAGTCACAATTGAATCCAATATACTTTACTTTTGCGGGACAAACCATTGACCTAACTATTAGCTGGATGCAAAATAGTCTTGATGTTTTTTGTCTTTCTAAGCAATTCAACACTTAATGCGGCATTAAAACTAAGCCGACGTTATATTTGAAGTTAATATTCTTTAAAAACGCTTTTAATGTTTTTTGTGGTATAGTCTATGGACGAATTAAAAAATATCCCCCTGTCTATTTAGCTACGCTACGATAATTGCGATATATTCTGCTAAATAGGAAATAGTTTTTGTGGCGTCACGGAACATTCCATGTGGCTCGGTATTGTCACAATATCTTCAATTACTTCAAAATCAATTGAATTAAATATACTTGTTTTTGGGGAACAAATCACATAGCTAACTATTATCTGGATGCAAAATAGACGTAATAAAACAGGGAAGCTCAATGTGAGAGTACGCAGCTGATGAACAAGAAAGAAGAGAAAGAATAAATCCTTATTAATGTCCCTTGAGGAGTCAAAGTATTAAGAAATTAAGGAATAGAAAAAGGGAAGAATGACAAAAGATACATCCAGTGGCGTCATTTGACGGAACTACTTTTATGAAACATAACATAGGGTGATGACGTCACTGGACATCTGTTGATTCCTTTTGTCTATCACTCCCAAGATTACTTAATTGCGTCAGGACAGGTCAATGATATGGGTTAATATGGGACAGCCATATTAGTCCTCAAAATATCTCTGTAAGCGGACTGAATCCTTTTTCTCCGTTGAGCATTCAGGTATTATATAGGTGAGTGGGACAAGCCCGCTTATAAACAATCAATTGATCCTCATCAAATCCCCCTTCAGCCAACGTTGCTTTTAGATTTTGACGAAGGCAGTAGAAAAGGGCACTTCTGATTGATTAAATAGATATAAATCAGCAAATGCAAGTAGGCAAAATAACCTTAAGGCATTCTCACATTAATATTTAAAAAATAGGAACAAAAATCTATTTTTATATTGCTCCTTATTTGTTCTTTTAATTATCCATATCCACAGAGTACAATACAAAAAAAAAAAAAAAACAGCAGCAGCATTGACGCTGGATGAGAGGATTTTATCGATGTGTGCTTCTCCTTTATTTAATAAATGGAATATTGGAGGGGAAAATGCATAATTTAGCAAGCGGAAAACGTCATGAATGACGTCAAGGGAGTGAAATAACAATCATATTTTTTTAACTCTTCTTAAAGCTTTTTGTTGTTTTACTAATAGATATATGACATATAAAGAGCTCTTTCCCTTCAATAGCAGAGAAACATCGTCGTTCAGCTGTCGCCTGTGTCCAAACTAAACAAAGTAATTTGTACTACGTCATCGTAAGTTGATCATAGAAATATTTGTTTATATTGGGCAAATAACGTATTTCTCTGAAGAATCCAATAAGTTCTATATGTCTTTATATGGTTTACTGTAATTTCATCGCGCGTAAATTCGTCGAGGACCTTTTTATAGGCGTTTTTTTTTGTCGCAGGTATTTACATCGCTTGCTCTTTTATAGTCAGTCAATTTGTCGTTCATATTTTTGTAGTGGGCATTTTTGTCGCGAAGCTTTTTTGTAGTGTAGTATTTTCCTCGTTCGTCTTTTTCTCGTGGGTATTTGTGTCACGTAGCTTTTTGTAGTGGATATTTTGTCGTAATTTATTTCTTACTTTATAGACCTAATCTCGCGGGTTCAGTCGGGAGTACCATGGGGCTTTAATCTACCGCTGACACTTTTTTGGGAGAATCGACACACGGCCTTAGAGTTTTGCACACCTGAGCCTTAGTTGTTCCGCCAGGAGTACTATGGGAATGAAATTGACCGCTGACTCTTATTAACGTAGAAAACACCTAGCCTAATACTTTCGTAGACCCTAATCTAACGGCATGTGCCTACTTTAACCGGGTGTCCCATGGGGTTGAAATCCACCGCCGACTCTTCTTAAAGTGAAAACACCTGGCCTAAAAAAGTATACCTTAATTAAAGGATTTCACCAGTCTCAGCTGGGTGCCCCATTGGTTCGAAAATCTATTGCAGACTCTTCTGGGTCGTAAGAAAAACCAGCTCAAGAGTTTTCAGACACTAGGCCGAGTGTGTTTCACATTAATAAGAATGTCAATCAATCCCATAGTACTCCTGGCGGAACAACCTAAAAAGTGTCAGCGATAGATAAAACCCTATGAGACCCCCAACTGAGCCCGCGAGATAAGGTCTACAAAGTAAGAAATAAATGGCGACAAAAATACCCACTACAAAAAAGCTACGCGACACAAATACCCACGAGGAAAAAGACGAACGAGGAAAATACTACACTACAAAAAAGCTTCGCGACAAAAATACCCACTACAAAAAGAAGAACGACAAAATTGACTGACTATAAAAGAGTAAGCGATGTAAATACCCGCGACAAAAAAACGGCTATAAAAAGGTCCACGACAATTTACGCGCGATGAAATTACTGGACACCTCTTTATATCTCTATGGTTTTGCTCCTATATAAGCCCCATCACACCAGAACTTAATCTGTCGGTAGAGGTCTACCCAAGAGAAATAGCTTTATTATTAAATAATTATATTTAAATAAAGGCTTATATATTTTTATCAGTTGGTCCCATAGAGATATAAAGACATACAGAGCTTATTCCCTACAATAGCAGAGAAACATCGTCGTTCAGCTGTATCCTAGAAACGTTGACGTATTTCTCAGAAGAATCCATAGAGATATAAAGATATAGAGGGCTTATTCCTTCCAATAGCAGAGAAACATCGTTCAGCTGTATTCTGAACACAATGACGTATGCCTCTGAAGAATCCAATAAGATCTCTATGTCTTTATATCTCTATGGTTGGTCCTTCAAGGCCAGCTTTCTTTCTAATGTGACCGCCGCAAATTCAGTCATAAGCCTTTTGTTTTAAATGAGATTACATTTAATTGCTTAAATAGTAATAATTTACCTTCAATGAAGAAAAATATTCTTTATAAGCTTTCCTACGAAATCAGTTAAAGAAGAAGAAGAAGTCTTTTCATCATGACACAAAGAACAATAAGAGGACCAGGGGCGTGTCCTCCCGCCTTTTCTGTCTCTCTCTCTCTCCCTTCAATGCGGTCATTACAAGTCACTTTTATTTAAAAAAAACTTTTTAAATAGCACAGAGAAATATTGTTAATACCTTCACAGTAACATATTCTTATTTTTTGACTGCATGCTTTCAAATATGAAATCTTCTTTGAACGCAAAGTCGCCTTTTTCAAGATTGATTAATACAGAATGAGGTTGATGTGACAGGAGCTGAGTTATCATTTATTTTAGAGACATGTGCCGGCCAATGTAGGGGTAAGAATATGAAAGGAGGGATTATGAGTCATTTGGAGTCCTCGGAGATCAATTTTGAGTCCAAAGCTTTCACTCGCTACAACTATGATTTGAGCTTCCTCAATTTCTTATATATATCACTATTATGGCAATTTGAGGTGCCATCTTAGAAAATAGTTTAGAATATAAGGAGTTAAGTCCATTAGGCCTTAAGAAATATTTGATCTTTGTAGGTATATACAGCAAACAACTATAGCGCTGTTTAAGTAACTTTATGCTTTCCAATGATAGGTTTTGAAATTTTCGTATATATATATATATATATATATATATATAAACTGTCTATAGCGGTCAATCAAGGGAACGCAAAAAGTGTTCGTTAGAGAATGGTGGCCGTTAGGTACAGTTTTTTAGTACTAATTTTTCTTCTGCAGGGAATAGCCACTAAATACAGGTAATTCCATCTTCGTGCAATGAAATAAACATAAATGTTTAATTTCCCAATCAACAAAAACCTGATATTACTCCCTATATTTCTAGTACAATGCATATTATAGTTCGTTGTTTACCTCGAGTGGTAGCCATTTTAATTACATTACTGACGTCATTTTCACGTCTCTTCGTCCTTGCGTCTCACAAGTTACATTTTTGGCATATTTGAATATTCAAACAAACCAGCAATGAGCCTTATTACGCGTAATCCCTAAATAGATGTTTCTTTATTATACAAATTCGAATACCTCACAGCGGGTAAATTATGAATATTCCCGCGTATAAATATTATAATGGGATGTTCACACAAAGAAAATAATGGGATCATTTGGTGTATTCGGTTCTTTATTGTCAGACTATGAAAAAAAACCCCGAGAGATACAAGAAGGCCCTTCCTTATATTTCATGCTTGATTCATCATCAAATGTATGCTCCCATGTCTTTTATTTCTTTTTTCTCATTTCCCTCTCCCCTTTTGTATGGCCTGAAAAATGCTGCAGTGACTTCCAGGGCACAACTCCCAGCCTCGTCCTCCTTTATTTTGATGGATGGATGCTGCTGCTGTTACTGGAGTTATTGTATTATTATTATTGTTTATTTGTTGTTTTGTTTGCTTGAACAAAAGAGGAAAACAAAACAAGACCTCTTCATCACAATCGGAGATATGTATAAAGTGGATTCTCATAGGCAGCCCGGGTAACATCAGCTTACTCAGCTCTTGCAATGCTCTAATAGTGGCAAAACAATGTCCCTTTTGAGCATAGATACGTAAATACCGCCGATTTATAAAAACTACTGGATGCACAAGTGATTGAACAAAATGAGGAGGAAAGATCACTGTCGCAGTAGGCAGCTGAGGAAACAATGAAAAAGAAGAAAGGAATAAAGTCTAATTACCAAGTCCTATGGAGTAGAAAAAGGGAAAATCGCCAAAAAAATACAGTGACGTCACGGTAATGAAATAAACATTAATGTTTTATTTCCCCATTAAGGAAACAACAAAGCCTGATATTATTATTAATATTTATTCTAGGATTTCCTTTCTACTATTTCCTAGATTTCTAGTAAAATATTATTATATTTCGTTGTTTACTTCAAGTGGCAGCCATTTTAACTACATTACAGTCGTTTTCATGTTAGTTAAATGTTTCTTCTCCGTTGAGTATACAGTTAAGGTTAGGTCTGTCATAAGTACATATATTTCTAATAAAAGAAGACACTTGTTGACACTTGCATAGTTGACAAGAATCAAGGTTATTACAACTTTGAAGACCTATCAAACAACAAGGAGGTATTATAAGTTAATATGCTTAATGTTTTCTTAATTTAAACTAATAAACTACACCAATATTAACTATACAAAAAATGTCATATGTTCAAAAAAATATCACTCTTTTTTAAAGAAGTAGTTTCTGAATTCTAAAATGGAGGGAAAAAGTAGATTTTTTAATAATTTAACAATTTTCTTTTCGGATTCAATACATTTTAATATTTCGAATATAGTCCTCAAACAAATCACATTTTTCTTTGCATTGACAATTATGTGATATACCAATGGTTTACTGTCAGTTGTCTAATGCTCTCTTGTAGTCCATTATAATATTATACTAAGTATATGTAATATCAAATATTATAGACTATCCTCATAGAAAGCATGTAGTTAAACGTATATAATTATACATTCTTATCTAAGATTAAATAATATTTAAATGTTATGAATAAATTCCTGCAGAAATATCATATAATATGCATGCAAAAGTGATTATAAGAGAGAGGGAATGTGTGCTTTGCTATCATACATCAAGATAAATCGCTAGCAATAATACCTTGTTGACATGATAGTAATAATAAATGAAATTAAGTTATCTCTAATAATTTTCATGAATGAGTGTCTTTAGATATATTTTGTTTAATATTTACAGTTTTTTCTTCAATTGTTCAACCCTAAATGTAATGTGATTCAAAAAGTCTTCCAAAATGAGTATATCGTATAAAAGGCATCTAACGTTTTCAAAATATGCCTGCAGAGTGACGCCAAGCAAACAAGTCTTTGCAATTATATAGTTTCTACGGCTGTACGATACGATGAGGATTATCGGTACAAAGTAAGTTCCTTGGAAGTCTTACTCCTCCAGTTTCAACCAGGAAACAATAAACGGTGATAATTCTTTAGTGTAAAACTATTCACATATTTGTATTGATAAAAGTCCTTAAAACTCGATGAAGAAATTATACATGTCCAATATACAAATTCTGCATCTAATTTTAAGGACTTATAAAATATAGATTAACACAAAAGAATGATCATTGTTTATTGTTACCTGAGTTCTTAAAAAAACCTAACCAATTGTTTTCACATATATGTGGGAATTAGTGTGTTTTAACGATGTTTCATAATATAATTGTAATTCTATACTTGACTTCAGATTAGAGATTGAATTTTAAACTATAATGGATTTTATCATATTTTTCCATGTAATATCTATAATTCAATAAAGTCTTTAAAAAAGGACTCATAGGAAACCAGAAGAATCACGAAGAACAATAATTTCAAAATCTATTAACATAATGTAGAGAAGTATAATCAAATCGGTGCAGGCGGTCGCTTCATCATAGCAGACGCTTGTCCATATGATCATACAGAAGAAAAAATAAGTAGTATAATATGCTGTGTTTAGCGGTCACCTTTCTTTAAGGGTCACTTTTTCAAGTTGCCTGGACATTTTAGACATTTGTTTGTATCTTCATTTGTGTATTTTTTAATTTGTCGGCACTACAATATTTTTTCATCATTATTAGTAGCTTTAAATGAGAGCTCACATGTTAAAGTTAGCACAATCCAATAAATAAATAATTGCATATATTTTTTTTGTGTGATAGCATGCGTATATTGTTTTGATGGTAATCAAAACACAGGCCAATGAAATGCAATCATAGCTCTCTCAGACGATCCTATTACTTACTTGACATTATAGGTAACTATTACCCTTCCATAAATGCAACTTTAAAAACATTTAAAGACGGTTTTACATAATTTGCTGTCAAATAATCAAGAGGACATTAAGTGTATAAGTAAATTAAATTTTAGGGTAATTACTATTGCTTTGATATTCAAATAAACCATTAATAAGCGGATAGTGTAGCTCTCTCAAGTGATCCTCTATTATTCTTAACTGACTTAATATATATTACTTTTATTTATGTGTAAATAAACTATCACAACTATTCAAAGGTCTTCTCAATATTCTCTTTAGAAGAGTAATGCCTATACATTAGCTTTTTCTAACTATAAGGTTCACTTTTTATAGTAGTCAAACACGTAGCCATTGGCGTAATCACTGAAATGTAAACGGTGGTAATCACATTTCATGTTCTTCCATTGCTTAACTAATATACAAACGTAATTAATATTGAAAATATGCAAAGTCTATTTTCTTATCTACTCCGCGGGGCATCAACTGGCCGAGGGATTTAAAATTTTGGTGGGACGATTCCTTTGTTTAAAGAAGGGCATATTTTCGTATTGTTTTTTGAAATGTACTTTATTTGTTAGTCGGCTGTCGATTAATTGCAGCCTTCGGATCATTTGGTATTCAAAAATAACACGCAACCTTTACAGTTTGGTCATGTTCCTAGCCTTTACTTTATGATTCTTTCATGATTATATATATATAATTTTTTTTCTATAAGCTCTCTCGAATAAATGTGACCTAACATGTTTGCGAAAAGGATTATATCAAAGATCAAATAATATATAAACTCGTGGTGAATTAGCGTGCAGTTGGATAACACCCCCTAAGTAAAAAAACAAAACATTCTTCTTATCTTCCCTCAGCCACACCTTCTCAAGAGGAAGAAGAAATGAAAACTAGTGCTCCTAGTAGCCACTACACCTACACTTCTTATAATAATAATAATAATAATTTACTCCTATGTTAAGGAGAAGAAGTAAAGAGCCCTGGAATGTTGCTGTGACGTCATAAACTAGGGAGCTTCCCTATAGAAAAAAGGAGGGAAAAAGAAACAGAGGGGGATCTTTTCAGAGTCGAAGCACGAATCGATAGACTTGGTATTTCGCGCCTGTCATATGATATGATGAAGTGCATGCAGGGACTTGCTATGTACGTAGAGCACGCATGTAAAAAATAGGGAGTCTCTTCCTTTATCTATGGCCTGATTGAGGCAGGGGGTTTCGAGTCTCACGCATTTGGCGTGTGACACACCATCTATTTACACCCAGTGGCTCCGATCCCCTCTAATTCAGTGGCTTCAATTTATCGACATTTGAGTATCAAAGAAAGTATTTAAAAACAATGGAAAAATATGCCCTTGTTTATATAGAGGAATCGTCCCGCCAAAAATTTAAAATCCCTTCGTAATTGGCTCGTTGGTCCCCCCGTGAATTTACATCCAAACTTACATGCAAACTGGGACTCCCTTCTAGAACGTGATTGGTTGAAAGAAAACATTTGCTGGCCATCATTATTGTCATGGCTGTCGAGATGTAAACATGTCCATGAAGATAAGAATTGCATTTTTGAAAACCTCTTTTCTCATGGGCCTCGAGTCATTGCATTTTTATAAATAAATTTATAAAAAATGACTCTTATGAATACTAATAATACGATTTACTAATCGGGGGATACCTAACTTGAACTCCATTTTAGAATTTGATTGGCTTAAAAAGAAGACATCGTGAAAATTATGATCATTTTTCTGATGGCTGAAGAAACATTTGCACAGGGCTCGATTATCATTTAGCTCATTAAGTTTCTTTTCTCATGAGACTCGATCAATAGCTTTTGCGATTCCATATATATACTATAAAGAAAGCTGGCTTTAATTGGAAAGCATTTTAGCCATGATTTTGTTAGAAAATGTTAATATTATTTAAACGATAAATTTTCCTTTTTCATATATTTTAGTGAAAAATATATAATTCATCATATTTAAATATTATATGATCTGAAAACTTTTTATTAATTCGAAAAAATATTATTAAACTATAATCCCTTTTCACATTCAATCTTTATGAAAGCTTCTCAATTAATTGAAGTTAAAAATTCATTAATTTAAATGTAATACAATTTTTTTCAGATATTAAATATATATATATAACCCTTAAATAGATGTATATTTGAACTAAAATATCTATGATTCTTTTTACACGGATGTTCAGAAAACATTGATGACAAGCTAAATAGTAGTAACTACCATTATATTTCTTAAGACAAAAATATTTAAATAAAAAGTATTTTAAGCAGAGAATAATGTCTTTATATTTCATCGCTATATTTCATGCAGTTATGGATAAATGGCCAATAATATATTATATAATGATGTAATATTGTATTGCTTATATAAATATAACTTTTGCTTACTTAGTTCAATAGAATGTAGTATTCGACTGGATATACATAAGTATACTAACGCATAAAAACGTCTACCAACCTAGGATCTTTTCAATGACGTTGACCAAAGTTGACCTTCCCCTCTTTGGAGTTTATGAGCCTCACCCACAACTTTAAGAGTTAATCACGCTTTAACACACCGAGCTATCGCACTCCCTAATATTTTAAAGTTTTAAACCCAGTAATTTTAATGAAATAATGTTTAATTAATTAGCTGAAATCATAAGTCATTTCTTAATAATATTAATATATATCCAATATACCTGCTCTTGTCATGATATACGTTTTTTTAGAATATAATATTGATTTCTAGGCCGTCTTCAATTAGCAATCAATGCGAAGAAATATAATTTCGCCTTTCACGCAAGGATTTCTACTTCTTCACATGATTTAAAATTACGAAAGACAATAAGAGATAAACTCTTATGTATATTACATCTTAATTGATGTAAAAAGTATACCTAGTTAGGCACACATTATATATAATTATTATTTGAGGATTGCTTTCCATTCGAGTCTCGACCAGGATTGTACATATATGTTAAGATCGTTAGTGATAAGCATAAGGGCCAAAACTCTTTTGAAAATAACAAAATGTTTTGGATGGTCGGATATGAAAAAGTTGAATTAAGTAACTTATAAATAAATTATTGGGTAAAATGTTAGAATTGCTAAATTTATATTCTAAGGAAGGATTATACATGTTTAGATTTAGATAGCCTTAATGTTTTGCACCGAAGTTATTTTTTTAAAAATTAGTTTATTTATGCAAGTTGGAGATTATTTTTTGGAATGAAGTAAATTTTGTTGATATTGTTCGATAAAATGACTAAATTTACTCAACGCTTCTGTTCGACAGTTTGTAGGATAAACATTCAGTTTACAATAAAGTACATAATATCTTAAACAAACAGTCTCTTAACTGATCATAACTTAAATGGATAATATGAAGAAAAATAATACTCGAAATGTAATTAAACGATTATTTGTATATATATATATATAAATAAATATATATATATATATATTTATATATATGATAATAACAATTTTAGATTCCAGCATTCAAGTATTTGTATTATAAAGCATGTATGCGTTTAAAGATATCGTTTCATTTTTCGCCTATATGGTTCGACAGAATTACAGCTTCCGACAGGGTATAAATAAGCATTATAGCGTTAAAATTAGTCACTCGAACCTAGGATCTTATCAATGAGGTATATCAAAAATGAACATCTCCTCTCGGGATTTGAACCTGCGCTCCCAACATTGAGTGTTTAAATTATATTGATTGATATAAATAATCCAAAGGTATTGAAAGATATTACAATAAATCATCAGGATTTTTTAAAAGTAAAACTGGACGAAAAGTATAATTGATATGAACTATTTATATCAATCAATTATATCACTGGCTACAGTAGCAAGACGGACTAGTAGCAGGTATGATGATCTCTTATACTGAAGAAAGATGAGGTGCTTAAGCAAGAAAGCAATTCTAAATGAAAATATTGAAAATGAGAAAACACATTTTCAAGTTTTTTACTTTATAAAAATGACGGCCAAATATTTCAGAAGCATTTTAAGATCAGTTGCGCACTTTTACCCTTGAATGTCATTTTATTTCGACAAGTTATAATTATTTTCTTTATATTGGATTTATTTGTATTTATAGGGTTCAATTCCACATGATCACTTCGATATGATCCTTCAAAAGCTTTTCTCATAGCAATAAGAGATTTGTTCCTTGGCAATTATAGTATATAATTAACAATTATCGGCGCCTGTATTCGACTAACCGAAATATATGCTTAATACAAACGAAGGAGAATTTTACATAGTGATGGTCACTCATTTTCACCAAAATCCATTTAAACTTGGATTATTGCTAGATAGATGATCTCGAAGAAGTGATCGCTTGAGTAGAGAAAATATTACTTTTCTGAGTATCCTAAAAAAGGAACTCCAAGGATTTCATGTGCCTTTGAGGTCTACTCCAATGATTGAACTAGTTTGCTTTGAAATATCTTTCTTAGACATTTATGGGGTAAAAACAGGCTCTTCTTAAAAGTAATGGATGTTCTCTTCAATGTGTTATGATCTCAATACATTTGAGCTTATGATTCGCTGTCTTTTTCATTTCAGTCTTAACTTTGTACTTTTAAACTAAAAGTCAATATTTTCCCTCTTCTGATGCAGGCCAATATTTATTTGTCAATAACGCCTGGCTGAAAGTGCACAAGGCATATACAAGATTCGTCAGCCCTTGCAAAAGCTGTCAAGGAAGGACAATCCATCCTGTACTATCAATATTTTAAACTATATATTCGTACATGACGAAGGCTCTTACCATAACATGAGGACACATTTGCACCCTTTTCTTTTGTCTTACTTTCCAGCCTTTGTCTTCATGGTCATTGTCTTAAGAACACATATTCATTAAGAAAAATGGCTAAAAAAATAACCATTTGCATAGCTGATTTGATAACAAATCATTAACTATTTAAATTGCTTTCTCCTAGAAATCAATTTGAAAAAAATAATAATAATATTAAATCTCAAAAAATAAAACTAACAATAAGATAAATTGAAAAAGGTATAAATTGCAAGTCCAAAATATTGATTTATTCACTTTTTTCTTTGTATTCAGTTTGTTTTAGAGCGGGAAACGACCGGGACACTTTTTTTCGCGGGGAGCCGGGCGGGGGCTTAAATGTATTCGTTCCATTGTCATTCTGAAAGTCATGACGTTTTTTTAGAAAATAATTTTTCCTATCAAAAGTGCATCACTACTTTTTAATTTTTTAACATAAAAAAATATTTTCTTAAAAACGTCGTCACTTTCAAAATGCCGAACGAAAAATATATTAAAGTCCCGGCCTGGTGATTCTTAACCGGGCCGTTAAAAAACAGGCGGAAACCGGGCCGGTACCCGGTCGTTTCCTGTTTTAGAGTAAGATGTTCATGATTAACCACCTCTACTTTGAATCCTTTCAGTCCCAACAACTATTAGATGCTCTTTCTAAGCCATAACGAACAAAACTTAGGGGTCATATTTCCGACCTTATTTCAATTTGTGTTTCTTCTTTTATGATTGAGATCATCATAAAGCTCCTCCATGAATATATTCTATATTAAATAATAAAATAAAACATTGAACTCAACTAATACTTGTTTCAATCTTTAGAAAGGATCAATAAAGGTGGAGTTTTTATGCAACATGATTGTTGAAAGAAATGGAGAGGGAAAGATTCAAAAAGCAGTTGGCATTATGCTACAAAGTATACCTTCACTCGTAGCAGCTGCTCAGGAGTGAACATCAACTCCGAGAGACGAAATCCATCCAACAAAATACTTATTGTTTCTTCTTCATGGGTCCATGACGTCATTGTCGAATCCTTTGAATGGACTCCTCCTATTAAAACTAATTGAATGAAGAAACAGCTCATACTAAAAAGAATGTTCGTTTGTTTCGCTCCATTCTGTTGATAAATGGATCATCACTCTAATTATCGGACATATTCAAAAATAAAGAAAACAGTCTTATCAAAAAGTCATACTTATTTGTGAGTTTGCGAGACTAAACGATATAAGAGACCAAAATTTATAAGCAGCATATAAGACTCTTGAACTTAATTGATCAGTCTGATGAAACTTTATATGGATCAATCCTGAGTGACATTCCATATTGTGCGAGTACAGCTCTGAGATCTCAAGTGCATGCGTATTCGTGTAACCACATTTTATAAGTGCATATGCATTATTCTAATCTTAAGAAAGTGATTTCACGGAAATAATTTTTGATTATTAATAATACAATTATAAATTGTTGCAGTAGAATCCAATGCAGAGAATTTCTTATCTACCCACATTGTGCATTATAAAATAATCTTAAGTCGTGGCACCTTAGTTTAAGTCCATATATTTATAATTATCAAATCAATTGCAAGTAATCGAGGAGAAATTATTGATAGATTCTTCAATTTTTGTAGACATAACGCCATTTTAACAGTATACATAGTTTTGAATATCTGAAATGACTTTGTTTCTTAGATTCTGCTGTTATGGCGTTATTCATTGCATGCAATACCATTCAAACATAATGGATTCGATTACAGGCAGTATTGTTCTAATCCATGAATATCTGTTCAGAAGCATATAAAATTATAAATAGCTAGGTAAACTTGCTTTTTGGACAGCTTTCGAAAAAAGAAGTAAGGTAGATGAAATACAAACAGTTCTACTTTAAAATAGCATTATAACTTAGAGTATTTCTTCTCAACCATATGTCAATGTAGCGATTTCTTATGCAATAGAATAACCGTTCTCTGATTTATTTCTCTACACTCGACTACATTCAACGCTTCTACTGTTATTCAATCAAATTTTATCCATGATCACATTAAACGCGATGAAAATCGCTTCCCATCCCTCATCGATTCATCAGCTTATTTTATATTGGCCGTTGTGAAATAGTTAGGACTGTCGTCCTTGGGATCGGTCTTTAGGACCGTCAATCCTTGGGATCGGTCCTTAGGACCGTCGGTGCTTGATATTATCTTTTGTCAGTCTCTTAATTTTACATAAAATGCTGCAAGAATATTTATTTAATAGGTACGAATTTATAATAGTATTTGTAAATGCTATATTATAACTTGGCTTTAATTCAATAACAACAAAAGGGCTTAAAAATATTTATATTAGACAATTTGGAAACATTTGTTCCCCATAATATATTCTTTTCAGTATATAATCGTCTATAATGTTTCTTTAAAAATAATGCATTCACAATCTTTCGTTTCAACTGCTATTTTTTTTTGCCTATATGGTTCGATAGAATTGCATCCGACAGGATATAAATAAGCATTATAGCATTAAAATTAGTCTATCGAACCGGGGATTTTATCAATGAGGTAGACCAAAAATGACTATCCCCTCTCGGGATTCGAACCTGCGCCCCCAACATTGAGAGTTGAACACGCCTTAAACGCACGGCCATCGCACCCCTTATCAACCGCTATTGGCTAATTTTTAGCTATTGTCATCAAGTATCGACGATTTATTATTGTAATAATAATCAATATCTAATCCTTATTAATAACACGAGTTAAAAAAATGTTATATTGTCATCAGCTCATTGAAGATGTTACTTTCCTAATATAAAGGATTTTTCCTTTTCATAGCATTAAAAAATCTTGACAACATGACGTGGATATGACGTCATATAGAAACAAATTTTCCTTTTTTAAAGACCGACTCGAAGAACTGGACTAGACCGAACCGGATTGGACTGCAGTCCTCGGTCCTAGACAAGGATCGACACAACACTTGTTTTACTGCAAACGAATCAATTTATACACATCGTATAAATTGATTCAGAACAATTCCTTTATATGTCCTGTCATAATCATTGCCGTACTCTCCGTTACTCTTCGTCAACTGATATCATTAATTACTTCTTCTTTGCGATTAATTGATAACAATTTGCTTTCATTTCAAGTGTATGATCTCATAACTATTGACCAAGTATCCATTCTACTACTCCACCCTGGATATTTCCTCTTTAACCTATATTGTTTCGATGTATAATCTAATTGCTGAGGGTGGCATTGACAAAAAGAACTAAATGCCTTTTTATCCCCACATATTCATCTATTTATAATCGGGTACATTCCACATTCAGGTTGTTGTCGGTTGAATAGATTTGAATCCCTGGACATCCTACATTCGGACATGGACGTCCGGCTAATTATTTGAGTACTTTATTATTATTATTAAGTTTTCCCTTTTAACTATTCAGCAATATAGAGATAATCTAAAAATACGAATCTCTTTCTCTCTCTTGTTCGTGAGGCCCTATCACAAATATAAACTAGAGGCATATATACACTCAGAGAGTGCAAACCTCCGCCGTCACGGGGTCCTTATGAGCCTTCCGAGGCGAATTTTTCACGACTAGGGAGGCGTAGAGGGACGGGGGAGGGTTCCCCTCGACGGAAATTCCGAGAGGAAGACGCTCCCGGCACCCGATTTCACAGCACAGCGACATCTATTGGCAGAGTAGGCTAACTTGAAATATTTATTAGTATTTAGCTCATTTTGCATCTTAATTCTGCACTCAGAGATGCCAAAATTGTTCACTTGTTCCTTTTGGCATTTTCAACCACTCCACAAAATTTCATCCGAATCCGTTCAGTACTTTTTGAGTTATCCTGCTGACAAACCAACAAACCAACACCAGTGAAAACAATATTCGGCGGAGGTAATAAGCAATCTAGTGCCAAAAGTAGTCTATTGAACCTAGGGTCAAATAAATGAGGTTAACCTTTAAATGAACCTTCACATCTCGTGATTCCAATCTGCACCCTCAACATAGGGAGTTGATCATACAGCTTACACCCAGTTAATGGACACCAAGGCCTCCTACTCCTCCGCGATTATTTCTAGCGTACCACATATCGTTTCGATTACTTGTGGTAGTAGGTGTACCATATTGCTCTAGGTATTATCGAAGGAATATATACTTTTTTATTTCGAATTGAATACATTCGAAATCTCCAAAAATATATTCCTTTGAATTACTACTCGTCTGCGACGCTTTCTTCGTAAACAAATATTATTGATTCAGTTATCATTGACAACAAGGAGTAAATATAGTGTTATTCGAAGATATCTATGTTAATTTAGAGCTTTTAAATGCATCTTAATATCTGCAATAGTATATAATTTCCCCCAGATATAATCATTTAAAGAATGGGGTCCACACTTACCGATTTGTCAAACGTCCGTCTCGATGCTGAGATTGGTTGAAATATTACTATTATGGTTATTATTGTGACGCGTATTGCAGTTGTGATGAAGGTAGGAAGTATTTTCCCCAGTATTGGAGAACATCCCTTCCTCGAGGTCCAAAATATCCGATGAAGATTCGGAGAGGGCAGGATTTTTCTTAAGGGATTCACCTAATTTTGAGCGGAGAAAAATAAGTTAATAACAGAAGATTCAGCCTCAGCAAGTAAAAAAAATGAAAGCCCCCTTTATAAATGATAGCTGAGCAATAAATAAATAAATGCATGTGCAGTGGAATACAATCTCAACAAACCAGTTCTCACGATATCCCACATTCCCCTCTCTATCTCTCTATTTATATCAGAAAACTCCCTAATAATATAATTCGATTATATTATTAAAATATGTTCGAGATGACGTCTATACTTTGTAGACCAAAGGCAACTTTCTTTCGTGTATCTTGAATAATTTAAAACGGCATGGATACTGATTCATTTTTAATGCCATTTTCTAAATACACAACCGATGTATTTGATGAGAGGAAGAGAATAGAAAAATCAATGTCATAGAGAGATAGAGAAAGAGAGAGAAATATGAAATAGTGAAGGCACAAAAAGGCCTCGCATCCGAAGTAAACAAAAACTTGTTTACATCTGATGGATTATCTTCTCTCCGATTTGTATACATATTGATGCAAGTTGTATATGAGAGCATAAATATGCCTGACAGCCCTCCTCCATCTATTTGTTGTTTCCGGAAGCTTCTTTGGAGATATCTTTGAATCCTGAAATCATAAAACCAGGGCATTAACATGAACTCATATGTCTTATTAGTTTAAATACTCATGCAATACTTTATATGTACAAAACACAAATAAACAAATATAAAAGTTGTTGACGCTCTTGTTCGAGATTCAATTTTTTTTGCCGTCAAAAATATATGCATAATATATACCGGATGGATCTCTTTACGCATGCTTGATCAAAGTATTTTATTATATGCATACATCTTTAGTATATGTAATAAAAAATATATTTAGGTATAATAAAATCTGAGTTTTTGTTTGTCCTTTTCTAAACCGAAAAAGGGGTCAATAACTCAATTTTCCTCTGAGAAAGATACAATAACCATTCTTGAAAGACTCGTTTTTGTGCATAATGGAATAGTGTGCTTGATAAATACAATGAAAAAACACTGAGAAATGATCTACAATTAATATTCATATATAAATACAATAATGATATATAACCTTTCAATCTATATAATTGGATGATAAAAAAATAAACCTTTATGAAAAAAACTCACGTCTTCAAAAAGACTCTTGGCAAGGACTTAACTCTGACCAAAAATAACTTTATTATTATTATTTGTTTGATAAAGGAGAAGAGAAAATCATCATTAGCAAGAGACCTTGAAGACGGTGCGAGAAAATGACCGCAAATATATTTAAAATACTTTATTTTGCAATTTGAGGAAAGAAGAGGATCGCCAAAAAGGAGACTCGGATATATTTTGTTGAATAAATCATCGTCCTTTTTGTAGAGAAAAAAGAGACGGAAGACAAGAGGGGGACATATTTAAAAAAGGAGTCTCCTACCAAGCTTCAAAATTGTGCAAGGAAGAAATAAAAAGATTGTTTAGGGCTTTGGCCCTTTGATTATTTCTTTTATTGTTTTAGTCTACAATGCACAATTCTGTAGATTCCTGGTTGACGCCCTCAAGGAAGTTACCTTGAAAGAAAAAAAAAGGTATCCATTTTTTCAATCATCCATACAATGATAAATAACTTTGTGGAGAAATCTATTTGTTTTTGTTTTTTGTGTGTGTGAGTGTGCCAATTTATAGTAGAATGTCCGTGAGTGACTAAATGTCCGGAATGCCGAGAGAAAAAGAGAATGGACCTGAGCTTAGAGATTAAGGAATAACAAAAGTAAATAAAAGGGCAAATAATAGTAGTAATACTGAGGGTTACAAAACGACTAGATGACATAACCCTAAGCTCTGTCTTCTCTTAATCAGTTTCTATACACTGCTATATATAATATAAACATCCCTAGTAGTCAAAAAGGATACCAGGTGCCCATATATATAACCAGTATATACATATACTTAGTGCTCTTTGACAAAAGAAAAAACAAATTGCCATTGAGCTCTGTTGAACAATCATTCACTGCTTTTTCAAGCAGGCATTATGAATCAGATGAACCAATGGCAATGTGTGTGTGTGTGTGTAAGTCATCGACGAAAAACGTCGGACGTGGTTTAAAAAAGTAGTTTGAAGAATGCAAAATAGCCCACCATCTGAATATGATGAACCTTCTTAGCTGTCATTTTAACCAACCTCGACACTTTTTAATTAAATAAATCGACTAAAATAATAAGAGTGTGCGGGAATATGTGTGTGTTGTTGTGAGTGTGTTGTGAAGTTATTAAATAGTAAGGAGGGTGAATTTCTCGCAGTTTAGAGAATGAAGAAGATGTGAAGAATCAATTGGATGATGATAGTTGCGTTCTTTTTCTTCTTTGGTTGGAATTAACACATGTCTAAGTTCGTGTCTTTTATAAAAATAACTCTTTCTCTCATGTTACCAGGTATTTTATTAAAAAACATATTGGGGCCATGGCGTGAACTCCACGCAGATCTTAAAAAGGAAGTCTTTGTATCGTTAGTTTGGGGGTAATTTTTGGCGGGATATTCACTTGTTGTTTTTTTAAAAAGAAAAGGACCATAAGGGGTGTAAAAGGATGGGAGAAAAAGAAGCTGGAATGCTCTCTTTTTTGCGTCATGTGTTAATGATGATTTGGGCATGGGTGAGATTCGACGAAGGAAATGATGGGATTCTCCAATATTTTCGTGCTAAAAGGAATGAACTGCCTTCATTTAAGTATGCGTCAGGGCTGCTAATCTGCCGGTTTTTTTAAAATATCATATAATCATATGATTGTATGTGTTGTCTAATTCTAAGGAAGTATGTAATATGGAACTACTGACATGATACATGGAGGCTTTTTTGTGAGAGTTCCCTTAAGAAAAAAGAGTGGGAAGTAATGATGTTAGTTAACTATGACGTCATGCAGAGGATAGGGATTGGAAGTAGGTGGCTGGCATATGTATATGTAGAATTATATTTTCAAAATTCTCTCCTAGCTTGTCTGCTCCAGGATGCACGGATAATTAAACTCCAACAGAGTCCTTTAGAACGAAAACTGGAGACGTCGATAGTGTCGAGGAAAGGGATATCGTGAGAGGAGGTCGCTTGGAAGTCTCTGGATCACGTATCAAATCTCACAATCTCATGTCCAAATCCAAATTTGGGGGGCGGAGGGGGGATGTTATGAGTAAATATGACGGAGAAGAGGTAAACGGAAGAAGAAGATTAGAAGAAAGAGGTGGAATGACAGCCGCATAACTGTTCGAGCCGGACAATTACGCAAGAAGAGTATGACCGTTAATATTTTGGCGGGGAAAAGAGGCGGGAATCTTTAAAAATGATGCTTGTTGCACACGTTAAATGAAAGAAAAAACCATTGAATTTCTTTTTAAATGATTGATTTAAGCGGGGGACAATTTGAAGTTATAGTTATTATTATTGTTGAGAGCCAGACAGAGTATATTAAAGAAATGCTCTGTGGAGCAAGGAGTAGTATATGAATTTGAAGAAAAAACTTTTAAGAAAAAAGTAAGACGAAGAGATGGATAAGGAGATAAACCGGTGAAAGCGAGTAAGAAAAAAATGAAGGTGAGTAAGAAAAAAAATATGATAGGAGTAAAATAACCTATAAAATTAATGATGATTGCTTCAGCTATCAAGGAGGTAATATTTGAAAAAGGGGGAATTTTGATCGGGTGGGTTTTTGTAGTTATTGTTGTTGTATTACTGAAGGAGTAGTCCCTTCTGGCTATATGATTTGGGATATATGCTAACTCTTGGGCCTTTGGTCTCACCTAAAAAGCCGGGCATATAAGGACAACTCTGGACATGGTTGAAATTTTGGGACTGCATTTCTTCCTGATCAGTCTCCCTGTGATAGAAGTAGTTGAAGTTGGAAACAATGACAGGAACTGGGAGAGCGATGGTCAACACGCCGGCAATGGCACACAGGGACCCTACTATCTTTCCCCACACACCTACCGGCCTATAATGGCAGCAGAAAAAAATACATAATAGAGATAGATAATTGAATAATTATAATAATAGTAATAATAATATAGTAGTTCAAACAATAAAAAAGAATAAAATAATAACATTGGTGTAAAAAATGATAATTAAGTATTTAATTGGAGTACCCTTTGGCACCAACTGAATCTATTAAGGTAGACGTCAGAACGCAGCGTACAGTTTTAATTAATTGCTCTATTAAGTGGGTGAGCGACGAGTTGCCACACTAGGAAACATAGAGTACCGAAGTCACGTATGGTAGCGCTGAAATTCGAGGTATTTGTGTGTTCTTCATTGTTGGGAGAACGACAGTGACAGAAAATACTTAAGAAAGGGAGTAAGACTTCATTTTTTTATTATGAAATATGTAGAGTGACGTGAGGTCACTCTGCATTTTGTATGATAAAAAATATGAAGTCTCTCTCTCTCTTCCGTTCTTTGTGTCCCTGTTTTCCCTCCAACAATATAGGGTTAACAAACACTCCAATATTTTACGCTACCAGTCGTGACTTCGGCACTCTATTCTCTATAGCAGCAGCAACTTTATGCAATTGACTGAATAAATACTCGGAATGCACAAGCTATTCAATAAAATAAGGGAAGAAAAAAATACTCGATGGCGGCCATCTTAGATTGCTGTTATTATGAAATATATAAGTTGATACATTTTTCATTTTCTCTTGTGTAGTTCGCTATAACCTAAGAGGATTTTTTTGGTGCCTGCATATATTGTAGAATTATCTACGGACGGCTTTTATAAGACAACAAACTTTGCCACAACGTGACGTCACGTTAAATAAATTCATAAGGTTCAAAAGGGTTACTTGATCTAAGGGCATGCAAGATGGATACTCTTTTTTGAGAGAACAAAAACCGTCGCGTCCGATGATAGACGCGAGGGATCATCGGGTTATCTATTGTAAGTAAATAAGTGAAATGATTAGCTTAAAATGAGCGTGTTTTTATCGTTCTTTCGCATTCTTGCTTGTAAGTAAGAAGTTTTTTTAGTAGGAATATGATTGTAGTTGATAGTTATGATAAACATATTATAAATAATAAATGTTTTCCTACGTCATATCGCCGTATCCGACTGTCGTCATGGTGACCACAGCCCACCAAAATCCGTCTGGAATGGACTTGAAGTGAGAATGAGGTGACCCTGCCTCCGCAAAATACACTGTGCTTGAAAACAGAACCACTCCTGAAAAGTAACAAACAAGAGGAAATTGAGGATTGTTGTTGTAGATTTGGGAGGGAAAAAGTCTTTAGTGTTTGTGAGGAATTTTGGGCCAATTCTTCCTGGTCAATTTTTGAACTATTTCTTCCTAACCAGTATTTTTCTGGTTCATTTCTTCTGTATACCATCAAAAATATATTGGACCAATATATTTTTAATGACGACAGCAGAAAGAAATACATTAAGAAATATTATTAATGCCGGTATGACGTCATAGAAAATCGCCGGCAAGCTAAAAGTTAGCTCTCTCAACAGTTTTATTATCTACCTGAGCTGGCATTTTGAGTGTCTTTATGTTAAGTTAATCCTTACAATGGGATAGGAATGATGTATATTTGGAACTGCATTCTGACCCTGCGTATAAAAAGGGCTTCTAGACTGTTATTAAGAAATGCATTCCACTGTATGCACCTTGCTGCATGATCACCACTGAATTATATAATTTTTGATATGCTCATTAAATTTTAAAAGATATGTAAAACATTGTGTAAAGTTTCAGTGAGTTGTCCCAACTAACTGAAATTTTGCACAAACGTCAAAAAACCCTGGCCCATCTTATATTAAAAAAAGACGATAACTTCGTTCAAAGTGATTGGATATTTCTTTACATCAAAACACTTAGCGCGATATCTTTTAAATATAATCATGACACAATAAAAGATAATTTTGGTGCTTCAGCAAACACTTAAAAGTGTTTGCCAGACCGCATGTTCTATTAGCCCGAATTTTCTTTGGGAGGTAGCCCAGCCTATGTTTTTTTGTAAAATTAATCGAGTGTGATCTCAATGGAATCATCGTTAGGGCCCTAAGTAGAATGCAAAACATTTTGGAAGCCATGGGAGGTTAAGATTTGATTATTGTCACTTGATTTGAGAGAAGGTCTAGGAATCACTTAGTATGTGTGTTTATTAAGTCTCTTACCTATGAATAGAAAGAACATGAGGAGTCCGAGTTCTCGCATTGATGCTTTAAGAGTTCTTCCTAAGATTTGTAGACCCTTGGAATGCCTAGATAATTTGAATATTCGAAAGACTCTGACTAATCGAATAACTCTAAGAATGGCTAAGGACATGGCTTGGTTATTTCCCTCCTTGTTGGGAGAAACGGGCGCCTTGGGCGCTATCACTTCTTCTTTTTCCGCGACGATGGTCGCGAGAGTAATGAAATAGGGTATAATAGCAACTAAATCGATCATATTCATTATATCTTTGGCAAAGACGTATTTACTCGGACAAGCGAGAAATCTCACAAGAAGTTCAAAGGTGAACCAAATAATACAAAGCGTCTCTACTATAAAAAAGGGGTCCGTCACATCCGGGACTTCGTCTTCTTCGATCTTTGTCCCGTTGGCCGTCGTGTTGAACACTTTGTAATGCTTGAACTCAGGAAGCGTTTCTAAACAAAAGATAACGATGGAAAGTAAGATAACGAAGACGGAAATGATGGCCACTATCCGAGCATGCTGACTTGACTCGGGATACTCGAATAGGAGCCAGACTTTGCGCTGGAGATCATTCGTGGGTAAGGGTTTCTCCTCCTCTTTTATGAAGCCTTCATCCTCTCTGCAAATAAAAAAAGAACACAACATTAGACACTCATAAGCTATGACATATCAAATCCTCATATGATTTGTCAGAATAATGTTTTCAATAAAATGTCATCCTTATATTGTAGACTGTTTTGCATTGTACAGTTTGGGGTGTAATTCCAAAATAATTGCGTTAAGAACCTAGTACACATAGATATTCTATTCCTAAAATTATTATTTGAAAAAAACCAAACAATAATTATAGCAGCCAACATCACCAACAATCTCTAAACATATTTAATTACAAATAGCTGTCCCTGTAGTCTTTGTTTTGCTTCTTCAAATGTTTGCAATGCTTAGAAAGAGAGAGAGAGAGAGTAGCATAGTGATGCAGGTAGTAAACTCCATGACGTTTTGTTTAGCTATTATCTATGCTTATACAAGAGTACAAAATAAAGTGTTTATTAGCTTTTTATTGGTGATGAACGTATTAAAAATAAGACTAATGATTAAACGGATACTTTCAATACCTAATATAGGGAGAAAACTTGAAGTTGCCTCAAGGGTTAAGTGAGGTATCGACGTCAGTTAACCATCAAGTTATGATGTTTCCCTTTGGCAATCTCTCTTTTCTCTAGCAAATTTAAATCTCTAGACACCAAAAAAATACTTGAAACAGATGTTGATAAGATATCATCTTTTAAGTTGTGAAGTTTTTATTATCACGCAATGAATTGCCACGAGAGGATCCATCAATATTAGCTATCGAATCGTAAGCCAAAGCTTAGATTTAAAGAATTTTGTTTTATGATGATGTTATGTCCACTCTTAATTTGACTCATATTATTCTTTCCTTATCATTAATTTGCCTTATAATTAATTGAAGCAGATCTCACCTGAACTTGTTATGGCGTAATCCCCCAATTCATAAAACTGAATTTCTTCGGAAAACACGTCTAAGGGTACGTTCACTGGCCTTCGCAGTCGACCACCGCTTTGATAATAGTAGATAATTGCTTCGAAACAATTTCGATGACGGTCGAAATAGTATTCGTTTCGGACGGGGTCGAAATACCGGATACGACGGGACGGATCTCCCAGGAGAGTGTCTGGAAACTGATTGAGTGTACGGATTTGGGTTTCGTAGCGAAGCCCGCCCACCTACAAAAAAATCATAATGCAAAAAAGGAAATATGATTGTTAGTTAAGGAGATATATGTCAAGGTACGATATACGATATTGCTAAGGATAAGAAAAAAGGTGCTCTTTGATGCAATTGGTTGAAAGAAAGAAAATAAAAGAAGCAGAGGATGCTACAAAGTATCACATCACTCACATCTTATGAGGATGGAACATCGATACAGAGATAATAAATTAATCCTTAAAACATCCATGTCATTTGCAATCCTTTGAATAGACCACTCAAATATCACATATTAATATCAATTGAATAAAGCAGCTACTTATACAAAAGGGATTTTTTTCTTTTCTTCGGTGTGAAAATACAGGTTTCTTATATGTTTTGTGAAAATAAGATAAAGAATGTGAAAACCCTTTCAGAAGCCTGAAAACTTGTTTTCATAAGAAATAGTTAAAAATATCAATGATTATTGTCTTTTTTAAATTCAATTATGTACCTTCATTTTTTAGATTCTTATCTTTAGAGGTCTATAATCCTTACATTTATCCCGAACCAATTATTTATATTGTATATTTACAAATATAATAAAAGGTTGCCAAATAAAACCCCTCTGAGTTATGCATTAACCGAACAAAAGAGAAATAGAGGTTCAAATAACAACTGTATTATTGCACGTACATAAGTGAAGTAGGCACTGCAGAAAATCAAAAACTAGCTACACAGTTTTCCATGGGGTATGGCTTTAAAGATTGATGTTATCATTTGATCCGATTTCCTTTGGGTTTTTTTTCGTGGCTGTTGTCTATAACAAATATATAATTAAACGTTTCGTAAGGTATTTTCATGTTATTTGCATCCATGAATAACAAATAGTCAAAAAATATTGTATCTCTTTGACTGCTTTCAGTTTGAAGTTGATATTAGGGCAAAAAAAGTACCACAGATTTGGTTAAACTAGTAAAACATTGGTTGGACCTCCACTTTCATAGTTCTGAGATATAATTATGGACTATAAGTATACAATTATAGTGATCAATAAAAAGAATCATCAATAACATATGATTTCATGAATCTGAATGATTTAAACTGACAAAATTAATAGAAAAAAATTGTCCTCAGATTCGACGGTGAGTTTATTGTGAGGTTTATTCGAATAGATAAATAAATTCCCAATTTCATGTCATGGACATGGGCCGGAGATTTGATTAAGTTTATTCCTTCAAATTCTCTCGAATACCTCAAACTCATCAAATCGACAATAAGACGCGACATCAACGTTTATATTGAATAAGAAATAATTTTTAATAAGTCATTTTATATTATGGTTTTATCGTTAGACAGTAATTTTGAATTATAATGTTAATTTATGTTTTGTTTTAACGTAACTGTCTTAAGATTGTGTTTTTTATCTCCTACTTTCTAGTGCATTCTTATATTTTTACACTATATGGATTTTAGCTAATAAATAAACATCTTAACCAAAAAAAAAAATCCTCCTACTTAATTTGGATTTTGTAAGCACTCTATATTTTCATATCTCTATGGAACATAGGCTTAAAATTTAAAATCTATATAGTTTGCCCATTGTTTTTTTGGAAATATGTTAAAAATGGTTTTGGCATTTTAAATAAGGTTATATTAAGGTCAGAAATTATTTTACTCTGTAATTGTCTAAAAATATTCTTATATATTTTATTGTTATCCATTGTTACAATTATTCATCCTTTTTTAGAAATCAAAACATAAAGTTTTTAAAACACATAAAAATCTTGATTATTCTGTATTAAGTACGGTATTGAGTGGATGATGGGATTTGTATTCACTTACGTTGATAACCACGCGCTCGCAGTACTCATGATCATGAACAACGGGATGAAAGTGATGTTGGCGGTATACTGTGGGTTTTGATGGACTCCTTCGTCATCATGAGGGCTTAGTTGGGGTAGGGATCTGAAAGCAGGAAAAGAAATGGGTGAGGTGGAAGAAGAGAGTTGATAGACAATTGATTTTAGCGGTTAATCTATCAGTCACAGATAATATTGAATTCACTACAGAGATGAAGGCAGCATTATTTATTGTCGTTTTTTTATAAATAATTTAATCAAAACATGTGTTCATAGATTTTTAATGTCAATATGCTTATAACAATATTATTTGTCACAATTCTCTTAGTTTTAGTTTGTTTATCATTTGGTACTTGTAATAAATAAAACCCTATTTACCGGCACTCCTTTCGAACCTCTTGTTCTTTCAAAACATAACCTATCATTCTTGCAGTGTGTGCTTTAAATATGCTTTCATCCGCTGAAAAACTTATTTGCTTTGGTTTGATTACATAAAATATCTATTTTCCTAGATCACTGCCTTACACACCCTCCGTCGGCACAAATTTTGAGCTCCTCTTTCCACAAACTCACAACGTATCATTGCTACTATCATCCCTTGATTAATATAGATTTGTGTATATTTTACATATATAATTTGCAATTAATTTTTTTTCGTCATTTGCACCTAATATTTATTAAAAAAGAAATAATTATTATCCATGGTGTTCAAAGAATCCTCTATACTAATAGAATAAGAATGTCGACCGTCTGCTCGTTCGTTTCTCTGGCTTCCCAAACGATTCATTTATATCTCATTTTTGAGGGTTCAGGGTTTAGTGATGGTGGACGGGTTTCCCTGAAAATTAATTACCGAATGCATATCATAATCACCATAACGTTTTTGCGACTTCTTAAAATAGCCACGTTTAATTATGAACAAATGTTCTATGGATAACTTTGAAGTGTTAAAGTGTATTTGGGTCCTTTGGTTAATCCAGACAAACTCCTTTTCCATATCTTAATTTTATGCAATGAAAACGTTTTCTAATATTTCTTTATAACGGCACGTTAGATTCGGACAACATTTGGTTTACTAAGAAATATTTATGAGGGTCCCTGTAAAAAGCTATAATTATAAATACTCGTTTATTTATTTGTTCCTTTCTCTGTATCAGCTAAACACTTGGTTATGTGTTGATAAAATTTTCTCTGGAAAAGTTTGAGGCGCAGGAAATATTAGGTCTATGTTGACATTTGTCCGAAAAATCTCGGGCAAAACCGGATAGCATCCGCTGGTACTTTATAATTTGAAAGGAAAAAGAGTCTGTGTTGACATCATCGAAGACAGGAAGGATTCAGCTGCTATCAAATTTGAATATAGTCATCGTGAAAAGAAGAGCTGACAATAGGGAACTCCAATAAAGAGGAGTTCAGCCACAGTTAATCCATTTCTTTCCTTAGAAACGAAGGTACTTTTTCAAGTTCATTTGACTTCATAGCTCCATCACTATTCAGTGAAGCCTTCAAACTTGAGTAAAATAGCATCTTTTCCTTTGCTATGCTAATGGATGGATAATATTGGTCTTGCAAATATGGATGTAGTGCGTTAAAGGAGATTTTATACGCACTTTTATACGAGATCATAGGGTCGAAAGACTGAATAAAAAACTATATCCGAATAGTAAAAAAATGAAGGATCAGCTTCAAAGGCTAATATTGATAAGTCTAATTAGAAAGGTCCTAGGTTCAATGGATTAATTCTAATGCTAATTTGTTCATTCATATTTACAGGAATATAATATTCTTTGGAAACAAATAGACACAAAAGTATCATATTGAAGATTCTTTCAATTATAATATTTTAAGACCCCATTTCGTGAATAAATAGTTTTTTTCTTCTTTACTATTAAATATATTAATATTCTATGGAAACAAATAGACACAAAAGTATCATATTGAAGATTCTTTCAATTATAATATTTTAAGACCCCATTTCGTGAATAAATATAGTTTTTTTCTTCTTTACTTTAGTAGAATCTGGTAATCATAGTAGCTAAGAGGCAGTTTCAATGTTAGAAACGTTTGATCTTGAACAACAGCAATTGGACCAAGGAACCTAACTTAATAATAACAAAAAGCTTGTGACTCCTTGGACTGAACTATAAAAAATATCTGATAGCTGCCAGTAATACCATTGAGAAAATATCAAAGGGTCCAGCTGCAAAAACCACAGCAGTTCATGGAAATAGCCTATCAAGCAAAACCATTATACATATAATCACTACTCGAAGTAACAAGCAAAAAAAAATTAGCAAATGCACAAGGCCACAAGAGGAACAAATAACAATAACTTGGAAAATTAAAGGTTCCCAAGGTCGCTTTAAGAAATATATTCTTGTGCGTGTATCAACGTCTTCTTTATGCGTTGCCGTCTTTTTGGGGGTGGGTGAGTTGGCTCTACCTTCGACTTGGTAAGAGGAAGAAACAGCCAGAGGACTTTGGATCCTCCTTGTGCTTCGTTTCCTTTTTCTTTGCATGATTGAGCTGTGGGAGGTAGGAGTTGGGAGGTCGAGGGCTGGACTCCGATGGAGAGCATCCCCCAGCTCCTTCCTCGCCCTCATAGGGGGAGACGAGAAAGGCCGTGGGCACGGGATAAGGCTGATCACCTCCCGGGGAGGCGAGAGTGGAGGAAGTGGTATAGTTGCTTCGAGAATACCGGTTAAGAAGAAGCGCGGAAGAGTCCTCGGTAACCTCTCTCCTTGAAGAAGAAGAAGGATGGCCCCCCTCAGAGTTTGAACCCCCAGCGGCGTTTGAGAGGGCCTTGCTTCGCCACTGTGTGATATAGTCTACCAAGGGGAAGGGACGGTTCTTTGAGGAAACGGAAGAAGAAGAATACATCTTCCTCGCTTGTCCATTCCTTCGAATATGATGAGGAATGACTCACCTTACACAAATAAATCTATCACTCTCTCCCTCTCTAAGCGTGTGGCTTGTTTGAACTAAAACCCCACCCGAAGCACACTGCAAAACTAAACTGCAATATACTATATATCTACTTTTATTTTTGGTCATTCTTTACTTATTCTACTACTTCTTCAAGACACAGAAAGGCCTTTTTTCAGGCGCGCAAAATTAAGCGAGCGAAAAACAAGAAGAAGGAAGGTTTCTCCATACCTTTTTCGACAAAAAAAAAGACAGCACAAAAGAAGGTTCTGTCGTAGTACAACATATTTTTTTTTTGTGTGTGTGTAACTATACCTGTGAGCAGCATAATACTTATTAAAGAATGGTGGAAGCACCCCGCTAGAGGGGAGGGAGGGGTGGAAAAGCAGAAGGGAACTTATCAGCAGCGTTCTCTTCCTGTTCCCCTAGAACCATGAAGAAAAGCACACACACACACACTAGGAAAAAAGGCTTAATGAAGGGCCTAGTTAGAGGAATAAAAATCCTCATGGTCATATTAGTGAGAAATACATACACACTCAAAATCTTTGAAGATAATAATGTAGGCCGGGACGCTAATTGATGAGGGCAGTAAGAGGTCTAATGGATGAAATTAAAGAGGAAGGAATTTAGAGAGGATAAATATAGTAGTATTAATAAATTTGGGTGAAAATCCTGTGGCTTAATTGGTTATGGTTCTATAAAGTTAGAGCCATGCATATTGAGGTTCGTTATGGTATAAGTGAGGAGGTTGGACTTTGTTGGATTGCATTCATTGGTTGATCATCATAAATAGGGTTGATTTGGTTTAATTGGCTAAAAATTGCAGTAAAGCCAAGGCAAATTTAGGTTTACTAGGGGTTTACGTGGCTTCGATGAACTGCTATTGGTTCTTAATAATATCTTCTGGACCATAATCATTGAGCAGTTAATCCCGTGGCATAATTGCCTAAAAGTAGCGCCAGGGATATGTAAAATTTGGTTGACTAGTTTAAAAAATGAAATTAATAAGATGGAGGCCTTTTCCCTTAACATCTCCGATGGTTGACTATTTTTTTATTAATGAAGTTAATAAGTTGGAGGCCATTTTCCTTAATATCTCCGATGGTTCGCCATATTGATTTCTCAATCATAATAAACTTCGTGGCAAATCCACTGGCTTAATTCGCGTAATGGCTCTTTAAAGCTATGTCAATTTGCAAGGGGCTTACTGAGTGTATTAAGAGGTCAATCAGTTTCTTTATCAGAAGTCTAAGCGAGTTGCAAATCTAAATGTGTATGCCCTGACTTTACAGACCCATATAGCCTATAAGGCTAAATTGTTTCTTGATAAGGACTTTCTTAATTTTTTAAATTCCATAATCAGGATTTTAATTTTTTAAGAAGCTAAACAATTAAAAATTATTATCCACTATTTACATAAAATGTGTTAATAAGTTGAAATGCTTTTTTCTTAATTTGTTTGAGAAATGCTAATTTCTTTATCATAATCAGTGTGCGAACGGCTCCTATGTATTATTTGCTAAATTCGTATTAAAGCCAGAGTCATTATTGATATAGAGTTTAAATATTTTGACTATTATTTTCTTAGAATCTCCATGGTTGAGTAATATTGCTTTGGTTACCATTGCATCTGAGAAAGAAGATCACGTCATACATTGTTACGCAGAGAATAAAAGTACTTTTAGAGTACCTATTACGTCATCTATGATAACGTAGGCAGTTTTAGTTCATTTTTTATCATTCTCAGACGAACGGCATATGCTCATGGGCTTTTAAATACCTAAAGTGTTTTTTTAAATACAGGATCCGATGTTTAGTCAGGCAATCTTCCAGGTGCAGAGTCCTATTTTGATAGGACTACCATTATGTAAATCAACACGACAGTGTTTATATTCTTGTTTTTTTAGGTGTAAACGATTCTGAAAAGACTTTTAAGATAGAGCTACTACACTTTGACTCGGCGATCCATATACTTTTCATTTATCGATCCCCTTACAAAAAAAAGAATTAAAAAGGCTGCCCATCTCACTTCTGCCAAATCCAATTAATATAAAAGAAATTTTATATATAGTACCATTTGGGTGGGGATTTTTAAAATCTCATCGGCAATGTTTTTGCCATATCTGATCATTGGAATCGCTCCAGGAAGGATGTGGCTTTTATCCTTGAGGAGAGTAACGAAAGGACACGCCGTGGAGCATCTGACCCTTAAAAAACCTGCCACTTAGAGCTGTAGAGCGACTCAAACCCCCGTTAAGTGTCTGGAATTCACCTGGGGAGGGCTAAGGCATTGCCATTGCTTTCAAATTATCTGCTGGAACGGAGAACAGTTTGAGCAGCGTCCTAACTTCTTTCTTTCATCCCTCTCTCTTGTAAATATTATTTCTTCTTTTTCAACTTTATAAAACTTTTTTCATTTTGTAAATTAATTTAAGTAGTCTCAGAAATGGCCAGGTGGTATGATATACTGATATATATAAAATTGCCTTTATAAATAAACTGAAAGTATGCAGAAGAAACATTGTTATCGATTTTTTTAAATTTATTCCCCTCACTTCGATGCCTTTACGTAAAAATATAAAATTTACAGTCACGAATACTTAAAATAAAGAGGAAAAAACAGTTTTTTTTTTTTTTTTTTGGGAGTTGAGTACAAATTACCCGTTTAAAGGCATTTAAAATTGCAAGCATTAAGCAATCTTATATGTATTGAATTTAAAAATGATCTCCTCGATAGTTTATAGTTTAACAGCTATGTATCGAACTATAAAATATGTTCCCCAAACATATTAACTATTAGGGTATCAAAAAGGATAAGATAAATCTGTTAGCCATTCATTGGTGGAAAATATTGAGTGCTCGTGATGTACTTTATTGCGAGCTGAATCCAGTTTTATCAAGAATAAAGAAAAAGTCCAAATAAACGATACGTTTTCAATACATTTAGACATCGGTTTAATTTATTAGATTTTGTGAACATTATCTACTCACAGAACTCAATATGAAATCTATTAATCTCAACAAATACAATTTCATTGCAACCAATATTTGTTTGAAGATTGACCTCAATCAAATAATACGTTAAATTAGACATGATGCTGTAACAGTATCAAGTTAAGTCGTTTCGATATATGAATAAAACATATTAACAAGAGGCTAATTCAATTATAATAATAGTTTAAGTATTATTAATATATTTTTTGTATGATGTTATGTATATAAAAAATAAGAGTATGAATTATATATTTTTATGACAAGAATAATGTTCCATTGATTGCTGGGGTTTCTAAGAAAATATTTTTTGTGCCTAACTCGATAGAACTGCACTAAAAGTGTAGATATATAGAAGTATTATAGCATTAAAATAGCTAAATAAACTTAGAATCTTTTCAATCAACTGACGAATATTAACCATTCCATCTCATGAGTCGAGCCTGAGGGCTCAACATTGAGAGCTTCATTTGATTACTTCACCTGAGATAATCTATTGTATATTTATCCAGTATTTATCAACGTAGTTGGGCTAATTTTGGCAACATTAAAAACGGTTAAGTCTAGAGCCTAATATACAAGGCCTAAAGACAGTACAAATTTCTTAAAACAACAAGGCTGACCCCAAAGGACCACAATATCAAAAAATACTTTATTTTGCTGAGAAGTTGTTACGTCCCTTACAGAAAAGGTAGTACACCTAACAACATGAACAAAATGGACAACATCTCTACTTCAGACCCTGAAGCCCCTACACTATCTTGGGAGAAAAAAGAGAAGATATGGCCATGTAAAGAATTTCATAGATGTTAAGAGTAAGATTGAGTCTTTCAATATAGTCAAAAATGGTATCTGTTACATATATGTATATAATAGACTATTAATTTTAACATTTATTCGGTTAAGAAACTAATTCATCGCTGTCGTCAAAACCATTTGTAAAAATAAAACGCTACTCTCTGGAAATTCGCAACTGGATTAGGCTTTTATTGGAAACTAGAGAGGGGAAGAAGACGCTGGAGGAATTTCTTTTAAATAGTTACAATTATTTCTCCAAATTTGATTTATTTAAAAATAAATTAGTAGTTCCTAGACAGTTCACGACCGGCTGATACTGGATTAAGTTCCGGTATGGTGGGGCTGATCTAGGAGTTGAACAAACAAACAATATAAATATAAATAAATATATATTATATTTATATTATATAATACATATTATCCTTATATATAATATTAATAATAAGCCGAGGCTTTCTCTTTAAAAAAGCCTTCAAGGGGAGAAGAGAAAATATATACCAGTGAGTTATTATAAGGAGTGAATTCGGCTTTTACGGTAAGGTGGCATCATCATTCTTCTTCTTTTTTCTCTCAAGGTGTGTTGGTAAGAAGAACGGACAAGTGAAGGAGAATAATAATAATAACAATAATTATAATTATACTAAATTATACACATTTAATAATAAAAATAAATTATTGATGCCACCCCATCAAAATCCCTTCAATGATCAATTAAAAATATATCATTTTCTCACGGAAAGTTTACCAGGTGAGCCAAATAAAAAAGATTTTTTCTCTCCCTCTCTTTAAGATGAACACTTACTCTCCTCGTGCAGAGTGATCCGGCTTCCCGGTCGCCCCGGAGGAAGATCCCCCTCCGGACTTCCCGGAACGGACGTTAAAATTAAGAAAGCCCGACCGTCCAGAGCCATCCTCTGTCTGACTCTGTCCATATATTTTCCCGTAGAGCCCAGCTATGCTAGCACCCGCCATAGAGTATCATTTTGTCCCTCTCGTCATCAACTTCTCCACCACCATCAATGACTCAATGGGGCTTTCCCCAGAGACACACTCTCATATTCACACTTCTTTGACAAGACAAGAAGCAACAATATGTATCCTTCTTAAACACACTTAGACACGACCTTCCTTCAAAGTATGTGAGATCTTTACTCATTTTTGGAAGGAATCCTCGTTTTTTTCTGCTTTTGAGTCCTTCTCCTCCCACCAAAAGCAAAGCAGCAAAAAAACCCTTCTCCCATCTAAGTGTATTCAACATCAGAAGAGCAACAGTCTAATTTTTTCCCTCGCTGCTGCTTCTTCTTCAGAGGTTGTTTTTCTTCTTTCTCTTTAAAGAAAAACAGAAGCTGGTTGCTTTTTTGGAGGAAAAGAAGAGAAGAGGAACGAAAATAGGCAACACGGTTTTTTGAGCATCTGTGTGCAGCAGCTGATGGAGTCCGGGGGCGGCGGTGGCGGCAGACTTGGCCAACCAAGAGAAGAAGAAGAAGGAAAACAAGTAGTAGAGAGTGAAGAAGGGGGTAGAAGTTTGTTAGTAGAACCAGAAGAAGAAAAAAATGATAAACATAAGTAATGAAGGAGTAAGCAACCATTTTTCAAGTTTCTACTTCTTCTTTTGTGTATGCCATCACGCTTTTATAGATGTATATATATTTACAGAGTCCTCTTTTTTACCAAGTTTAATTATAGGGAATTAGATCATCATTAAATGTACTCTTGATGAATTTAACAGAATCTTAAGAAATGAAGTCTATGGCTACCAGAACTGTAAATTGTTTCAATAAAGGCCTAAAATTATTGTGTGAGACAAACACTAATTGTTTAAAGTTTTTTTGCTGCAATATCAATATCTTTCTCATCTTTTTCATTATTTATTGTGTTTAAAAAATATATTTTATATATGTTATTATCTTATGTACTTCATGATTGATTTCAGTATATATATATATATATATATATATATAATATATATATATAAAATATTGTCAAAGTATATATATATATATATATATATATTATAAACCCAGTATATATATATATATATATATAACGGTGTATTAAAATGATTGTCAAAAAGTATATTAAATGCTCATTGATTTAAAACTACGCAATCCAAAACACAAATGATTCACAATTTATTAAAAAATCTGGTTTATTTTACCGTGTTTTAATCCATGATCCCGCACCTTTTATAAATCTTTATTTTACATGCTTTTGAACAACTGTATCTACTTATACCAGAAATGAAACGGATGCATCAGTATGTTTTAAGATAGATATAAAATACGACTGAATCAATATTTTTGATTTGTAATAAAATGTATATTGTTACCTCCGCCGAAGGAGGTATTGTTTTCACTGGCGTTTGTTGGTTTGTTAGTTTGTTGGTTTGTCAGCAGGATAACTCAAAAAGTACTGAACGGATTTGGATGAAATTTTGTGGAGTTGTTGGAAGTGCCAAAAGAAAGAAGTGATTAAATTTTGGCATCTCTGAATGCAGAATTAAGGCGCCAAATGAGCTAAATACTACTAAATTTTTCAAGTTAGCCTACTCTGCCAATAGATGTCGCTGTGCTGTAAAATTGGGTGCCGGGAGCGTCTCCTCTCGGAATTTTCGTCTAGGGGAACCCTCCCCGTCTCTCTACGCCTCCCCAGTCGTGAAAATCCGCCTCGGAAGGCTCATGACGGCGGAGGATTGCACTCTCTGAGTGTATATATGCCTCTAGTTTAAATTAGATTTACTCTCTAAAAGGTTCACAAAGTTTGCTACTTTTTACCAGTGCTTTAGAATAGTTTTACGTAGAATGACTCTGTGAATTATGTTAAAGGTATCTTATATCAACTATTATTACCTCCGCCGAAGGAGGTATTGTTTTCACTGGCGTTTGTTGGTTTGTTAGTTTGTTGGTTTGTTGTTTTGTCAGCAGGATAACTCAAAAAGTACTGAACGGATTTGGATGAAATTTTGTGGAGTTGTTGGAAGTGCCAAAAGGAAGAAGTGATTAAATTTTGGCATCTCTGAGTGCAGAATTAAGGCGCCAAATGAGCTAAATACTACTAAATATTTCAAGTTAGCCTACTCTGCCAATAGATGTCGCTGTGCTGTGAATTGGGTGCGGGAGCGTGTTCCTCTCGGAATTTCCGTCTAGGGGAACCCTCCCGTCTCTCTACGCCTCCCCAGTCGTGAAAAATCCGCCTCGGAAGGCTCATGACGGCGGAGGTTTGCACTCTCTGAGTGTATATATGCCTCTAGTTTGTGTCTATTATTCAAAAGTTTATAGAGATTTCATTGCTATTTCGGGTCATTAATTCACTACAGGTCCCACGGGTTGGCTCTACCAAGGAAATCATATCGAAGTCTTCCAATCAATTTCATGGAGTCAACAAAAGTTGTGGGGCTTTGATCAGTTAAAAAATAGTTATATAAACTGTGGAGACTCGGAATTCCTTCAATATGAAACATAAAAGCTATTATATTGTACCAACAAGGCGCGTCATATAAAAGGAATGTATTCATGGAGTTGTTATGTTGACTTAAAACGTCTACCAATTGAGAGGAACAAAATGAATGTGACCTTAACCTTAATATACTTTTGGTGATGCAATGAGTTAGATAAATGTATACCGTATGTGTTTTGAAATATAAAATGCTTCAATTTGATATATGTTAAACAAACATCATAATAACTATATCAGGCACATTATCAACAATATTAATACGTGCCCCATTTGATACGTGGACAACTTTTTTTATACATTTTCCGGCGGAATACCTTCAAATGTATTATTATAATCGTCCAAAAATGCGGATGGAGCAAATTTGAGGATGCTTGTACATATGTTAGTATGTTAGGTATTCTTAATCGTAAAGAATGCTCATATACGATTTATTCACCCATAGTTGATATATATATATATATATTCAGTACCCATGAAGGCTGGAGTTATATGAGCTCCAAAATAAATCTTATAACAGCCCAAAGCTTAAAAATCAGACCACTCAATTCTAATATTGGACTCAAAATTAAAAGGTCCAAATCCCATCCCATACACAAAAGAAAGAATCTCTTTATATGTATTGCTATTTTACTCCTTCTCTCTCTATATTTATATATTTATTTTATTTAAACTCCCTTCTTCTACTTCTTAAAGAGGTAAGTGATTGATGTGAAGAAGACATGCTGGAATTCAAATATAATAAATACCTATACATTTCATAACAAAGCCAGTTTGTTCCTAGAAGATGGAAAAAGAAGAAAAAAATTGTGATTCCTCCCTCCCTCTTAGAAAGCAAGGGATATTATTATTATTATTAGAAAAATGTTTTTCCTCTTATTCTTTTTAATAATAATAATAACATGTAAAAAATCTCTTCTTTCATACCCTTTCATTCAATCTGGCTCAATCCTTCTTCAAACAGACTTTTTTTTCTTTTCTTTTTTTCTTTTATTGTTGCTCCTTTAACTTAATCTTATTTCTTATTATTAAAAGAAATAGTCAGTTCTAGTTGTTTGAGTGTTACTATCAAAATGTCCCTCTTTATTATGTAAATAACTTATTTAAGAAAGGATAGAAAAACTTTTTCTGTAACGTGATTGGTTGAAAGAAGAGGAGAGTGAGGAACTGCCAAAGCAGTTGGTATAATAATGATATGAAGCCTTAATTCACTCTCATCAATTTTAAGAAATACGAATGTTCTCAGTTGTGTATCCATTTATTATATGAATCGGAGGTTTGATAATTATTTACTTATTCAAGTATATATATATATAAATAATATTAATAATTATCAAGGAACCTCGATAGCCGTGCGTGTTAAGGCATGTTCAACTTTCAAGTTTGGGGCGCGCAGGTTCGAATCCCGAGAGGGGATGGTCATGTTTGGTCTACCTCATTGATAGAATCCTAGGTTCGATAGACTAATTTTAATGCTCTAATGCTTATTTATATCCTGTTGAATACTGCAATTCTATCGAACCAGTTAGGCAAAAAAAAAAAAATTAATAACAATAACAAAGTTTTAACACTATTTATATTAAATGCTTTTAGACCAGCTATTCCTAGCAGACTAGTTATGTCTTATAATATAACCAGAATGAATAAATGACGGCACACACAACTGACTCTCAATAACTAAAGAAAAGACAAATGCTTGATTCAGCAGCTGATCGGAGCCATCTTTCTTTATTGACGAAATGTTTTTAGAGTCGATGAAGCAAGGATAGAATAAAGGATACTTATTAGTAAGCAATCCCTCCAGCAATCAAAATCACAATGATCTCAAGGAATAGAAAAGAGAGGAATGAAAAAAAGGTGTTTGATATATACACCGTTGTAATGAACATTTTTTTTGTTGAAACATAAGATAGGTTGATGACGTCGCTGGAAGTCTATTGATTTCCTTTTTTCCATTGCCTAAACTACTACTAAGTTGTTTCATAACCAAATGGAGCAGCTATTTAAGTTGCATATCGCCATCAAAGAACTTTTCACTCTCTAATCATCTTATTGATAATAATGATGAGGATAATATTAGAAAATAATAATAATAATATTCAGTTGCATATAAACAACACAAAACAACAACAACAAGAAGGCTGAGGAAAGAAAGGAAGACAGAGAGAATGCATTAAGACGTACATATTTATAAAGGTGTTAAGGATTGATTTATTATACATTATGCTAATGGAAAACAAGGTTAGAACATAGACAAATATGTCTTTAAGGGTCTCTAGTAGGTTAAAATTATATATAAGTAGTACTTAGAAGTCTATACAAATCTTTTACTTTATTTTATATCATACAAAATATCTATTTTATATCTCTGTACCGGAAGATACTGGCAGGTTGCGTCGTAGGATATATCGACCTATTGTAATATGATATTGTAAATAGACACAATATTTATCAATGAAAGAGAAGTTATGGCTTCAATTCAGCATATAAAAAAAATATATTGATGGATATAATAAATACCTGATTTGAGTAAGACTAAGAGATATCTAAAAGGCCTATTTTCAATCGATAAAGTTTCTTTCAATGTGTAATGCCTTGTGGATGAATAGATATGAACGTCATATTAAATTCGTGATTGGTTGAATACAGGAAACGACCGGGACACTTTTTTTCGCCGGAACCTGGGCCAGGACTTAATTTTTAAAGCCGGGCCGGACCAAAACCGGGTCGGGACTTCAGTATACTTTCGTTCCTTCGTCATTCTGAAAGTGACGACGATTTTTTTAGAAAATAATTCCCCCAAAAAAAGTGACGACGTTTTTTTAGAAAATAATTTCCTACAAAAGTCCTGGCCCGGTGATTTTTAGACACCGTACCGGGACACTCAAAAACAGCTTGTACCCGGGCGGGTACCGGTCGTTTCCTGGTTGTATATCAATGGGAAGTTAAATTCTTTCTGTAATATATACAATTTTAAAAAATCCCCCCAAAAACTAATTGTCTATGATTTAAATAATGATTCTAATGATCCATTCTTACTATTATCCTTTATATTTTATACTTGTTAACCGATTCGTTATTAATAAATATATGTAGCTACCAGGGTATGAATATTTGTACATGTAAAACTATTCAACATACATAATCTCAAACAAGGATAAAAGCACTAAAAAACCATCGAAGTAATTGATTTCGTCTTCTTCTTCAAATAAATGTAAGTCGTAAGAATATGACGCATCATTTATTTAATGCTGTATAAATACATGACCATACCAAGTTGTTGATCTCTTTCGCAAACAATAATGGCATTAGCCAACCACACTCATTCAAGTACTTGAAAGAACCAAGGACAAGGAGAAGAAATCATTTCAATTAATTTGCATCACTCTGGTTTGTGCATAGTTACTTCTCTTTATTTTCCATTCTCTTTCTTTCTCTCTCTCTCTGTGTATGTGTGTGCTTAAGTAGTTCTTCATCAAGAAAAAATGGCTTAGTTAAACAGTTCTTTATCTTCAAAAGATTTAGTACCTCCATCTTTATAATTTTGTCCTACTAGGTACTTGGAATTATGTAGACATATCTTTTCTCTCCTAAAAAATAAACAAGGAATTCTTATACCTATATTTTTAATTTACTTTCAGATTCTACCGGGATTTTGAGGGAATACCACCTTTGACATAATATTTCCAATGCACCTCAATCCTACCCATACGAAAAGTTGATCAATATAAGATTAATTGCTTAAGAGTGGATCGAACAAACAAATAAACGTCTTTTTACATCCTTATTATTTTCGGGAACAATCACCCACTCAAAGTTATTACATCCGCCGAAGGAGGTATTGTTTTCCCTGGCGTTGTTAGTTTGTTAGTTTGTCAGCAGGATAACTCAAAAAGTACTGAACGGATTCGAATGAAACTTTGTGGAGTTGTTGGAAATGCCAAAAGGAACATGTGATTAAATTTTGGCTTCTCTAAGTGCTTTTTAATATGCAAAAATGAGCAAAATACTAAATGAAAGGGGGTCTCTATTCAGGGAGTAGGAAAGAACAAACGCTTAAAAAATATTCATGACGTATTATTGTTCATATATCAGATCAGGACTATGTTAACCCAGTGACGTAGCTTAAACTTTTTCCTCTTCCCGTCTCTGAGTGCTTTTTTAATATGCCAAAATGAGCTAACAGAGAGGAAACAATGATTAGAGATAGAAAATCGGGCGTGTGAAAGGGAGAATGTTTGAATGGGAATGTTGTGGGGATCGGCGGAGGTACACACTCTCTGAGTGTATATATGCCTCTAGTTATTCTTGCCACCCCCGAATTCCCTAAATACCATTATGTCAAATCTAACGTGCCATTATCAAGAAGTCGTAGAAAAGGCTTTTTAGCATAACATAAGATATGCAAAACGAATTATCCGAGAAGTACTAAAGGATTCAAAACACACTATTGAGGTACTCAAGTTATCCACAGAAGAAAATCTAAATTAACCAGTCAATTTGGACGAAGAAAAAAACAATGGTGACCCTGAATTTTCTTGAAAGTGTCCCCTAAATTACTCTCTGAGCTCTCAAAATTTCGTCAAAATCTAATTAATCCTTTTGGAGAGGAGTTTGGGAAACAAAAGAACATATGAATGGAATTCGTATTTTTTTTGTTACAGATAATGAATAATTATATAAGCCTATGATGTTTAAAACCATTTCTCTTCTATGCATTCATAATTCATTACCTCCGCCGAAGGAGGTATTGTTTTCACTGGCGTTTGTTGGTTTGTTAGTTTGTCAGCAGGATAACTCAAAAAGTACTGAACGGATTCGAATGAAACTTTGTGGAATTGTTGAAATGCCAAAGAAACAAGTGATTAAATTTTGGCATCTCTAAGTGCTTTTTTAATATGCAAAATGAGCAAAATACTAAATGAAATGGGGTCTCTATTCAGGGAGTAGGAAAGAACAAACGCTAAAAAAATATTCATTGACGTATTATTGTTCATATATCAGCTCAGGACTATGTTAACCCAGTGACGTAGCTTAAACTTCTTCCTCTTCCCGTCTCTGAGTGCTTTTTAATATGCAAAATGAGCTAACAGAGAGGAAACAATGATTAGAGATAGAAAATCGGGCGTGTGAAAGGGAGAATGTTTGAATGGGAATGTTGTGGGGATCGGCGGAGGTACACACTCTCTGAGTGTATATATGCCTCTAGTTATATATATTTTTCATGAACTAAACAATAACCATGTAAATAACAAAATTTATTGATTATAATGTACCACCTTCGAAAGTGTATCGTTTGATGAATATGTGTTGGTTTTTCTAATGAAATTGTTTTGATTGTCATCTATCCATAAAATTCATCCAGCTGATATTTTAATAGAAACCTTAGATCATGCGGAGGAAACACTTCAAAATCCTTAAATTAACGAGACTCATAAGAGTACTTTAAAGATTAAACGATTTGAGGCAGATATACAAAGATATTACACGATTGTCTTCCATGAATTTTTCTCTAAACTAAAAATTAAATTACACCTACTATCAATGTATTAAAGAAAATTATTTTTCGCCATAAATTATTATCAAACTTTGATACTCCAATCATAGCTATCAAAATATTTCCCTACTCTTTGATATTCATCTAACAAAAAAGCTTTTTTATTTGTAAATATACATTTCTCTTCAAGTATGAATATGTCTGGGTTATCGAGTGCAAGTCGAGTGGCTATTTATGCACAAAAATGATTCATTTAACAATCTTTGCTTTATATAGAGTCACACTTGCCTAAAGCCACCACTTAAGGGCAGCAAAAAGGAAACCGTTAGAGAAAGATGGTCGCTATACACAGAATGTTTTAGTACTATATTCTTCTTCTGGGAAAATTTGGACGACTGCTAAAGAAGAGTGAACTCTAACATAGGATTTGAAATAAGGTAAAAGTCGGATATTTTGGTACACTTTGAGGACTTACAAAGTTATTTGACATGTCAAAGATCGTCTGTGAGCTAAAATATTCATTTATTTATTTTTGTAACTGCCCTGAATAGTTTTACTCTCCTTCCTGTAAATGATTTTAGTGTATTTTATTTGTACACTGTATAAAATTATCACAGATTACGGTAAAAAAAAATTAACTGAAAAAAAAGTCGTGACCTGAGTCCTTAGTATATACAAGGAATACTAGATACTATATGGAAGGGTAACTTTTTTCGCGCGCCGGGAAATCAATACGTAAGTAGGACAAAGGAATTCTACTTATTTATTTTATATGTGAACGTATTCTTATTTAATTAAAATATTCAACATAAAACTTCAATCTGAGACAATATAAACTTAATTGAGATCAACTTTTAGAAAAGTAATTAATGTTGTAATTCGCCAGGTTTTACTAAGATAAAATAACTACTGAAAAGGAAGTACTACATACTTAGGTAAGGAGTCATCCTTCCATGTAGTTTCTAGTATTCCTTGGTGTATATAACAGAAGGATACTAATAAATGAATTCATTATATCTCATAGGATAAAACGACTCGCACATGAATTAGTAACATGACCTTTCTTAGTGCAATCTTATCCATAAACATATTTGTATTTGTCCCCCCAGGATGCAATCCATTATTACCAAATACACATGTATTAAGCAATAAATATTGGTTTCTTCTTTCTTGGGCAGTGACTTTAATTGTGCTAGTTTCATGAATTTTATCTGTTTGAAATTAAGTTGAACATAACCTATAATTTTATATCTTACTAGCGAATATTACCCGGCGCTGCCTGGGATTTTCCAACTTGACAATAGTCTGGATGAAAAAAAAATCACACCAATAATTTTAGTATTATTTTAATTTTCATATTAAAATAAATTCTATGAAAAGTCGTCCTAGGGTCTTCATTGCCATTTTTTCTGTTTTGTATTCCTTAAGGCTGGGTATTTAAACATCATAAAAAGAAGAAATCACACGAATAATTTCAGTGATGCCATTGCATGTGACTTTTCATATTAAATCAGTTCTTTAAAAGTTGACATTGGGTATTCATTGCCATTTTTTCCGTTTTTTATACCTTACGGCTGAGTATTTAATTATCGTAAAAATAAATAAATGACACGAATAATATCAGTGATGTCATTGCATGTAACTTTTCATTTTAAAATCAGTTTCTTAAAAAGTTATCATTGGGTTTTCATTGCCATTTTTTCCGTTTTGTATTCCTTAAGGCTGGGAATTTAAACATTGTAAAATGAAGAAATCACACGAATAATTTCAGTGATGTCATCGCTTTTCTTTTCTTATTCAAATCAGTTCCTTCAACAGTTGTCATTGGGTCTTCCTTGCCATTTTTTCGTTTTGTATTCCTTACGGTTGGGTATTTAATATCACACAAAGAAGGAATCACACGAATAATTTCAGTGAAATCATCGCATGTGACTTTTCATATTCAAACCAGTTCCTTAAAAAGTTGTCATAGCTCTTCATTGCCATTTTTTCCGTTTCGTATTCCTTAAGGCTGGGTATTTAAACATCGTAAAAAGAAGATGAATAATTTTAGTGATGTCATCACATGTGATTTTTCATATTCAAATCAGTTCCTTAAAAAGTTGTCCATGGGTCTTCATTGCCATTTTTTCCGTTTTTTTTGTTCCTTAAGGCTGAGAATTTAAACATCGTAAAAAGAAGTTATTTTTAAGTCGTTTCATAGAGTGTATATGTTATTTTCTTATGAGAAGTAGTTCCTTAAAAAGTGGTTATTGCATCGTCATTGCCATTTTTTCTGTTTTGTATTCCTTAAGGCTGGGTATTGACATCCCTCTCCATCTCTAGGCATTATTAAAATTTGATTAGCACGATGTTGCAATATAAAAAAGTGTTGTTATTTTACACAAAACTTAAATTGGGGGGACATACAGGGACAGAAAGAAAAATATTTTTAAGTAATCATGTAGAAAACGAATTTTCCGGGAAACACTCAATAAAACAAAACCACGTCTTAGTACCTCAGTCTTATCCACAGAAAATTTGGGCAAAATCTAACTTGCAAATTTTAAAAAATCAACAAAAACGTTTTGGCGAATAAAATAAGCATGTCGATGACGAATTTTCCGGGAGTTGACAACCCCACTAAAACACTCCCTGAGCTCTCAAAACTATTCACTGAAAATTTCGTCAAGATCTAATGACCCGTTCGGGAGATACAGGGAAACGAACGAACAAACGAACGAACGAACGGAATTCTTTTTTTATAAGTATAGATAATTAATTCATTCAAATTTCTATTAAATATTAAAACGTAAAAGTATTTTTGCCTATTTGGTTCAATGGCATTGTAGCACACCTTGGGTTATGAATAACAATTATCGCAGTGGCTATCACAGATTTAAATGTGCATCAAATCTACATGAAATGTCACTACAATTTCGTCCAATGCAAACACCAATTCAGCAATATTTAGTTTTACTTGGATTTACAATACTTTTTAACTTTGTGATTCTTCTTTATCTTTTATTTGAATTTATCATAAATAATGATGAAAAATGATTGTTTTTGCCTATTTGGTTCCATAGAAGTCCAAGTTTATATCATGTATAGTGAAACGTCATTAATTTCCAAAAAAATTGTGACGTATCAAAAACATATTGTAATAATAAATGTTGATGACGTAAGTGGGGAAAATAACATTGGTCCCTCTTGTGACGTCATTAAAATCATCGGCAAGGGAGTAGTCAGATCTCTTGGCAATATTGCCTTTCAATTTAGTACCTAGATTAAAGTCATTAAAATAGTATTACTTATTGGGACTGGTTTAAGTGAATATACATAAAACTGGAACTCTATAATGTGAATGGCTGATAGAAAAGAAGCGGGAACTTTTATTACCTCCCAATGAGACGTTCTAGAATATTCAATCGTTAGGCTGACTCACATAACACTTTTTGTGAGGTGGAGACAAATGGTAATAAGATTTCATTCTTGTCCAATGAGGCTTATGTGTGCTATATATATATAAATCAAAGCTATGATTCTCACTTAATTAGACAAAAACAAGCTCTTATGCATAATATTATTTTAATTGTAATCAATAATTGTCGTTAAAATAGGAAAGTTGTGATATTACGGTTGATAATAACGCATTATATTTAAATGACTTATCATTTAAATCCTGTATCATAATCATAATTTACAACGATTCTTAAAAAGAGTTGTACTTGGATATAAGACATTTTCACTTTGGTTCAACTGCAGATGTTTTTTTGTACTTGGATATAAGACATTTTCACTTTGGTTCAACTGCAGATGTTTTTCCTTAGGTGGTAGCAATGTAAATGAATAGAAATTCATTTAAAAATGGTTGTTACTCAAAATATTAAGATGCTATTGGAGTGCATGTTTAACTCTCAATGTGTATGACGCAGGTTCGTATCCCGAGATGGAAGGTCAGTGTTGGTCGAGTAAATAGAAACGATCCTTCGTACTGAGTTCAATAATTAACATCATTTATATGAATGATTGTAACAGCACAATTTGGAATTTATTAGTTATTACAAAATGTCATCAATTCATTGTTTTTTTTTACAAAGGACCGTCGATTGGACCCTGGAAGATATTAAGGAAACGTGTTAGCTCAGCTGAAGTGCTTTTCAACTCACAATGATTCCCCCTCGAGGGCAAATATGAATCTACTGCATATACGATATCCTGGGTTCAATTGACTCACTTTAATTCTGAATGGAAAGCATCATCATTTTTATGATCTCAGAATGCTAATAAATTGATAAATGCAGATTGATCAACATATATTGACGTATTAGGTAGAAATGGTCTCTAAAATCTAATTTAATAAAATCATTACGTGAGCGGCCGTCGAATGGAGGACGTTCCAAAAATGAACTCATCACAGAGGCTTTGGTCCTCAAATGCAAGAGACGTCGCGACAGAAGTATTGCGATGCAGGGAATTACTACTGAAAGCAGGCCCCAGGATGCTCTCAATGATGGAGGCCTGCTTCGTGTTTTTGAGCTTGGGGTTTCGGTTCTTATCCGAGCCGGCACCGCCGCCGCCACACCCAACGACCCCGGAATCCGTGTTCAAGACCATCAGGGACTCCCTTTCCTACCATGTCAGTCACAGTCACAATCAATGAAGGTAACTGGGAGGAAAAATTCCTTCCTTCCTGCTTGCTTCTCCTTCCTTCCTTCCTCTCTTCGTTCAACTGCTTCTTCCTCTCTGAAGCCATAGGAAGGCTTATAAGACTTAATTGTATGCTAATGATTTCCCGAATAAGTTCTTGGCTTTATATAATGTAACGACTCAAAGCCCCTCGGAATACTCTTTTCACGCAGAAGGAATCTCAAGATCATTTATCATACGCTTTCTAGTCTGGTTGTTTTATAACCCTATGGACTCCAATCAGATATCATAGCCGAGTGTTCCAACGAGTAAAATGTATTAGTTTTGGTATTTTTTTGCAATTACTTTTATCATATTGTAAGCAATATGAATATTTCAAAAAAGAAAATAACAATATTTATTCTTTTACTGTGTATTCCAAACTTGAAAACATATATTTGTATTAATATAAATATACGGAGTGAATCTCTGACTATTATATCGAGGAAAATAACCATATATGGTCTTACATTATACATTTCGAATAATTGACGTGGGTAATCTTCTTTGTCTTAATCTAAATCATATTCTTAAATGCTATATTATAACAACTGAGGCACCGGTTAGGATTAAGCCTAATATAATTGATATAATTTTAGGTCTGGTTATATTAAATTATCATAGGGTGCGATAGCCGTGCGTGTTAAGGCGTGTTCAACTATCAAAGTTGGGGGGTGTAGGTTCGAATCCCGAGAGGGGATGGTCATTTTTGGTCAACTTTATTGATAAGATCCTACGTTCGATAGACTAATTTTAATGCTTATTTATATCCAATCGGATGCAATTCTATCGACCTCCATCTGGAGGACACATAAAAAAAAAGTAGAATATTCATATTTTGTGTCATATTGTAGGTTTGATGAAGCTGTATATATTTGAATATAAATGAGCCTTGTTAACTTAATCCGTGAAATCTCAATGATGTATGTTATATATATATATATATATAATCTGTCTACATGCGTAGAAAATCCTGTCACTTCATAGCAAATTTAATTTGTAAACTTATTCCCGTAATCTCTGTTTTTTTCTTTGCAGTCAACTCCACTCAAAAACAGAAATAAGGATTTTAAAGTAAATGTGATTGGAGAAAATGCACCATACTAGAGAATAAATTTCTTTAAATATTTATTCTTTGATTCAGAAAAAGTGCAGCGTTATTTAAACTACTTAAAATAGAATTTAAAAAAAATGTTTATCCTTAGGTACTTATAAATATTCTTTTAAGTCTATAAAATTATCTTTTCAGCTTTGTATATAGATTTCCTTTTATAAGAAAACAAAAATATATTTAACTTTAAAAGGTAGTATTTTCCAGGATGGCTACGTTTGTTGTGACGTCAGAGACTATGATCCTCTGGAATGAATGTATATTTGAGAGCCTAGTGTCATATGATTAAATATTCATTCAAGGAACTTAAGAACTCTTTTTTATGCTCTAAATGACTAAGTGCCGAAACCCTAATTCACTTTATATCTGACGTCATCGTAAACAAATAAACACCATTCTTAGAGGGGTAATTCCTTCAATTTTTATATTTGAGCTTAGTATTAAATCTCATCAAAGTAATTGCTTGGTCAAAAATGAAGCTATCCATTTTTTAAATCAATGTTTGATCTATTATGCTTTATTCAAATAAGTAAAAATTAAGACACAATGTAAGATATTTTTGTAATGAAATGTCCACCTATGGTATATCTGTTAAACGGACATTTTGAGGCTCTGCAACAGTGTAGAGCTTGTATTTTATTTTACCCTGTATAACATTTTCGCAATAGCCGTGAGTGTTAGGGAGTTTTTAACTCTCAATGTTGGGGGCACAGGTTCTAATACTCCCGAGAGGGGATGCTTATTTTTGGTCTACCTAAATGATAAGATCCTAGGTTCGAGTGACTAATTTAAACGCTATTATGCTTATTATATCCAGTGGGATACAATTCTATCGAACCATAAAAGAACATAAAATTAGCAGATTAGCGAATAAAATGTTTTTAAGCAGAACATGTATAAGTGAAAAAGCTTTTATATGAATAAAATATCATCATGATTATTATTATATAAGCTGTTGCTCTGTACAGAAGGTTTGAATGGATCTTCTGCAATATCAATTCGGTGACGAATTTGTTGCCTATAACTAGCGAATGAAACAAACTAAAAGAAAGCTGGTTCAAAGCATAATAAAAGAGATAGATACTCCCAGTAAACCTCTCTGTGGATTAAATTACCTCAATAACACCAGTTAACTTTAGAAACAACTTGCCTTTCCTCTCACGTATCAAATAAGGAAACACGACTTTGCGAACCAAATCCTTTTCTTTAAAGCCTTATTTGACTCGTGCTTTGGTATAAGTAAAATGCCGTGATTCTCTTCATGTCAGTAACTTCAAAATATCCTAAATACTTATATTTCCTCTTACGGCTTTGTCGAATTTATCTAATTTAATGTCGAAAGATGTGTTTTTATTTAAAATAACATCGGAGTCGTTGACCTTTATAACGGAACAAGGAATCACTTTCTTGTGTGCCTTCATTGAATATTAAATATTGGTAAGACTTTTATTAAATTAAAGATGTACATGTACAATAATAATATATTCTATATTATGACGTCACGTTAAATTGATAAATAAAATACAAATATCCTTATTTTCTCATTCTTCTCAATATGAACGATAACTTGCAACTGTCAAGGAGTCCAAATTACATTTCTTTTCAAAACATAAATTATTTTTCCCGCAAATATTCATAATTCTCTCTCTCTCTCTCTCTCTCTTTCTCTGACGTCATGCCCTGTAGAGTATGATAAATGTGTCCAACATTCTCAAATATATATCTTTTAATATTTGTATCTTTAAATGTTAGATGAGATAACTTTTTCAAGGTGAATTTGTTCATTCGTGGCTCCTCACTATAAATGTCCTACTTCCGAAGGACACAAAAAATGGAAAGCAGGCCTTAGTTCTTATCAAGTGTATCGTGAACGAGTATTTCGGAGACATTTTGAAAAGACCATTTATTGGCATTGTTCATTTAAAATAGTATTGATATATTGCATCAATTATTCACTTCATTCGCAATTGTTGAGGAGTGAATATCAGGTATTCAGATATAAGTAATTCATTCTTTAAAATACTTTTTGGCTCTTCTTCAGTGCCCTACAAAATCCATGACGTCATTGGCGAATTCTTTGAATGGACTCCTCATACATTAATTGAATAAAGCAAATGTTCCTACTCAAGACCAAAAAGAGTATTTACTTTGTTAGCTCAATTCTGTCTATATATGGATCATCATTCTGACGAAGATCGGTCGTAGAAAAGTAAAGAAAACAGTGTTTACAAATGAAAAAATCATATTTATTGATGAGTTTGCTAGAACATTTTGTTTGTTATCCCCATCTATAGGGTTACATCTGTGAGAAACTACTATAGGCCTTCAACTACTAAAATTACTCAGTCCAAACAAGAGTTTATATAAAAAATATACTTAATACCTTGTGGATATAACAACAACAGATTTGAATTTGTCGAATATCTCATTGAGAAAAGAGCCAAAAAGAATCATTATTCTTAGGAGTGCTATTAATTTAGGATTTAACAAAGAAAAACACGTCAACCAATTGGTTGTCTAAGACTTTAGCAGACTATGGGATATAATATATATATATCTATAAAGATCTATATATATATATATATATATATATATATATATCAACCACACGTCAACCATTTGATTATCTAAAATTATAGCAGGCTATGGAATATATATATATATATGCATGAATATATATATATATATACATATATATGTATTATATGTATATATATATCAGAGCTATGATTCGGTAGAAAAATCTACCGGCGGTTTGATATTCGGTATATACCTTCTACCAATCGATATCGGTATTCGGTAGATTTTATTATATATCTACAGGGTATAGAAGCAAAACGTGGACTCTTAAATAATGCTAATTTTCTCAAAAATTTACTAAGTTGGGTGTTTATATTTTTTGAGATTACGATTTATTAGCCTTTCTAAGCATAAATAATCAATAATAAACAATCGTCAATTCTCAAAAATGAGCGAGCAGGACGCGAAAAAGAAAAGGATCTCAGATCTGCTTGACGCGGAAATTGAGGTGGCAAAGATCATGGACATTGTCAAGTGCTCCAGGAGCCTTGTTTTCAAGGTTGCAAAAATGAAAAAGGACGGGGAAGGCCTCGAGAGGAAAGCAGGAAGTGGTGGCCACAATTTAAAGAGGACTCCCGAGTTCCTGGAGAGACTGGAGAAGAAGATCAAGGAGGACCCCACAAAATCCATGAACCGCCTCTCCAATGACTTCTCTGTGGACCCCATGACCATCAACCGGGCAGTGAGGGAGGATCTGGGATTAACCTCATACACGAGGACTCTGAGGCACTTGTTGACGGAGGATATGAAGAGGAAAAGGCTCACAAGAGGCAAGAAAATCCTCACTTGGTTGAAGGGTAATGGCTCCATTGTGAAAATCTTCTCCGACAAGAAGATTTTCACCGTGGACCAAGTCTACAACAGGAGGAATGACCGGTGGCTTGGGGAAACAAAAGAAGAGGTACAGGGGGTGTACCGTACAAAACATCCGGCGCAGACAATGTTCCTGGGAGTCGTGGCGTCAGACGGGAAGAAGATGCCTCCCTTCTTTTTCAAGGCCGGGGAGAAGATTGGCAAGGAGACTTACTACAAGGTCCTCAGGTACACAGTTTTGCCATGGCTGAAGGCCAATTACCCCGAGGGAAACTATGTGTGGACGCAGGATGGTGCTCCATCACACACGTCGGACCTGTGCCAGAAGTTCTGCACTACCAACATGGCTCATTTTTGGCCGAAGGACATGTGGCCCTCCTCCTCGCCGGATCTGAACCCGTTGGACTTCGCTGTGTGGGGCAAATTGGAGAAGAAGACCAACAGGACTCCTCATCCAAATGTGGATGCTCTAAAGGCCACCATCAGGACGGAGTGGGACAACATGTCGGAGGAATTCCTCATCAACTCCTGCAAGTCTTTCCGGCGCCGTGTGGAAGCTGTCATTAAAGCTGAAGGAGGCCACATCGAGTGAGAGTGCTCACAAAGGCCCTGCCTATAAGTTTTGTTAAAAATAATATTATTATTTAATTAAAATAAAATTATATTATTACTTTTCTAAAATTGTCTCTCGAGTCCACGTTTTGCTTCTATACCCTGTACAGTATCGATCGATATTCGGTACGGTAGATTAGAATGAGAGAAAAATTTATTTTTGTATCGGCTTTTACTTCTTCATATGCATTCAATATCGGACAGTTTATAACAAGGACAATTAAATACATCAGTTGTTTTAATTTATTAGGGATTATTCGAAATTTAATACATACTAATCTTATAAATTATATATGTACTTGGATTTTGTAGGAAAAGGAAGTCTATAGCAATTTTTTCATTAACTGTCTCTTATTGTCCGATATGAACTGCAATTTCAGGTATTCTAGTATTAAATGCATAGCATAAGCTTATATTGAATGTCTATTTATGTATCTGCTCTATAATACTATAAGTTGTACTTCTTCACTCAAGGGAGCGCTTGGGCAAATGGCTGTTGAACGATGTTTCTCTACTATTGAAGGGAATAAGCTCTCTATATCTTTATACCTCTATGTGAATGTTACAGAAGTCCGACTTTCAATTGTGACTCGGTAACTTATTCGGTAGTTTCTAACGAATATCGTAAAATCGGTTCAGTATTTGAAATCTACCGTCGGTAGTATCGAATACCGGTTTACATTCGGTAGTCACAGCTCTGATATATATATACCTATATATATATATATGTGGGAATTAGACTCATAAATGGTTGAGGAAGTCTCTCTGAGTTCTTAAAGCAATCTTTTCATAGTCAAAGAGCTAGGAAAGGTTGTATGTACGTGTGTATAAGAAGAAGGATTGTTGTATGTAAGAACTATGTGTAGAAAGCGAGGTCCCCCCCCCCCTTTTTTTTTTTTTGCCTCCCTTCCTTTCAACTGTTGCTTTTTTATATCAGTTATACACACACACACTCACATATAGGTATGTAGGCAAGTGTACACCAAGCACGGCTTTACCTTTCATCAGACTTTTGAAGGGGAGGGAGAAATCTCTGTCTTACATGTAATAGTATTATTATTATTCATCTGAAAGGAAAAGAGAAGGAAAAAGAGAGAAACAGTAATCAAGAGCCGGCTCTGGAAAGCACTCCTTTCATATTGTAAACGTACACATCAGCTGATGATGTAGCCATTTTCCTCGGGGTACCCTATGATGTCACTTGTTTCAACATCACTGCGTACAATAATCAATATTATATACAAGGGTCAAAGGATAAAGATATTTAAGTATATAGAGTGTTTATCAAATAAAAAGGATATAAAGAGTTGGAAGTGGCGTTTTTAATATCCTAAGAGTCAAAACATAAGTTATTTTGCAGTTTTTATCAAATAAAACAATTCACTTAGAAAAAATTATTTAATTCATTGTGAAAATAGTGCCTGTAGTTCATTCGCTTGGGTATGATCTTAAGATTTAGGAAGGCTCTTTATCAATTCTATCCTCTCATTTTCTTAATATATATGTCAACTGTTGAAGCTTACAGTTTTTTCTTCCTATAAACACTCTATATATTTATATCTCTATGTTTGAAACTCATGCTTCCAAATAAAATGATGAAGCTCTTACAATCATGCCATTAAACTTTATTTTTCTCCAGTTGGAAGCTCAATTTCCCCTCTTTTTCTACGTTTTATTGTTTGAATAAGGATCCATTTGTCTGGCAGCTTAATGAAACAGAAGAAAAATATATTTATCACATGAAAACTTGTAGTGGTTTTAATAAATGAATAGTGATATTAAAACAGAATATTCTTAATGAGATGAGATAGTTTTTCTTCTTAAAGAATAAAATCATATTTACCTATTGAGGTTCGCACCTCAACATCTATGAATAAAGGTTTATTTCATAATACTAACTGTTTTTTATTATTAAAAAAAGAAAAAAAAAAGAAAAGAAAAAAAATCAAAAAAAGGGTTATTTCATAATACTAACAGTTTTTTATTATTTATTTACCACTATTTTATTTATCACCAATCAGATTCGAGCGTTAGGTCCTCAGTTGATAGCTCAAACATGATTGGTGAAAAATAAAATATTGGTAAAAAAGAGTTCTATATAAACATAACTTTATTTTAAATAGAATATATAAGATTGCTGATCAGAGATTATTCAACGGGTATTTAAATTTTCCCGCGACTTTTTATTGGACTAGATCTGAGATAAGTAAGTAAGAAGAAAATGTAAATAACCAAACCTTTCATTTATTGAGGGGATTTTTTAGATAGAACAAATAGTCTCTCTAATATATATAACACTTTGTTTCCTACTTGATATACAAGGCAAAATAAACAAAAATCAAAAGAGAAAGATGCTTTATAAGTACATTAAGGTATTCATTTAGCCGAAAAAATACTTTAATTTAGGATGTTTTTCATTATTGTAAAGAAAATAAATTTAAATTTTGTATGAAAGCCGTTTATTTTTTGAAACGTTCAGCCTCAAATAAATTGAAATATTCTTTACTAATGTTTCTATCTTTCATCCCTACATAGATACTAATAACTGTACATAGTTACATTGTTGTTTATGTGATAATTGAGGTGACAAAAAATGCTTCTTGATCGATTTTTTATCATGTGAGTGTAATGAAGGTCAAGTCTTGATGGAGAATACAATATATATATATATAAGTGAATAAATAAATATATATATTAGTAGTTTTACTTTACACATGTCTGTGAAACATAGTGATTAAAAACAATATATCATATTTTAGGATCAGCTCTTTAAAATACTTGAGTGTTTGTAATCCCCTTCAATTCATATTACTGAATCTATGACTTTACTCATCTGACGTCACATCCCTGACTGTTTCTTGTATGTATGCATTCTATTTCCTTTTTCAAATGCCAAGGAGTATGGATTGTGAAAGCTCTGCATTAATTTAAAATGTATTTCATATTCAATGCCAAGGTCACGTTGAAAAATTAGAATTTTGAGGAGCTGCAGTGACGAGTGATGACGTAAAACGGGTTCTCTTCAACTGAATAATATAAATAAGCGTCATATTATGAGGATCATTGAATAAAACTTGCGGTTATTGTATGGTAACATTTTTTCCTTGATGTATCTAACTTTTAATTTCTGCAGGTTGTAAGATATAAAATTACAAATCTTGCCACAAATGATAACGTTATCTTCTCAATAAATATATAACAGAACAGATGAATTTCTTTAAACTCAAATATTGTATATGTGCATTGTCAATTTTGTAGTTTAAAAATATTATATTGAAAAAGAGTTGATAAAAGAGAAAGGTTGAGTGATTTAACATTTTGTTATAGGTCCCTTTTTCAGTTATTATTCAGCTGATGGTGTGTATTAATCATTCTAATATAACATTCAAATGAGATAACTTTTGTTATTGTCCTAGTTTATCTAAGGAATATATCTATTTGAACAAACACTTTAAAAAAAAATATAAATTAAATACAGACTCTACACATTAATAATAATTATTATATTTGTATGACGTCACGCCATATAGATTCAGCCAATAGCGTGTCTTTATTTTCTGTATAGGTATGCCATGCTGTTTACTTGTAAAAGCTTAATAAACATATATTAATTACCAACATTATTTTTGATAAATAAATGATTATTTATTTTAAGCAACAAATAATAAATAAGAACAGATAAATAATATTAGATAACTAAATAAGGACCTTAATGAATAAATTTTATTTAATGTCTAAGTTAATGTTTACTGTCTAAGATAATTAATAATATCTCCCTCATGTAGGTATATAACTGTTAACTTTCTACAGGACTGAGAACAGTGAACTAATAAATTTAAAGCAAAATACATATTTATTATCTGTGAAGCCGTTACTTAGCGAATAAAATCTTTTTTTTTGTTGTTCATTTAGGTTCAAGATTGAACCTACCTTATCGGATCTTCTTAATCCAGTATCAACAAAATCTCTTTTTACAATTCTACTTGTTATTTTGTAGTGTAAATCATGTCGAAAATAAAAAAAAACTATATATTCTTGTTATTTAATCGTATATATATATATATCATAGATGTACTTCACTAACATAACTACACGGTTTACTTAGGGTTTCCTTAGACATTATAATAATCATAATGATAATAAGTGCTGCTAAATCACAGAGAAAAAGAAATAAAAGCTACGGAACTTTTATTAGCCCTTGTTTTTGAAGACAACACAACCTTTCGAGAAGGTGGGTTCATTAGAAAATAATATAACGATGTATTATATGTATATATATATAGTAATTCTATCTAATTAATGTTCTTAATTGACAAGTTATCTTCCACTCTCTCTCAACGTATAGACGCCTTTTCATTAATTAAGTATTCCTGGAACCCAGGTTTGGTCAGGGGGTATGCATAACTAACTATTATTGAGGACTCACTCAAATGGGATTTGAGACAACTATTTGGAGTCTTAAGCCATCTTCAATTTCATTGTTTTTCATATATATTTTTTTAACACATTACTTTTGCTTTGCCTATTTGCTTTCATGTAGTTCCAGCATCCGTTTTGAAACTGAATAAACATTACAACATTATAATTATGCCATCAAACAAGGATACTGCTCTCTTGCCCCTTCCCTCCTCGGGAGGAGATGAACCCATACACTGAGAGTCTATCTGGCTTTCACCGAGCTACTTTCATATTTTTTCATGGCTATTTATCTCTTATCATAATAAGCTTTTGAGTTATGTTGCAATTATTTATTAAAAGAGTTACAGCTTTTGCTCTAAAGATTCCGACTCTCGATGGAGGATCTTGGGATAACGCGTCTGTAATCGTCAAATACTTCCCGTCAACTTATCAGCACTACGGCAAGGCCATCAGAATAATTATCAAAAATTATAATATATTTAAAAAAGAATCTCAGTTTTTATTTTAAGAAAAATTATGTATTGTGTTCTTCTTTTACAACGTTTTTAGATTTAAATGTCCATGAGTTTTAAGGTCTTACGTGGTATATTAATTTTAAACTTTAATGTTTTTCATGTTTTTACCAAACACAAATATCACCCTTTTTATAGAGATTTTTATTTTAAATTATTATATTATATGAATAGAATAAAGACCTTTGTAATGGAAAAAAGAGTTAAGGCTTAGCTGTATGTATACATAATTATCTTATAATATACATATATTGGATCTCTATTGGTTGTTCTTGGTTATTTGATCGTCAGTCTTACTTATTTGATTTGGAAGTCATCTATTTGGAATACATATGTGTGAATACAATATATTATTAAATTTATTCATGACCTATTTTTAACAAATTTCTTTCAAAATATTATTTATCACCCTTTGTGTGGTTCAACAAGATCTTTTTTCTATCGCTGAATTAGATATTTGCTTTATTAACATCAAGATGAATAACGATTTCTGGTCCGTCCATATTCTTACTTTGATGTTTTTATTTTGAATTATTTTATATATCTAATTTTCATTATTCTTAGGAACTTTAGATTTTGCTCGTCTCTCTATGAGATTCGATCATGTCCCTTTTAAATAGATTAGTGTCGAACAAATCAACTTGTTAATCAAAATAACTAAATGACATCTCATCTCCTGGAACTAAATAACTTTTTTAGCATTAAAATTAGTAAAGTTTTCCTAAGATTTCATCCATCAAATAGATTTCTCTGTCTTTCCAAAAACCCATTTATACAACATTAATATTACAATCTGGAACGTTGTCATTATCTCAATAATGCATCATAAATTAATAATACCTCATGATAACGATACAAAATGGGTAAAAGCCATAGTTTTATATTATGCCTAGCTAATGAGAACAATCAATTATATGGACAAAGATTTAGCTATTTTCTAATTAAAGCACTTTGTAAACACAAAGGCGGTGGCATGACTGCATGTTATTCAAGTGTAATAGAAATATAGACATGGAAAGGGTATCGTATTCGTTCATTACATTTATTTATCATTGGTGGATTTCTTAATATTGGATGATTGCATTCATTAGACAAAAAATATAATATTTAAGCTTCTTTCCGGCTTTACTTTTCGTTCTATGATTGACAATCGATACGTCTTAGAAGCGGGTTTAGACATTACAATTAACAGAAAAAAAGCATCATTGACCTTTGGGCTTTCCTCTCATGGTATATGTCTTTTGATCGTATCGACATAGCTGAATTAGGGGATTTGTGTACTTTTCTCTATGACCAATAAAATTTTGGTAAAACCACCATTTAATCACTCCATGAATGAACTAAATGTCTCCTTGTTCAAACGCCCATTGACTAGCCGAAAAAAATGTATTATATCCCTGACGCCTCAGTGACACCGTGTAAGGGAGTGCGATAGCCGTGTGCGTACAGGTGTGTTCAACTCTCAATGTTGGGGGCGCAGGTTCGAATACTCCCGAGAGGGGATGGCGGCCATTTTTGGTCTACCTCATTGATATCCTGTTGGATGCAATTCTATCGAACCATATAGGCAAAAACAAAACACTGTGAACACCTAACATTGGCTCAATGATGGACAAATATACAATTCACATTTTTTTTTCTCGTCGAAGATTAAGCAAAATATATTTTTAATAAATAAGAAAGTATGTATTATGTATCATCATAGAGGATTTTGACACACGTACATCGGTTGGATATTTCAGTAAGTAGTCAAAAAAGGCCTGTACTTCTGAAGAATACTCAAGGAAGGGAGTAGACCAGTAATAGCGTGCTCGATTCGAATTGTTGAGAGTGATGCAGGTTGGACTATTCCCAAGAGGGGCAGGTCATTTTTGATCACCCCATTGATAAGGTCCTCGATTCGGTAGAATCATTTTAACACTAAGGTGCTTATTAATATCCAGTCGGATGGAAACTCTATCGAACCTAATAGACAAAAATTTAGGAGCGCCAACGTGGAAATGGGCTGGTGGCATAATTACCTCCGCCGAAGGAGGTATTGTTTTCACTGGCGTTTGTTGGTTTGTTAGTTTGTTGGTTTGTCAGCACGATAACTCAAAAAGTACTGAACAGATTTGGATGAAATTTTGTGGAGTTGTTGGAAATGCCAAAAGCCAGAAGTGATTAAATTTGGTATCTCTGAGTGCAGAATTAAGGCGCCAAATGAGCTAAATACTACTAATTTTTCAAGTTAGCCTACTCTGCCAATAGATGTCGCTGTGATGTGAAATTGGGTGCCAGGAGCGTCTTCCTCTCGGAATTTCCGTCTAGGGGAATCCTCCCCCGTCCCTCTACGCCTCCCCAGTCGTGAAAAATCCGCCTCGGAAAGCTCATAAGGACCCGTGACGGCGGAGGTTTGCACTCTCTGAGTGTATATATGCCTCTAGTTAAATATGTGACAGCAAGACCGAAGCAACGATAAACGTTAACGTTAAAAAGGATATTAAAACAGAGATTTCGGGTTTTGAAACAAATGTAGTAAATGATACGTCCTTTTAAATATAAGGTTATTTCAGGGCAGAAAATGTGAACTAAAATGTTCATTGTTGTATCCTCGCAACTGCCCTGAATAGTTGTACTCTATTTACTATATGTAATTTTAGTGCATTTTATTTTTCACTGTATAAAAATTTCGCTGATACCGAATAAAAAATTTGTACCGAAGAAAACTCGATTGAAGGCTGTAATGCTTATTATTATTATCAGAATATAATCAATTCAATCAGATCAAGCAGATAAAAATATTGAAAGATAATAATGTGCTGAAAAACGAATTTCTATGTCAAACTGCTCAAGTTTATATGATAATAAAGTTTTGATGAAATATATAAATATTTTTTTTTGTACACCCGTACAACATTTATTTTAAACTAATATGATATTAACGTTACATCCAAATCTGAGATACATGAGAAACTGCTAAAGTTTATATGATAATAAAGTTTTGATGAAATAATTGATTAACTTATCATTTTTTAATATGTACCAGCGGGAAATGAACTAACAGACAAAGAAATAAAAGTCATATTTTATTAGTATAAATATTTGCAAAGCATTTTCTATCATTTTTCTTATGTATGCACCGAATAACATGAAGAAATAAAAACAGTGACTCAGAAAAATCTTCTAAAATATCATTCTATCAAGAATGAATGCAAAAGAATCATGCTTTTATATTATAAATGTACATTATATAGATTTTGAAGCACCTTGTATTCTAAGGCTTCAATGGAAAAAATCGATTTGTTAACAGTCCAAATATTCAAAAAAATAAAAGCATTAACAAATATTTTTCTTTTGTACTTCATGACCGAAGATATCATAATAAATATATACCTTGTACTCTACTGTTTCAATAGACAAAATCGATTTATAAACAGTCCGAATATTTAAAAAAAGTATTACGAATTTTCTATTGTACTTCGTGACCGAAGATATCATAATAAATAGATACAAGAGAATTTCATGATGGATCATCACGATTAATTTTCAATAATTGATGTGTCTCTTATCAATTATGTGTTTATATAAAATAGAAGGAAAACGCGGTTATTCATAGGAAACGTTTTAGCTGTAACTTCTTAATATCTTAGGAGGACTTTATATATAAATATATACATTACGGTGATTCTTGTTTCACATATTTCGGATTTGAGAGTTGAGCTCCCCCTAGGATTTTACCTTAGTGCATAGAGATCAACTTGTGAAAGTTTGAACGAAATCGAATAATGGGAAGTGTCTCCTCAACGGGCACAAAAGTTATGTAGTATACTTATGTAGTGATTTTTTTTCTTCGCCATTCGATCGCCTCTAATGTCCTCAATATAAATGCTATTTTCAAAGAATTTGCTACAAAATTTAGATATGATTGCAAGAATTCCATATTAGTATTCAGTTTTTATGTACATCTTAAATTGAACGAGATAAAAATGTTTTGGAATAGTCATTGTCGGGGTATTTTCCATAAAAGGACTATTTAAAAACAAAAGAATACAACATAGGTTTACTACATAACTCTTGGGTCCGTTGAGGATACACTTCCCATTATTCGATTTCGTTCAAGCTTTCACAAGTTGATCTTAATAATAAAAATCAAAACTCTTAGATTAGTTCACTACCGACTGATTCCATTACACTATGCAACAAAAAAATGACTTTTGTCTTGCCAACGCAAAAAACAAATGAATCTAGTAATTTAGAGAATGGGATTACAGATATATGATTATTTAGTCGTGATATTCGTTTTTCTGGCCACAATTCAAACTTTAAAATTTTCATGTTTTAGGCCAATGGTACATACGGATCTATGATTTTCAGGGACAAGACAGCAATTAACATTAATGCATTACCAATACAATTTCAAAGAAAGATCCAATAAATCTATTGGTAAAGTAATATTTCCAAAACTTTGATTATGTAATGAGATAATTGCATTATAGTCGTAAAAAATGGGACAAAACGGACACTTTCACGTTATGATAGATATATTACTCATGGACAATTTTTTCAGCTGCAAAGTTATATTTACATACGTTCCAGGATTTAGAATGGCCATCGAGACCATTAGAACCATTAAAAACGACTTTATTATCGAATAATTGAGAAAAAAACATTAGGCATCTATGCTCCTCATATCTATGATCATCGTTGTAAAGGTTTCGTAGATTGTTAAAATTTTCTTCGTTCCGTAACAAAAGGATTAATATATATATATATTAATATATATACATTTGCATGTATTCTACCTCAGTAAGTTATATGTCCTTAAAATGAAAACAATAAATTTTTATTAATGGGAAATATAAATACAAAAATATTCATATTGAAAAATTATATTCAAAATAAGTATTTAGTAAAAGTATATTGATCTTAATCCTTTGGTTACGGAACAAAGAAAATTTTATCAATCCACGAAACCTTATATATATGATCATCGTTCTAAAGGTTTTGTGGATTGTTAAAATTTTCTTCGTTCCGTAACAAAAGGATTAATATCAAAAAATATATATACATTTGCATGTATTCTACCTCAGTAAGTTACATGTCCTTAAAATTAACACAATAAATTTTTATTAATGGGAAAATATAAATACCAAAATATTTTTATTTTAAAATTATATTCGAAATAAGTATTTAGTAAAAGTATATTGATATTAATCCTTTTGTTACGGAACAAAGAAAATTTTATCAATCCACGAAACCTTATATATATGATCATCGTTCTAAAGGTTTTGTGGATTGTTAAAATTTTCTTCGTTCCGTAACAAAAGGATTAATATCAAAATATATATATACATTTGCATGTATTCTACCTCAGTAAGTTACATGTCCTTAAAATTAACACAATAAATTTTTATTAATGGGAAAATATAAATACAAAAATATTTTTATTTTAAAATTATATTCGAAAAAAGTATTTAGTATAAGTATATTGATATTAATCCTTTTGTTACGGAACGAAGAAAATTTTAACAATCCACGAAACCTTTAGAATGATGCTCATAGATATGAAGAGCATAGGTGCCTAATGATTTTTGCTCAATTATTCGATAATAAAGTCGTTTTTAATGGTTCTAATGGTCTCGATGGCTATTCTAAATCCTGGAACGTATGTAAATATAACTTTGCAGTTGAAAAAATTGTCCATGAGTGATATATCTATCGTAACGTGAAAGTGTCCGTTTTGTCCCATTTTTTACGACTATAATGCAATTATCTCATTACATAATCAGTGTTTTGGAAATATTACTTTACCAATAGATTATTGGATCTTTCTTCGAAATTGTATTGGTAATGCATTATTGTTAATTGCTGCCTTGTCCCTGAAAATCATAGATCCGTATGTACCATTGGCCTAAAACATGGAAATTTTAAAATTTTAATTGTGGCCAGATAAACAAAATTCCATTGTTCGAAATAGCAATTTATCATTGCATGGACTCCATAGAATCAATTTTTGAAAGTTTTGGCCGTTGGCATTTTTTTGTTGCATAGTGTTATTAATTAGTTCCCCCGAGGGGACCCTCTATGGTTCAAGAACGTGCGGAGGTGGACTTCCTATGGGTCTCCAAGACCTCGTCCGAAGAAATCTAGACATTCTGCGCTCTATCCACAGGGAAAATTTCAAAACAAACGGGCCCTCTCTCCTTCATGGGGACCAAGACAACAAATAAAAGAAAAACCTCCACCTCAAGACTGGGGATCTTAATAATTATTTTATCACACCTTTTTTACCAGTTTCTCTATCTTATTATCGTGCTCTGTATTTCTTATGATTAATTTTAATGCCATTTGTATTTAACATCAGAAGACAATGCAGGTTTTAAGTTTGTATAATTCCAGTTGATTCGAACCTATTAATATTTTCAAAATGTATTTTATATGCATATAGAAAAAGTGAAATATAGAAATAAATGATTAAAAAAAAAGTATAGTATGATCAAATATAACAGGGAAATTCTACTGAGCTGAACTAATTGAAACCAAACGCATTTGTAACTTTTGTTTAAGAATAAAGATCTGCAGAATATTATTTTTCTACAAATTGGTTTTACAAATCAATTCCCTATTCAATGCCAATCCAATCATTTTTTGATAGTATAATTATTTACCCATGAAATATTATATATTTTCCACACTAAAATTCGATATATTATTTAAATAAATATTTTAATTATCTGAGGCGAACGTCAATTTTTGTCTTTAACAAATAACTATTTAAACAAAAAGATCTTCCCAACAAATTCATACGAAACAAAATATTAAAAAAATACGAAGGATTAAAAAAATGTGAACTGAGTGGGCACATATATTTCACTTATAATTGCAGAAACACCTTCAATAAAAAACGTAAAGAAAAGTCGTTAAAGTTTGTGTGAATCATTACTTTATAAGAAGAAATACTTTTGTTAGTGAAATTTATTTAAAAGGATATATTCACTAAACCAAGATGCAAATATATATTTCTACTGCCTGTTTCATCAAACTTCACCAAAGCCATTTTAACTAATACAGTTATAAAGGAGTAGGAGATCTACAAGCTTAGATTTGATATAGTTCCAGTTATAAATATATAAAAAGGTTAATATTCGTACGATAAGCAGAAAAAGGCCCTTCAAGACCTGTATTTTACTTCAAATTGTGTCAAATGGAGAAGTGCGTGGACAATTATGTACAGGCCTATATTATTTTTGGATCCAACGGGAGACGAAAGTCTACATCAACAAGGTCAAAAGTAATCGAATTCGCTATATTGAATTCGAAAGCCTTGGTGGCAAAAAAGCTGACCTCACGGGACCTTTTGCTGCCAACAGAATTATGTGGAATAATTTTAGCAGCCGTTGCAAGATACGCTGCTTTTTCGACCCGCATTCCTGATGCTTCTGGCGACAACTGGACCTTAGCTTCGGATCAAATCAAATATTTCCCATCGATCTCTACACTCCACCTCAAAGCTGTTAACAAGGTTTTATAGCATTTTAAATAATTTTGTAACTTCAATTTTAAATGTGATGTATATTTCTATTTTAAATGTTTGATTTTGTAATCATGCTTTTGATTTATTTTTCTAATAATGTTATGATTGCCTTTTTATGATATTTGTTGTGTTGTTCTTCTGCCATTGTATTAATTTTAAATTATAATATCTATTTATGTATATATTACAATTACTTTGGCATTTGTAGAGAACTGCAAAAAAAAAAAATTGGATCTATATTTGAAAGGTACTAAAAAATAGGAAATGTGATGCCATAAAATGCTAACAAAAAATAATTTTTTGAAAAATATGGTCAAATGATTGATTCCAGATATTTCATAAAAAGTACTGTTATAGAACTTCAAAAACATGTATCTTATCGTTAAAAACCCCGGAAGGATGATTGAATTTAAACCTCCTTCATCTAAATAAACAATAAGTGTTCTCAACAAGGCCAAAACCTTATGGATTTATCAATGGATCCTCTTTAAAAAAACATTTTTTTGTATGAAACATTCCTTTCAAATGAAACCATCCAAATTGCTTTGAACTCTGTTTTCATACAAATGTATTTCTTAAGCAATCAAATTTATATTAATTTAAAAAAATGCAGTACATTTGCATTATGAGTCAAGACAAAAACTCTGTTTAAATACATAATATTTGAGTTATTCAAAGAGTTTTGAGCAATTCTTTTAATGCTTCCCATTCCCCCCCTAAGAGGTCCCCTTGATAAAAGATTGTCATAATATGAAAATATTGATGCATATCTTGGTTGTCAAGCCAATTCCTTGTGTGGTTATCTATGTCGCAGGGTCCTCATTAAATCGTAATAGGGATTGGGTGTGTTTCCCCCTTCCTTTTGAGATAAGCAATGATTACTTGAGGGCGCTGCAATCGACCCCAGTCATGCATATATAAAAGGGACGGACAGAAAATAAATATAGATAACTGAATAATCCTATATTTCTTTGTTTGAGGATACGTTCAAGGTCGAGTATTTGATCCAAAAGGGGACCGAAGCAGTCATGGCATATAACACATAACCTCATTAACTATATTGTTGAAACACGTAAGCATTGTTCATAAATAATAAAAACATGGAAGAATCTGTTTTAGCAGGATGTCAGTAAAATCATTTTTGAGTCATAATTATTTTTAGTCAAAAAGATTTCCACTCCGCCATGAAGTGAATTAACGAATAACAATTTTTTTCTTTTTTTGTGACAATTTATTTATGAACAATACAAAAGGACTTCTTAAAATATTATTCAAAAATACACAGGATATCTCAAAATCCAGACCTTTATGCATCGATTGATTATAATTGTAATCGAGAGCATCTATATATTCAAATACAGACAAAAAACGACATTCACGAATGATATAACTACATTATAATGACTTGTGATATCTAAGAGTGCTCTAACTAGTTATTGTCTGTATTTGAATATATAGATGCTCTCGATTACAATTATAATCAATCGATGCATAAAGGTCTGGATTTTGAGATATCCTGTGTCTTGTTTGAATAATATTTTAAGAAATCCTTTATAAGGAGCTAAAAAAAAGTTTTTTTTTGTTTGAATCAAAGCCATTTGAACAGTAAATTGGGAAAATATTGCTCATTTATGTTTCACAAAGCTATTTGGAAAAGTTGTTGTTAGTTTAATGTTTTATCTAATTTGTATCATTAAAGCATTATTTACGGAATAACTTTTATCAGAGACAAAATAGCGTTCTATGGACGAAACTTGTCACAAGGGCAATTCCATTAGGCCCTAAAGATAATTTGAATGCGGGAAAATATATTGAAAATAAATATATTTTGTGTTTTGTTAAGTTATACAACTACCTTGCATCTTATAGCTTTATGATATGTACAGGAGTCTATGAAATGTGTCCGACTCACCTGATCTATGGTGAAGGAAATCATAATATCGTTTTTTTTTTGTTAATCACGATTTAAAAAAATATTTAATTCGATAAAATTGTGTCCCTGTATGAATATGAATCAGCCCTATGGCCTTAATAATAGTTATTATCCTAAATAATATACTACTTGATACATATATTCGGTTTTAGTAGGTCTAATTTCCTTGATTATATATTTTCTATGACTACAGGGCCAATATATGGGGACTCCATTAAATGTTCAATAATAGACAAAACTTTAAATGCAAAAAAAAATCTACTCAAAATGGTGCTTAATTAATGGATTTTTTAATCAGTCTCTTTGCTTTAAAAATGTATTAGTATTTTGACAATCATCCATTTAGTAAACACAGTATCAAAGAAGGCGGACCATAATGCAATTATTGTTTGTATTTCTACCTTTGACAAATGTTCAAGGATGATAGTTAAAGATGTTTAAAAGAAGGTGAACCAGAGATGACTGATTTAATAGTTTGTGTATATACTTCCTGTTCTTAATATGGTCATTTACTAAGGATATCTCACGTTAGTAGTAAATATTCGTTAACAATATGTAATTATATATTAAATATGGTTACGCCGTTCTTTGTATTTTATACCTTGCATATACGTTCAACAATAATAATCATTTTTCCCCTTTTTTGGTTGGATCAGTTGAAAAACCATGTAAGTAAATGTCTCTGACAAAAACAGTTAAATTTATTTGAAAAAAGTATTTTGTCGAACCAAAATTGTCGAATGAATATTATATATTTTGTGTTCAAAATATACCGAAGATATTTTACCTAAGTGGTCTAAAGTGTCTTCAACTCTCATTTAAATATATATTGTATATATATGTGTTTATATATATAAGGGTGAGGCTTATTTCACGAGTAATCATTTTAAAATACTATTTTTCAATACCCGAAAAATCACTATTTAAAATTATTAATTTTTGTATGGATATGAAAACTAAATACATATTCTGAAGCCTTGATACCCTATCTGCATCTTATACCCATTTATTTTAAATAGCATTTATACTGAGAATTTGATTGGCGAAAAATAACTTTTGGGTCTGTTAAAGAGACATTTAACGTTATTGGATTTCGTTCTAACTTTGACAAGGTCAAATCTTTGCACTCAAATCCCAAAAACGTATACGTATATATATATATATATATATATATATATATATATATATATATATATATATATATATATATATATAACTAAATACCATTAGACAAAGCAATTATACTTTTTTCTTCTGAGTGTCTTGGTTATGGAAGAATGTGTTGTTGTGAGCATTGTGTATTTATATTTGTATAGCCCTACAATTCTTGCTTTATCTACGATATGTATAAAAAAGCATCGAAAGGCCTTGGACAAAAGTATTCTTCTGCTCGTAGTTATTATCATCTTATTCGTTTGCTTGTTTGTGTATTTTTGAGCGTGTGTGTATGCAATGGGGATGTATACTTTTTTTTTGTTAAGAAGTGCGTAACACTTTCCTCTGCTTCTCCTACGCTTGGCATGATTACAAGACTTGCATCAAATTTGAAGTAACAATATTTATTATTATTATTATTTACTATCCCTGCTCTTTCATTTATAAATATATATTATTTGAAGCGGAAATATAATCAAATATATAAAATCAGTGGATATTCTGTCTTGTTTCACGAGTTGACAAACATTGCCTTTCCTTTCTTATGTGAATGAAGGGGCTTACCCTGTTTTTTTGTTTTCTTCTTCCCCTATGAATATTCTATTAAAATGTGTCCTTTAAGAACTTTTATACGGCATTACGCCCTATAAAAAGAGTAGTGGAAGACACAAGATGCTTCATGAAGAAATGTTTCTTAAAAGGTCATTATTATGTTGTTGGACTATTAAGTCATATTAAGAAAACGCCTTATTGAATAAAATTATGAATTTCACTTTGATAAGTCCTGCACCATAGAAAGAAAACAGAGATGGTTGCAACAACTTGTATTAGCGCTGAAAAATGCCGTATTTGTTTTTGTCCCAAATTTTTGGAAAGACAGAAAACACAAGGAAATAAAGAGATAGTGAGATTGAATAACTCTATACATCTACCTATAATATATATATATATATATATATATATATATATATATATATAAATATATATATATTATATATATATATATATATATATATATATATATATATATATATATATATATATATATATATATTGCTTTGATACACCCTATTCTTATTGCCCTGCCTTTGTACTTATTTAAATTTCCCTCCTTTTTTCATGCTATATTTCACACATTTTTTCGCCGAGACCAGGGCCGGGTCGGGACTTAAATTTTTCAAGCCGGGCTGGGCCAAAACCGGGCCAGGACTTCAGTATATTTTCGTTTTTAAGAAAGAAATTCCAAAAAAAGTGACGACGTTTTTTTAGGAAACATTTCCTAAATGTTTTTTAATATTTTAAATTTTTAAGTCCCGGTCCGGTGATTTTTAGATACCGGACCGGGACGTTCAAAAAACAGCTGGGCCGGTCGTTACCTGATATATATATATATAGGTATATATATATATTGCTTTGTTACATCATATTCTTATTGCCCTGCCTTTGTACTTATTTAAATTTCCCTCCTTTTTTCATGCTATTGTTGTTGTAGTTGATAGTCATGTTAAGTGCAACTTTTATCCAAATAAACAAACATTTTGGCCTTCAGTGAAGTAAATTACTCCCAGAGTAGGTTAGAATGATTTTGCTCACATAAGGAAGTGTCAAATCAGTGGGCGAAATCATCATTCTTGTTAAGGGACCTGGGAACGGGGCTTTTATGACTTCCAAAGTTTTTTGAAAGAGTCAATAAAGATTGAAATGAAAGTATATTGTCGTATATATTGTTTAGATAAAATATTATGCTTTAAAGACAACTATACATAGTGAAAGACTGTCTTACTTCTATTTGATGAGGATGTAGATACTCAAAAGGACATTTCATGATATGATAACTAGTTTTTAATTTTATAGTTTGAATTCTTTGGACAGATATTTATGAACTCCACGAAACTTTAAAAATAAAACTTAATGAAAGTATTTCTTCGTACAGATGATATAGGTTTTGTTTTAAACCATCCATTGTGTTTCACAATATGTCCTATTGTATAAGTTCACATTTAAATATCTTTTAAATTGCTTTTTTCGATATTCTTATATATATATATATTTTTTGATTTTAAGTAGAATATTATTTAAAAAATACTTTTCTTATAATAGATACTCACAAAAACAATAGTTTTTCCTTCGAAAAATTGTTTTTTTTAAAGTTGAATAAGCCCTAGAAAACTTATGTATGAGTTTTCTATCCACTCGATTTATCCAGTGCTGTTTTAATCTACACAAAAAGTTGTTACCCTTGCATAACTCTTTTGAGACCAATTCTTTAAAAAATGTTTAAAATGTTAGAAAAAAAGGCAACTACAGGCAACAAAAATTTATATAGACAATTTTACATATATTTACAGTTTATTACCTCCGCCGAAGGAGGTATTGTTTTCACTGGCGTTTTTGTCAGCAGGATAACTCAAAAAGTACCAAACGGATTCGGATGAAACTTTGTGGAGTTGTAGAAAAAAGGAACAAGTGATTAAATTTTGGCATCTGAGTGCAGAATTAGATGCAAAATGAGCTAAATACTAAAAATATTTCAAGTTAGCCTACTCTGCCAATAGATGTCGCTGTGCTGATAAATCAGGTGCCGGGAGCGTCTTCCTCTCGGAATTTCCGTCTAGGGGAACCTCCCCGTCCCTCTACGCCGTGAAAAATCGCCTCGGAAGGCTCATAAGGACCCCGTTACGGCGGAGTTGCACTCTCTGAGTGTATATATGCCTCTAGTTATATATGTATCATTGGAGCTAGCTCTTAAAACCATTGTCAGTATTTAAAAAAAAATTGTGTATCCTTAAAGAAATATTAAAATACTGTTGAGGTATCTTTAACTTTATAATCATTATACTTTATTTTCTATTTTAACAGACAATGACTCAATAAAAAAACATTTCATTAACACAGCGTAACTATAATGAAAAATAACTGGAGTTTATCCAGGGATAAAAACATTTGAACTATTTATAGCATTAAGTTGTCCACATAATCAAAAGGCTCTAACAAAAAAAATGATGATGAAGACAGGGAGGATCACAGCGTTAAATCTTCTGATCAATAAACATTTCTTACGTTTTATTATTATTTTCCAAATAAACAAGTAGAGTCAAACCTATCAAAGGGAATTGCCTTTATGGGCAGGCTGTCGCCAACCACACAAAGTTTGTGTATATATTTTTTACCATATCCATAGAGCGTAACTTAATTCAATCATTTTGATGTAGCTTAACATGTTTCAACGACAAAACAACTAAAAAACAAACAAACAAAGAAGTAACCATATAAGCATATTAATTATTTCTTTATTTTGCTGGGAAAAAATGGGTGACCGCTATATATGCAGGTGATAGCTTACTCAATTTGACAGTAGTAAGCTTCCTCATTTTTGATATATTTAATTGATTATTTGGTTCATATGAATGGATGTGGCTATGTCGATCCATTGGAATATAAATAGATACTTCAGAATTTGGACTAGTCCATTATGGAAACTTCTTGGAGTTAATCAAAAGGGCCTTCATTTCATGAGAAGTAACATCTCATAAAACTACCACGTACGTCTATTTCATATTTCATTCATGATGAAACATACGTTACAATATATATATATATATACTGAAGCAATGAATTTTGGATAACGACAGCGATAGGAATCACATTACAATTGTGTTCCTTCCCGCTTGCCGGTGTGACGTCAATAAGAATAGAGTAGTCAACTCTCTTGGCAATATGGACGTACATAGATTATGATGTGTTTAGGAAGGTTTTTTGCGGCTAAAATCATTTTATTGGGTAATCTGAGAAATTATTATACAGCGTAAAAATAAAATACACTAAAATTATATACAGAAAGCAGAGAAAAAATATTCAGGACAGTTGCAAAGATATATACAAAATGGCAACATTTTAGTTCACATTTACTGTCCTATATTCGTTTAAAAAGGATGTCTTTTAAAATTAAATTCTCGGTACATAGAATATGAGAGACAGTCTAAATGAATGTACCTTCTGATCATTCTGTATATCTATTGAGTGTACATTATGTATAGCACTATTTTAAGCGCACTCATACATGTCTTTCTACCTTGAAGGCCTAAATTACTATGACATTTTCTGAGCAACGCCAGGCTCAATGATTATATGCCTTGCTAAATATAAAGTTTTTTAAAAACAGAAACTACATTATTGTAATTATTGTGTGTGCTTTCCCATTTCATAATTCATGGATTATTTTGTGTTTGAATGAATATACGGTTATAGTTCACCATATTATTAATCAACCATATGGTCATATTTGGCAAATATATGACGTATACATATATCGTTATAGAATCTGTGTTGTACGGATATCATGGTTATAAGATGAATAGTTTTTCTCTGTTTATTTGTGAATTGGTCAACTGTATGTTACTGAGATATTTTATTTATGTCTGACGATAAATATGTTGTGTTTTTGAAAAATATAAGTTTAAATATCTTGCTAATATATATATATATATCTCACTCGAGAGTGTCGTTTTGCCAGCAGAGTGATGAGACGTCTTATCACATATGGCTGAGTGTGATTTCTTTTGTCTTGAGAGAATGATGGCTCAAAAATGCTTTAACCAACATCCTCCGGAGCTAAAGCAGATACCAGCAATTCTTAGGAATTGATACATTGATCACTACCTGTTTGGCTTCCCGAGGTAGAATGGGTAAAGAACATGGTTAAAGTGGTTGTGTGTTCTAGAGAATGGCTTAAGATCGTAAATTCGATTCCGCCTTGGACTCAAGACTCGACATCAATTCGTACTATGGATCCTACCCTCAAACAAACAAAAAATCTTGCTAATATAATTCAGATGATAATAAATGGAATATACCTATTATAATTACTTTTGTCATGATTGTTCAATTATTATATGCATACTTATCCACCCTATATTTAAGGCCGTATAAGGTTTTAGTTATAGTCTCGATCAAAAGTTTTTATTGATTTTTCCAGAATTTTTCAGCAAAAAAAGGAAAACTGATTTCGCTGAAAGTGAAAGTTTAATCGGTTACCGCACGAATGCCATTTGATTTATAGACAATGTTACGAAATCTGTAGAATATAACAATCAACCTTCTACCCTCCGCTACAAATTTTATTTTCCTCGATGATGGCTAAATGCTACCAATAGTCTTTCAGTGAATAATAATAAGTGTCCTCCTTCAGTTAATTGAAAGAAATTTACAGCTTCTTTTATTCAATAAACTTTTAATTTAGTACTCATGTAAAGGCAAATCTTTACAGTTTGACATATAGATGTTTAAGATAGAACTCAAAACGCTTTTAAAATGATTTATCGTATAAATTCGAATTTCAAGTATATTGATGTAGATCCTTTTTTATGTAATATATATATATATTCATAAGAACAATTCGATGATATTATCAGCAATGCCTAAAAACTAATATCTTTGCCCTCTGAGATACAAATTGTTGGTCATTATATATATATAATGATACAAAAATGAGTAATCTTTCATTTTAAATAGTACTCTCTCCCCCTGATGACAATCCCTTTCAAGTGTCTTTTTATGATATAGTCTTATATTTAGACAAATGTACCTATCAACTGTTTATCACATATACGTATTTAACGTATAAGACATTATTTATTCATTTTACCTAAAAGTCAGCAAAAAAATAATAACTTAAGCATGACTTTCCTTCAATGATTATTATTTTATGACAATTTCAAGCAAGAAAATACGTGTTCTTTGTCGTCACATACACCTTATAGAAACTCTGTTTTTCTTACGACGAAAGGATTAGAAAGTGGAGAAAGAAAAGTAAATAAATAAAGAACCTCTTTTAGGGTGTCCCTGCTGAGATGAGAGGTGAGATTGCTTTTTCCCCTCCAAAACAATTGTCTCTTTTTGAGGAGGGAATATTTACAAAATTACATGTTTTGGTTTTCTGTCCCTGGACAAAAAAACATAATTAAAGAAATAAATGAAGGAAGAAGTATTGAAAAATAGAAAACTTACAGCTTCCTCTCTGATGTAGCATCTTTGAGTTTCTCATAGTACTTTCGAATGGTTCCCGTGCAGGTATTATTAGATGGACTCAGCATATTAATTTGGAGGGTTTAAGAAGGCTTGTTTGTTTGTTGCTTGATAGGTTCTAAAAGATTTGGGGGGAGGAGGGAGGACACAAGGGACGAACTACATCATCATCACTCTCATCATGCAGGAGAACCCAAACCTGTAAACCTCGGACTCCTTAAACAACGAATATAAACTTCCACGGGGTACGTTGAGTCCAGCTGCACTAGAGGATATCATGGTCATGGTTTGTAAAAAAGAGTAAAGGGAGAGTAAACTCTCTTTGGAGAAGAAAGGGTGGATGGATGGAATGATGAGAGAAGAAGCTCAAGGGTTCTTCATCTTAATGATTGTCGCTCATGAAGATGATATCGACTACTATTACTTGTGTATACACATGAATAACGTACAGCAAACTCTCTTGTGTGATGTGTCTCTCTCTCTTTCTTTGTATATATATATATATGTGTGTGTGTGTGTGTCTGTATGTGATCTTTGCGTTCAAGCAACTTAATAATAATAATAATATTATTATTATCAAGAAGTAGCAGAAAGAAGACAAACTATAAAAAAGCAGATAGTTTTTTTTCCTTCGTGCAAAGCTTTCTACTGCCCCCCACAGAACTCTTCCCTTTATAATATTCCTTCTACTAAATGGCGGGAGATTTTTTGAGATGCTGATGGAAAAAAAGGAGGAGAGCGTGGAGGAAGCCGGTTTTAACTACATAAGTCAGATCCTACTTACTCCGACCAACCCTCCCCCCCCCCCCATTCCACCACTCGCTGCTGCTGCAATAAAAGAAGGCACATTTTTTTTAAATGACTGCTGAGATTTATTTAAAAGTAGGGGTTCTCCAACAACCAAAAAAATCCTTACTACCACACTTCTTAGCGGCGCATGTCACACCCATAGCTTCTTTAAAGTTCTTACGCTTCTGCAGATATTGCGCCAAAATATGAAAGCTGACTTGATAATGATTGTATTTAAATATTATGACAAAAAACAACCAAGGAAAGGGTGTAGCTCTCACATACACACACACACACAAATATAAAGGAAGCTTGCAGCCCTTCGTAAAATCCCTATACTCCTTACCTGGAGCTCTTTTGCCGATTGAACGTCTTATGATCTGGACCGATACAGGCATACATATTTAACTTGCACTGGCATTGATTTTGACACTTATTTTATGATTGTGGAGAGAAACTGGTTTACATAGGTTATATATATATTGGATGGAGAAGGTCTTTAGTGTGACTGTCATGTTAAGTAGTCATATATATATATATATCTAAGTTGATCAACAAGAAAACAAAAAACAAAAATAAATAAGAGAACCATTCGTCTGTTGCTTCTACAACAACTCCAGCTATTGTTATTTACAGGATGCTTGGGCATGCGTGTTGGACAGGATCTTGATGAAAAGGAAGAGAAGCATCATGGCATCTAGGTATATTCTTCTCATGACGTCAGACTCCTTTTAATATAATCATCATCATGTATTATTTAAAGGGTTCCCTTTTGTATGAAATAAGGGGAGAAAGCTTTTATGGTTTAGATGTGTGTGTGTTTTCTTAAGCGCGCTCTTTGGTGGAGCATCCCCCCCCCCCCCTGCTGACAACTAGAAGGAACCATCCCTGGAAGACGTTAATGGAGCGCCCGCGTTCCCCTCTTCTTTTTTAGATAGAATCTCCGGGGATGCTTTTATTAGTGGGCCCTTGAAAAAAGAAGGAAACAGGACATTTTCGCCAGCCCCACCCAAAGAACAACATTTCCCCGGCGTGTTTTAAGAAGGACTTTATCTGAGGACTCAATTGCGTTCCCTCTGTTTTTTTCCAGGGAAGCTGAGGATATTCTGGAGCCCATGAAAATATACGTCGGTCGGATGAATTCCTTTTTTTGCTTGTTTGTTAAGACAGAACTTGACAATTCCGGCATGCCAAGTTTGTGTCTTTGATAGTGATTGTCTCTCAATATATTATTGTCATATTTTGATGCTTAGTTGGCCATAGAGGACAAGGTCAAATATTAGATTAGTCATCACTAGACAAATAGACTTTCATTCCTATCGATAGTATGGTAATGTTTTTGGGAAATGTATTCATAATTATCACTTTATTGTATCGATAAAAAGTAAAATATAGTCCATCAACTTGTAAGAAGGATATAAATGCAATTTCATAGATTGATGTTTATTCGGTAAGTCATCGGAAATAAAAATTGATACACTATGTTAAATCTATATTTATTTTAAATAATATTACTTTATTCAATCGATAAAATAGAAAAAGAGTACATTAAACCAATAAAATCAAAGCTTTAAAATGTAATGCATAAACTTGACCATGCGAGCGATTGGCGACAATTGCGATGCAGACGTTCACTTTGTATTTTGCTTAGTATGTATCAATATTTTTATTGTATCAGACGGTGTGATTTAACGGTCATTTGTTTGTCAATTCATGTTAGCAATGAAAGCTCTTGTATAATCTGAATTTTGTCTCAAGTTCATTCATCCGCAGCAATTATAAAGACCTACTGATGCCATGTGGACTTGAATCTCTAAGTCTTTTTAACAGCTTCGTTGTTCGGCCTTATTAGCATTGCAAAAGTATATGTATACCTTCTACCAATTTTATTTTGCATTTTTTATGTTTTATTCGCTGATAACATTGATTTCACTTTTATCACTTATTATTAATCTATACAGTGTAAAAATAAGAATACATTAGAAAGTAGGAGATAAAATACACAATCTTAAGACAGTTACGTTAAAAACACAACATAAATTAACTTTATAATTCAAAATTACTGTTAAAAATTCAAAATTACTGTTTATAATTCAAATTATTGATTAAAATTCAAAATAACTGTTAATAATTCAAAATTACTGTTTATAATTCAAAATTACTGCTCATAATTCAAAATCTCTGTTTATATTTCAAAATTACTGTTAGTAACTCAAATTAGTGTCACTCATTAGTTGACAAAAAAAGTCAAGAAATAATAGAAAGCTGAACTAAAGCAGCTATTTCTTATATTCTATGATAACTGAATATAATATAAACCTATATATTGTTTATATATATTTATTGTTTTCCTCAGTATATATAGATAATTTATTTTATGATTATAATATTCTAAAAACTCATTACTTAAGCCACATTTCTAAACAAAAAGTCTAATAAGAGTGGATATTTCTTTATGATAAGAGAAAATCATTAAGCCTTGATTAATATATACTCGCATATTTGGGCGCCTACGCGCCCATATGTTCGCCCTTCGGGTATGGGTAGGTTTTGGAGCTAGCTTGTGAGTGAAACAGACCTTAAAGAATATAAGAGAGGAGAGAGAAAATATTTTCTGTTTTGTACAAACATTCCTCATAAAAGTTTGACTTTGTACAAAGAATATGTTTTAAGTCACAGAGATGCTTTTTCTATTTCTCTAACTCCTCCTCCTCCTTTTATTTATTTTTTCCTCTCTTTACCTTGAAACGTAGGTAGTTCAAATAAGACAAGGTCTGATTTTTTTCTTCATTTCTGGTTCCATCACTTTGCAAATAGTTTTATTAGGTCCGTCTTGACCCAAGGATTCCATAGTACCTTCAAAGTTCAAATCTGACCATAAATGTGGGAGGAGATAGCGTGCGGACATACAGACGGACAGAGTATGGGGAATTAATATATAGATTATATTTTCGTTCTAATTGTTATTAGGAAATGGGTTTCGTTTTTAAATAGTTTTTAGATTGAATTATTTATCAGTCCTAAAGTGGATATTTCTTATTTTTTTAAGGGCATTAAAAGTGGTTCTAAGACACATAAGAAGTCAAATTAAATGCTCTTATATTAGGCGTTAAATTAGTAAAAAAAAATTAATAAACACTCTTACGCTTGATTGAATATAGTTTTAATTCTGACCATTATTTTGAGAAATATGGGAGTTTTGTAGCTGAGCATTCGTTCAAACTATAATATATTTATGTTTAAACTTACAATTTAAATTCTTCATTAATTATTATTGTATGTGTAATACTTAAACATGTACTCAAACTATTATTTTCATCCCTTTTCTGATGAATCAAATACACGACCTTACTAACTAATAACTGGATGCACAAATGATTGAATACAAAAAGGGAAGATCATTTTCCGTGTCAGCAGCTGATAAAAGAAAGAAGAGAAGGAAGTCTTATTATTATTATCCTTGGACAGTAAAAGTCTAACGAAAAAAAAATGACAAAAGGTATTCCCAGTGACGTCAGGGACTACTTATTTCCTGAAATACAATAGGATGACGACATATCTGGTCATTTAGGCCTATGTTTTCATATTTTCTTTTCCCAAGACAACTTAATAATCCTTTCATCACATAGCGTAGCAGTCATTTGAACTCTCTCTGTTTATAATAACATAGCTCTTTTGACATAGTCTTTTTTCTCTTTTGAGCGTCCAGTTATGTTAACGCCCAAGTCCATACAAATATATGTTTTTTGCTTATTGTTTCAGTTCTTCACACATTGGCTCATCGAGGTAGGATCATAGAGATATAAAGATATAGAGAGCTTATTCACTTCAATAGCAGAGAAACATCGTTCAGCTGTACTTTGTGTCCAATATAAACAAAGTAAGTTGTACTACGTCATCGTAAGCTGATCATATAGATAAATTATATTTCAATGATCAGCTTACGATGACGTAGTACAAATTACTTTGTTTAAGAGAATAAGCTCTCTATATATTCTATCTCTATGGGTAGGATCAATTGATATCCATTAAAGGACAAGATATAAAAAACCCTATGTGATTACCCCTTATTTTAATTCCTCCATCTTTGCTTTATCCCCCCCCCCAAAAAAAAAAACACTTTTTCGTATTCCGTAAGAAAGCTGTATTTACGGCTAATTTCCTAGTCAAATGCCAATTTTTTTTCCTTCCCTCATTTTGTGTAAACTTGTAGCAATAAAAAAACTCAACGATAAAAGCACGTATTATATATGTACGTTATTCGTTTGCTATCTGTCTATGTATAGTTGTGAAAGGAGTAACTTCTCCCTAGATAGCTTCTCTCATAGAGGGCGCCCTTCAATAACAACAGTAATTATTACTACTATGATAGTATAGGAGTAAAGAGTGGGACAAGAGCTACATGAAATGGTTAAAATGTTAATTAAAAAATGGATTTAATATCAATTCAACAAACGGAATGGTTCTTGTAAGCTTTCAACTCCTTTTTTAACTTTGTAACATCAATGGAGTAGAAAATATTTTCCCCCGAGGCTCTAAAGTTTTGAGCTATATTGGCTTTAATGCAAAATAACATATTGGGGGCTCGGAGATTATGTGTACAACCGTTTTAAAGTGTCATAAGTAATTGATGTCCTATATGGATCACATCATCTAAGATTACCCATCAATGCAGCGGAGGGATATGCATTTAAAAATCAATTTAGTTTGACGTATTGTGATGTTTTTATTCATAAGGACAATGAAGTATGAAGGTGAAGGCCAGATTGAGTTATGATAAGATGAGAATATTCCATAGCTGAAACAAACGAACAAGTCCTCTTCTCATTGCAAGAATGTACATCTTGATAACCGCTTGATCGCAATGACAAATATCATTGGACTATAGAAGGAGGTTGTATCAGGCTCAATACAATCGTGTGGACAATTCTTGATTTGAAATAATTATTCCCGGAATCCAACTGCATGAGGATAAAAAAAATTAAATATGGTGCATTTCTATTTAAATTGCTGGTTCAGACGACAACTATCATATACTTTTTTTTAAAGCAGACAGGTGCATGAATAATATATACAATATAATCTCGGAACTGTTTTTATAAATCGCAACCTCGAAGGATATTTTATATTGCGCTGATTTTGTAAGGCATCCCTCAAGGATGATAGCCTCCACGAAACCCCAAATAAATACAATAATTACATGGTTGCCAGTTCAATATTGATTGAAAAGGAAACTCTAAAAGTTTTATTGCGTCATTATAAAGAATGCAGAAAAAAAATGATGACGTCATCACAAAAATATCATTGAAAAAAATCAATAGTCAATTACTTTCGAACGAAAGGGCCCTTTCTCTACACTGATCTACTTCCTTGAATATTACTTGTACTTTAAGCTTCTACAAGATGATATATTGAAATTACGTTCCATCTAATAATTTAAAACAAGACTCCTTTAAAATTTGTTGTCTCTTCCTTTTTTTAATTGCATCTAATGAAACTGCACATGATATATATATATATATATATATATATATATATATATAATCTATATGCCGATCCTGGGTAGATTAAATCATTGTACCCCCAACTCATACTTAGACTCCATCTCTTTAACTCGTCTCGTTAGATATACTCTAATAATTTATGTTGCACTGTTTATTGGACTCATAATGAATTATTACTTAAATACTCTCTTGAAAGATACTAAATAATGTGAAATCAAAACAATGATAGCACACAATTAAATTTTTCGTTTCTTTCCTCTGTCTCTCTCTCTCTCTAGTATAGAGTTGTAGTTCTCTTTGTCTGTCTCTTTTATAACTAAGTTGAAAGTACTCGAATGCAGCGCCCTTAAGTGTAGTCTACATGTTTATATATATAAAATATGAAAGGAAATTTGCGATATTAAAACTGCATCACAGTCATCTACTAGTGACTTAATGGATGAACATGTGGAAGCCACACTTTCTACATCTTTAAACCTTTATTATTATTGTAGCTAAATAGGTAGACAATATATATATATAAATATCTGTACCTGTCGATATTAGAATGATCTCTTAGATGCTGAGTGGTTCCACCAACTGATACATTCATCCCTTGAAAGAGCTAGATAATTCCGAAGAACACTTTCCGCGCGGATATGCACTCCGTCTTCTCCTCATGGCAGCAGGTGAAGCTCCTCCTCTACTGGCGCTTCTTTGAATGCCAGTCTATTATTATTGTGTTGCCGACTTCCTTCGCTGATGTTGCTGCTGCTGTTGATTCCTAGGTAGGACCTGACTACTACTTGACCCCAGCGTCCCCTTCTCATGCCGCAAGGATCCCTTCCCAGTACACCCCCACACGAGAACTCACGAATCACAGCAAGTATTGAGAGGTATATTATATTGATAGAGAGTGAGTGAGTGAGGTAGGGATGGATGCAAAAGGCAGTGGTGTCTCACTAATTCTTCCTCCTCATAGGCACTTAAAGCAACACCTCTCCTGTCTCACTCTAGTTCTAACTGCTCCTTAATATCTTCGTATCTAAGCATACACACACACACATACTTTGCTTGGCACCTTGTTAACTTTCAATTTCTCCCTTTTTGAGTAAAAGTAGAGGTCTTTCCTTTTTTGATTCATGTATCATAACCTACTGTTTCTTCGTGTACGTGTACAAATACAACTACTACTTATGTTCTCGAGGACTATTTCGCTACTTATTCTTCCTTTACCGTCTTTCACCTTGTGTGCCTGAGAATGTAAGTCATAAAAACAATAAAAGGAAGCAAAACTTGACCAAGGCGCGTTTCTCCTCTGACTTAATTATAAATCTATATTCATCAGACCAAACTTCTCTACTCTTTCATCTGACAAATAAGGCACTCCATGCTCACTCACTCTCTCTTGCTCTCTCTGTATAATTCAGGCATATTTATATATATGTACACATTTCCAAGTATGTCTTGAACAATATCTCCTTCTGGAGTCTAGGATATACCCGGTGTCTTCTTCTTATTATTAAAAAGACCTTAGCCTTTTTATTGAGCTGCTGTTGTCAGCTGCGTCTTCGGTGTCCCTACTCTCGTCGCATCCTTATCATCAGAAAAGGAAAGCTCTTAAGGAAGAAAAAAAGAAAAACGACGACTACTACTACTGGGTAAGAGGAGGAAGACAAGGAGAGCATTGGATCCCTTGTTGCACTCCTCACACACGCCGTGGAGCATTAAGAAAGCAATAGAAGCGTAAATTGAATGCCCCCCCCCCCCCAGCTCTTTTTCTTTTATTCTAGGTATATATATTGTTATATTATTGAATCCTCTGAATCACACGCACCTGTACGATCTTTCAAACCAAAAAAAGAAGAAGGGGAAGAGAGTAGGGATATGAAAATACAGATTCTTCGTTTTCCCGCTTCTTTTTTCGTATTGCTGCTTCTTGCATTGCTTAATATTGAGGGCGCTGCAGTTATTTAATTTTAGTTACTTTTTTAAAAGGCTGATACCACTTCTAAAGTAAGTGTGAAGAAGAAAGGATGCTCAACACCTGTATTTTGATTGGTTTCAAATTTGACAGTTTTTTACTTATGCTAAATCAATTCAATAGCCAATTTATAGTTTTTTATGTTTAGCCAAGACTTATAAATGGATGTATAAGAACTACTATTCCCGTTTTTAAAAATAAAGTTTCTGTGGTTGTGTGTAGGTTTGGTCAACATTTTAGTTATTCTCCCTTTGTTATCAGAAGTTACATCCTCTGTTTAATGACCACTTTTTCATCTATTTTTTTATGTGAATTGTTTTTGAAGATGTTGAATAAACAGTACCGAGTGTACAAAAACAAAAAACTAACACAATTCACAAGTATGACGAGGGAAACATAATTTTTTTATTGGAAGCCATCTTTGTTTTAAGTATTTGTTATCAATAAATATTAATTTCCTTAAAAGGATTAAACACACAAATGCAAACTTGAAACGTCCTATCATTCATTTTATATTATGCCTGCAAATAAAACACGCCTGAAAATAAAACTTTTACCCATTGTTGAGATCACCTTATTATGATCATTGATAAGTACACGGAGATTAAAATTAAAAGGTAATAGCAGATGCTACTCGCCTTTGCCCGAGATTTTCCAGGAATGTTCATCTTCTCCTAATATTTCCTTGTCACCTCAAACTTATCTATAGAATAGTTGATTTATAACTAACTATGCTTTAAAGAGGGTAGAGGATCGGATGAACAAATAAAGACTTTATTTTAATTTATATTTATTCCAGGAAGAACCACCTCCTCAAAAAATTTGTAAGCTCCCAGAAATCCTTCACATAAAATTTTGTCCAAATCTAACGTGCAATTATCAAGAAATCGTATGAAGCGTTTTCCGCAACCTACATTTTTTCATTGTCAGACTTTAAGTGCTAAGTAATATAATAATATTAATATATAGATTTTATGATGAAGCAGAGTTTTAGTAACACAGCTCAATACTACCATGTTTAAGGAAGAAAGTATTTTTGGATAAGACCCCCTTAAAAACAATTTAAAAAGCAACGGAACCTATTTGTACTTTCTAAATCACTCAACCACACAAATACCCTTTCGTGTATTCAAGGTCTTCATATTATTATATGCTATGGGAATAAAAATAAATGATCATGTGACGTAATTTTTGCCGGGTGGATGAATATTATTTTTTAAGAATAATTATGAAGGTTCATCTACATATGGGTTTAGGCTGTAGGCTGTTAATGTAGATTAAGATACATCTTACGATATACTTCAGTTCTATTAATACGTAATTAAATAAATATAAATGAAAGGCCGGACAGCAAATGGAAATTAACGATTATTTTAAAGCGTTTTTAATGCGTCAAATTGAGATTAATTTATTATAATGTAGTTTAAAAGAACATTTTTTAGATATGTTATCTCATTCCTTTTTCTCACGGTTAGTTGTAACTTTTGTATAAGCTTACTATGGATGATTAAATTATTTATTAAACGTTATTCTTTAAATGTTGTTTACATATTATATCGAATTTGGCAACTTAATTTCTAGAAAAAACTATTTTATTTTCTAACGTCGAAAAATCGACGCTCAGGCTCTACAGACATATTTTCAAAGGAAAATGCAAACAAGTCTATATTACGATTTGTAGTACTGCGTTTTATAAGTAATATTGTTTGATTATAACAAATTATTATTGTATTATTATTTTTTGTAAATGAGGAGAAATTTTGTCTACTGGAAGACATGGATGAGTCTGTGGATGTTTTTATAGGCCTTCCAGAAACCTAGGCAACTCTCTGACGGAGATAGTGATAAGTCAGATGACAAGGGAGAAGGCACTTCAGAATGAATTAGTCGACTTTTATTGGAAGCCCTGCTCATTTTAATCTTTTAGAAAATTAGAATTTGCAGCCTGTGAAGAAGCAAGAGCGTAAATCATCTATTATTTGGAGAAAAAATCTGAGAAATGTTCAAACATCACAATCTTTTTCCAAAAAATCTCCATCTGAAAAGGATATGACAGCAAAGAATCCACAAGACTGTTTCAAGCTTTTCTTCATTTCCAAAACTCTAAGTCTACAAATGACCGTGCTTCAAAAATTAGACCAGAAGTTTGTTTCAGCCTGGAAGTTTAAAAACATATATCTGTGGACGAAAGCATAATCCTGTACATTGGGAAGCATTACACAAAACATTTTATCTGAGGAAAACCCGTTCGGTTTGGATTCAAAATCTCGGAATTATGCTCCAAATGTGGATACTGGCATTCTTTCAATGTTTATGTGGCAAAATTTACCTTCAGAAAAATTATGTTCTATAAATAACCCTAGGAGGGAACACAGCAATATATTTGATCAAAACGGTAAAGATTCCACCACAAGATGGACTCAAGATATATTTCGACAATTTATTCATCAGTATTTCCCTCATGAAGGACAACGAAAGTGGTGATGGCCAATATATGTAGTTTGTTGTCACAGTCAACATATATGCAAATTGCTGAAACTACAAGGAACAAATATGGTTTCACATAATTTCATCAAATATCTGGCAACATATTTTTGTAAATATTTAGGTTAAAAATCGATTAAAGGGAGCAAATTCCTTCGAAATTGAATTATGTATCGAGATATGATGAAAAGTCATAGGATCATACATTGTGAAGTTACTAACGTATGTTAACACTGTAAAGGACGAGCTTCGTTCATTTGTTGTAAATCCAATGCAGGCCTTTACCCTAGAAGCTTCAAAGAATACCACTTGGTTTGTAAATAAATAATACTTTGAAAAAAATTGTGAATAAGTAATTTTAAATAAACATTATGAAATTATGTTTATCGTGTATCCATATATCTATATATAAGTAAGAATTAAAAGAGAAAATAAAAATATAAAAGAACAAATGTATAGTATCATTTATTCTTCTTTAGCTAATAAAATCTTTGCCTGTAGAGCCTGAGCGTCGATTTTTCGACATTCAAATTTCTCAGCAGTGGATAGTTCAATTTGGTTGAAATTTAAACAAATGTTGTATGTGTTAAGATAAAACAGCCATATAATTTTCATTGTTCTACAATCATTATTTAACTTTCGGTTCTAATGGGTTAAGGTAATCATGGAATATAAATGTGTTATTTTTACCTATTTGGTTCGATAGAATTGCTTCCGATTGGATATACATTAGAATTATGGCATTAAAATTTGAATATTGAGCCTAAGAAATGTTGTAGGGTTCGCAAAAATGCTTATACGCTATAAATATTTAAAGTATGCCTTCAAAAAAATATTTTTGATAATAATTCAGTTAACTTTTAACTAAGCAATGTTATTAACTGATTTATTTGATCAATACAATGACAAAGAAGAGTCGATGTACGATCCACTAATCATTACCTTGTATTGTCCCCCACCCCCAGACTAATATAATTAAATAAAGCCATAGTGAGACAAATTGATACTTTTCTTCAACAAATAAGGTGTCAATATTTTATTTGTGTGGGATCCAAATACTTACAGACTTAGAAATGTACTTTATCTTTATAGAGTGAAGAAAAATGAACAAAAAATAAATAAAGTACTAAATAATTTATTTGTGTTCTATTAAAATTTATCAAGTGTCCAAAATCGTGAAAGCAAAAGGAGAAAGGATGATCTTATGTCTTGAAAAAAATAGCTGAACGTCACACATTTTTTTTTTGAGGATGTGGACTCTACTAATCGGTCATATATAATAATAGTAGCAATTTTATTGTATTTACATATGCGACGATGATGCTATCACATATTAAATAAAACTCATATACTATCTAAATCATATTATATGCTAAATATCCGTCCTTTACCTTTTATAAAACGCTCCTTTAAAGACTGAAATCATGTCTATTTGTTATCTTCATAACGACTTTACGTGAATAGTTGCGTGATTTTTTTGTCTTTGATGTTCCGTAGAATTAAAAAAATACTTTTTCATTTGCTTTTACTATTTTTTAACCTTTTAATATGAATGAACATAGCATTTAGCTAATATAAAAACAAATTCAATACATGCATTTTCACATGGATTATACCACTTCATTATTCAAAAGTAGAATCATATTCCATATTGCATACTGTAGAGCATATATATATATATATATATATATATATATATATATATATATATATATATATATATATATATATAGTTGTCAATACACTATGTAGGACCTATATGAGATGCATGGATTTATGAATAAATCGTAAATGCATTCAATTAATGAACACAATCAATATATTAACATAAATATTTATTGTCGTAAACAAAGTAGCCTTCGAACGAATGTCATGCTTATTCCTCATTAATGAATCAATATAAAAATTCTTTTTGTTGATTTTATAGGAACAGAGTAGTATGATTGCCAAGGTTTCTATTACACGGAAATTAAACTTATGATTCCGATCTATTGGTAAAACCAGCCGAATCCTTTTGTTATTATATTTTAAGCCTTGATTGAATTGCATAACAGCCTCTAAAATTACTCAATCAAATCTAGAATCAATGCGCTACATCAATCTTGACCTTCTCCTCTCGAGAGGGAAAGAACCAGCTCCTCAAAATTGAGAGTTGAGTTTGTTTACGCATTATGCAAACGCACCACCCTATTTGCTTATTTGGTTGGATTGAATTGCATCCGTACCTCTGACTAGTGACTGGGTATACAATAGACTGGATAAAGAAAGAGCAAGGGCCGACTCAGCATAATTTGGAACAAGGAAGGAAAAGAAGGAATCATTGTATCCCTTTAGGAGTCTTATTACCATTTTTAAGGAATAGAAAAGGGAGTAATCACAAGAGGTGCACTCCCAGTGACGTCATTTTAAAGGACTACCTTGTGACGAATTCAGTGGAAACTTATCGTAGGATTTCCTTTTCTATTTCCAAGACTACTTAATTGCTTCGTAACAAATTTGGCAGCCATTTTAACTCCCTCCATGTATTCAAATAATTATTTCAGTGAAAGGAATTTTTTTCTTCTATGTTGAGTATTAATCATTAATTAGTATATTAGTAGTTGCTTTTATAAAGATAGGAATGTATATATATTAGACTTGTTCAAATTTTACACTTTTCTTTGAAAAACATTCAAATAGATGATTTTCTAGTTCTTCAAGGCTTAAATAATCGACACGAAAAATATTTTAAATTTGGGCCCCTGGAATGCCTGCGGCGCCAATAAAATTGAGTTTTTATTATGATATAATAGTCGAAATGAAATTTGTCCAAAAATTTAATATGCAAAAAGGTTATGACAAACAAAATTTTTTATTAAATAATTCACTTGTTTTTTTAAATCTCAAGTTTATTTAGTAACCGACTACATATGTTGTAACGTATGTTGTAAAAGAGCTTGGTATGGACGTCGTATTCCTTATATTTTAACATTGGAATGGAAGCAAAAAAATTATTTTAAAATAAAACATTTATCTTTTTTCCTAAAATTATTATTAATTATATCAAAATATGCCACAATGAATATGGTACCTACCATATGTGCAGTCTAAATTACTTACTTTTAAACATATAAACTAATATATAAGTCATATATATATATATATATATATATATATATATATATATATATATATATATATATATATATATATATATATCATAGCCTAGACTCTTTAAATGAGGCTGATCACGTTTGAACTTCTCCTCTCGGGAGGAGCCGAACGAGCTCCCTTCATTTCTTTTTTACAGGGAGTTATCTTTCACTCGATTCGGTATAGAATAGATGAGCAAATATAAGTCGGTGTCCTCTCTATTATGAAAAGGCCTATCTTTTCTTACTTATTGTTGTCCAACAATTATGAGTGTGTTCATTCTAGTGTAATGTATTAAGATATATATATATATATATATATATATATATATAATAATAATAATAATAATAGTATTTGTAGGAATGTATGTATATTAATATTCTGGACATGTACAAAGGAGTCTTCTCCCTTTAATTTTCACTCCATATATTCTTTAACAAATAAAAATATATAAATGCTCTGTCCAATGTACGAAGCATTCTTTTAGAAAGCGACAGACAAAAATTTCTTAAGCATATTATATATTTAAGTTAGTATTTTATAATGTTCTAATACACAACTTATGATTATAATTTTTCAATTCATTGCTGAATATGATATTCTTTGAATTAAACTAACAACAGATAATGCAACTGTTAGGCCAAAGTTTTGAATTTATTGTATTTTTATCCTCTGAAGAGTTTTCTCTTATATTTATATATATATAGGTTTTTCAGATAAATATGTGAGTTTGTCTTTTGTCAAGGAAAGAAATACAAATCAAAGGGATCTGTTATACGTATTCTGTGTTAAGATGACTATATAGAGGAGTTACTATAATAATAAAATAATTCCAATTAATAGTCCAATGACGTCATGAGGCAAAAAATAGTTTCTCACAAACACATTATTAAGAAACATCCTAGAAGAGTGGGAGAAAATAATATTTTCCTATGGTATGTCTCTGGATAATAAGGGTGTTGGCTAAATCATAATAAAACAATAACATTTTTAATGTATTATTATGAATAAATATTGCTTGATCTTTCATCGACCTTTGACAGAATATTTCTCTGTTATGAAAGGTAGTATGTTCTCTATGTTTTAATATATCTATATGATTATAACACATACAGCTCACAAGCTCCGTGACGAATCTTATTGTTGTACCTTTCGGGCATATTATTATATACTAAGGTATGGTAATAACAATAATAGTCATCTTCCTAAGCATGACACGCTTTACAAATCGTTGGATCGTGTGATGAGAGCAATAATACCTGGGCATGCATTCACTATGTATGAAGAAATAAATTTATATTTTCTGGATTTTATATCCTACAAGCCTTCATAGTAATTTTACCTTTGCTTTTTTTAAATAAAAAGGAAAACTAAACAATTTCTTCGTTATAAAGTAGTATTTTCATTATAAAATGATAGCAGATGTCGATGGCAGCAAGATTGATTTTAAATTTGCCTTACCAAACTGCTGTTTAACTCCCAAAACTGACAAAAAATGTATTTTGGCGGGTTAGATTTCCTTTTTACTCTAAATATATATTTGTGTCCTATCTAATTATTAAATGACTCAAAATGACGGATTTTTATATATATTTAAATGAATCAGACGTCAAAGCTTTTTAAATCACGAATACAGGGTAAGCCCAAGATATCAGCGTCAATAGACATCCACTTGTCGGTCTTTATAAATTCGGTATACCTGTAGCAGAGTCCTTCTCTCTGCTCCTATATGTGCTTAAATATAATGGATTATATTTAATTAAAACTTGTTTAAGAATATTTATATTTATAAAAAGAGGTATAAAAAGAGATACTTCTTACGAAATACAAATCAGTTTAGACAAGATAACCGAAGGTGTTAGTCCTTTAATCCCTTCGGTTACATACCTATGGAACAGGAACATTTGTGGACTTTGAATAGAGTTCTATGACTCTCATGTTCAATAAAAAATACTTATGGAAAAATAATTAAAGAAAAAACTTTTTTTAGACTTGATTTCGGCCCGCAAAGCTAAGTGGACGCAAGAATGGCTCAAGAGCTTTTGCGTTCGTACCCTTCTTTTCTTGTCCTCCCTCGTTACAGAATTTGGACCCATTTGTCTACTTTGTCTGGTTCCACGTGGAGAACATGACCCATCGCTTCTCCCCTGACATCAAGCAGTCTCTCCTCGCTTACATGAAGGATAAATTCAGTGAGATAGACGAAGCGATGATCACAAAGGCTGGAGTGCGTTATCGCATTGAGCGGGGTTTGGCCGCAAACAGCGGCTACATTGTATGGATAGCTGCTTTATATCCTGATAAAGATATTTGTTTTTATTTTATGAATAAAAAAATATAAAATAAGCTGATTTTTTCAAGGCACCCTGTACTATTTTTCAAACCCTAAAAAATAGCGGATACATTAGATAATACTCGATCCAACATAATGAACCATTTGTATTTATTTACTTCTGTCATTTAAAAATAAAAACAGATTAATTCCTCAAACTTGATTTTTTTGCCTATATGGTTCGATAGAATTGCATCCGACAGGATATAAATAAGCACTATAGCATTAAAATTAGTTTATCGAACCCAGGATTTTGAAGGTTAATATTCTGTTTGCTTAAACCGCGAGAATATGTATAAGTATCATATTATCGCATGCTTTTAATCAATTTTGTTTGATTGCAGTTTCTGTATTGACATGAACGAATATTAAAACATCAAAAAAGTGTCCATTGAACATAAAATCATACATATGAGGTCAATATAAGTTGACCTTCCCTTTTGGAGTTGAGCGTGAGACCTCAGCCTTGAGCGCTGAAAACGTGTTTTTTGCTTTCGATTGAATTACATTTATTTGTATTGGGTAATCCTTTTTTTTCAGTGCCTTATAAGAATTTATTCAACGTTAAAATGTTCAAAGTATCTGAAGTATCTTTTATTTCCTTGTCTTATGATGTTGCAGCATAGGAAAAGCAAGCTTTTCATAATCAATAATCAATTACTATTATTATAAGGAGATAGAAAAAAGAGCCGATAGAGCGAGATTAAATTTTCTTGGAAAAGGAAACGGAGAGAAATAACTATAATTCTTATTGAATTCTGACTTTTCATGTTCCTTATTTTGGCATACCTAAATGTGGATGGAAGAGACATATATTAAAAAAAGGATTTTTTCTCTTCATTTTGTCTAATACTTAAATTACGAAAACAGAAGTCTTATTTAGCATTTCAGTCTTCGATAAATTATTATTTTCTTATATTTTATTACATAGCCTCATGGTGTGATTTGGAGCTGCTTCAAAAGGAGAGAGAATAGAGGTTGACGAAATCGTTTACACTCAAAGTAAACAAAGAGATCTCATGGCTTGATTTTAAAGTTATGGCACACAAAAAGGCGCCCTGAAAAAAAAAATATATTTACATACATATATATATATATATATATCAGGAAACGACCGGGACACCTTTTTTCGCCGGGACCCGGGCCGGGACTTACATTTTTAAACTGGGCCAGGACAAAACCGGCCCAGGACATAATATATATTTTCGTTCCGTCGACATTCTGTGATGACGTTTTTTTTATTAAATGATTTCCAAAAAATTAGCGACTTTTTTAGAAAAGAAACTCCAAAAAAAGTGAAGACGGTTTTTTTTAGAAAAGAATCTCCGAAATTTCCCAAATAAGTGATAACGCTTTTTCTTAAAAAGAATATTTCGATAATTCCTTTGTAAAAAAACGTCTTCACTTTTTTTGGGAAATTATTTTCTAAATAAAATTTATGAATGACAAACGAAAGAAAATAGTTAAGCCCCGGCCCGGTGTATAAAAAACCCGGGACACCGGGCCAGGTCGGGACGCTCAAAAAACAGCCGGGACCGGGCTGGGTACCCGGTCGTTTCCTGATATATATATATATATATATATATATATATATATATATATATATATTATGCGTGCATTCTTTGATCAAGACGTTTACAACTTCAATGATGAGGGTGCAGGTTGATTTCCGAGAGGTGAAGGTATTGATCAACCGCATTTATTGGTTCGATTGGAAAGGAACATCCTCCTTTACCTTTCTTTTTTTACAAAGGTAGTTAAACACTGACAAAAAAGGAGGGAGTTCCTATTCCAGGTTGTTATAGTATTCCCTGGATTGACTTATCTTAACGCTAGTTGTTGTTGTTCTATGATTTATTACGGAGCTAATATAGCCTAGACACCATGGCTACTAATTAAAAAAACATATATCTTTATATACAAACAAATAATTATACAATAATAATAATAAAATATTAATTAAAGAAAATAACAAAAAAAAATATTTTTTTAAATTTTTATAATTATATCAAACTTAAGGAGCTATAAGGATCTAAACAGCCCTACCATTGACTTGCTACCCTCCGAGCACTTAATAAAGTGCATGCCCCTCTTAATGGCTGTGACAAGCTCCAGGCCTTTAAAAGGTTAACAACAGCGACACAGTTGGTGGAAACGGGTTTCTTGAGGCATATTGTGCGCTCATCGAATCCCTCGAAAATCCTATCCAAGGGACACCTGACCACGTTCATAGCCTTCCAAGCGGATATAGCAGCCTGCTTCACTAAGATCTCATTTACAGATGGAGGATGTGACCTGTCGAGAAGGTCAACCACGCAACCGATGCATATTTTGTCCAGTCAGATACAATTCTAGTGGACCAAAAAGGAGAGAAATCAGCTTTAATGAATCATTACTCCCATATATTTTCTGCTGCAGTATCATTTAGGATTGTAAAAAATAGATTAAATTAATGTTGAGAATTATGGTCCAGAATGAGTACATAATATTTTTCTTCGTGAACAATAATTCTTTGATCTAACAATTGTCTTTTCAAAAAAGGCTTTTGATAATTTCCAATGACTTATTATATTGATCAAACAAAATATGAGAGTGATTTATGCTTAGAAACTTTAGCATCCATTTAGTATAAAGTTAACATTTAAGTATATTAAGGGTTTGGTTGATATATCATTGTCCAAGACAAACATTTGTCTCTAGATGGATCCCATCTTTCCTACACAATGAAGATCCAAATAGGTAGTAGACCTACTAAAAGCCCTTAAATTCAATCATTGATTATTATTCAAGAAATAATGGCAGAGCTTGAACATCATCACGTTTTCTTCTTATGAATAAGTGAAGAGAGAGAGAGAGAGAGAGAGAGAGAGAGAGAAACCCTCAACAACACAAGGAAAGAATACAAAAATAGGGATGGAAGGAAAAAGAAGTAGGAGGGGGATCTCCTAATGGGATTTGAATTTCTATTTCCTATTCACTCCTACCAATGGCATAGTTTCCATAAATACATAAATATATGTAAATGAAGGAAGCTTTTATATATTCTTATGCACGTGCCTTATTATGGCAACGCCGTTGTCATGTAGAAGTGAGTAATACACCATATACCGTCTGTCTAACAATGTTTCAGGTACATCAAGTAAAAGGGGGTGGTAAAGAAGAAAGCAGATAGGGAAAAAACGTCCAAGGAAAAGAATATATCAGTAAAATGGTCAATATAAAAGGAAAAGTCGACCAAAATACATAGAGCGGAATAAACATATCTAAATAAGGACTCCGTGCTCATAAAGGCATGATTAACTCCTAATGCTTAGTGTGCAGGTTCGCCTCTCGAGATCCTTGGTTATATATATATATACATATTTAAATATATATACCGATATATATATATATATATCTACCTATATATATGTATATATATACCGATATATATATATATATCAGGAAACGACCGGGTACCCGGATGTTTTTGAACGTCCCCGCCCGGTGTCTAAAAATCACGGGCCGGACTTTAATATTTTCGTTCGTTCGTCATTCTGAAAATGATGACGTTTTTTAGCAATAATTTTAAATATTTCAAAAATTATTTTATAAAAAAACTGTCACGTCATCACTTTCAGAATGAAGAAGGAACAAAATATATTAAAGTCCCGGCCCGGGTCCCAGCTAAAAAAGCGTCCCGGTCGTTTCCTGATATATATATATATATATATTGTTATCTGAAACGGGTTTTTATATCACTCGATTTTTATTTGAAATATTTTAGGACTGTATTTTGGTGTGTCCCATTCCAATGGAATACAACCTTCTTAGGTTTGTTTTGTTCTCAAGATATATAATCTATTTTTAAGACACTTAAACAAAGATTTAAATGAATCCGCCTCTAAATAAATGACTTCATTTTCACCTAGATACTATGTGAATACTAAAATTTATCTAAATTTGAACTGATCGTTGTTCAAAATATTGATTATGATCTTTCCTCGCCTAAAGTCGTCTTTTTAACCTTGTTACACTTATCATTAAGAAGATTAACCATATAGGGCAATACTTTTTTCACATAAGTTATATCGTTAAATTCTATGACAGACTTTGATAAAAAATGACTTAAAATATGGATTTCAATCTATTTATATGAATCTTCTGTATAAAAGAACAAAGTATCTTAATTAAATACATATAATATTGTAACCTATGTTCATAATGGAATAGAGATAATGAATGGGAGATCCAACAAGGATGATTTTTTTGCCTATATGGTTCGATAGAATTACATCCTATAGGATATAAATAAGCATATAACATTAAAAAAGGATGATTATTGTGTTGCATGGTCTTCTATTCCCTTGAAAACAAAGCTCCAAGAGTTGGTGTTTTTTATTCATTTGTTATCTACAAGGATTTACTTTTTGGCACACAAAAAACAAGGGTTTTTTGTGTGTGTATGTACCACAAAATAGAATTAGCTACATGAGGAAATACTAAGGGATAAAGAAAAAGAAGAAAAAAACATATGAGTGAGTGTATAAGAACCCATTGTTAAAAAATTGTGTAGAAATACTTATTGTCTGACTGTGTGTGTTTTTTATATTTCATCGTCTTCTCCTCCTACTCCAAAAACAAAAAAGTGGCATATACGAACTTCCCAAGATGAACATACACATAAATAAAGTTGGATTGACAACGTTATGGAATATATAGTGTGATAACAACATAAGATAATCAAAAAGTACTTTCAGGGATAAAAGAGAAAACTTATTGCTTTTGAATACATGATCTTTTAAGGATGCAAATTAATGCATTTAGGAGTAAGACTTACACAATAGCAAGCATAAAAAGTTGGGTATAATGTTTTGTTATTGATGCTTTGATACTTAATATATTATTCCCCTATTTATTGTTTTGTTTCATTCCTCCATTAAACTTAAATACAGCTACATCTCTTGGCGAAAAAGGAATTGATAAAAAATGGTGATCTTATTTCTCGAACATGATTGGTTGTAAGAAGCACAGAATGAATAATAATAATACAAGTGGTTAATAATAAACATCAATTCCCTCGGGGATGTTTGCCGGGATGCGAACGCCCAATCAGAGATCCTTACAAACACAAAGTGTTTTTATTATGGTAATTTATGAATCCTTTCAGTGTACTCCTGTCAATTCATGATGAAGCAACTGCTAATACATAAGAAAAAAATGAATGTAATTGTGTGTGCGACTCTCTGTCGATAAATGGACCATCACTCAGACTATCGGACGTAGACATAAAAGAAAGAACATTGATACTAAATGAAAGAAGAATGTTTATTGATAGGGAAAGAGAAAAAGTGGTGCTTATTACAAAATGAAGGGTTGAAAGAATAATAAAAATGAAGTTGGTATTAAACATCAAAGTATAATTTCACGGTAGTGTCACGACTCCTGTTAAAGAGTCTTATTAATTGAGAGAAAATAATATTTTTCCTTAAAATAGTATTTTTCTCTCTTATTGGGCCTATATCAATGACGTCATTGTCGATTTTTTTGGAACTGATCCCTCCCATGTTATATTTACTAATATTTGAACAAACCAACAGCTCAGGGA
>CP045902.1:10238484-10278083 GCA_013387185.1 Caligus rogercresseyi
TGGATCAAACCTAATTGGATAGCATTAAAACTGCTAAAAGCAGTGTAAAAATATATACATTAAAGAAACCTCATTGCTTGCTATAATTCATAATAAATAACTATAGGGTTTTTAGAACTATATATCAAATAAACTTTATTTCAGGAGATAAATACATCATTAATAACGTTTGTTGAAATTGGAAAACCATTTTGAAATAATATCAAAACATGCCCAGTAATCATATAGCATTTTTATATATTAAGTTGTATTATTTGATTCGAAGTCTATCTATATCTGATCAAGTTTATATACAGATATATTTCATTTCGAGCTATTGCCAAATACATAAATCGATGCAAAACTGTCTACTTTAGGTAATGGTTTTGATACGTTAAAATAGGACTCTTTAAAATAATTATTGTGCTGGTCGTGACTGCCGTTAATGGAAAGAAAAATATTTTGGCACAATTACTGGCTCCTCATTATATTTTTGACCGGAGATGCACAAAATATTACATATTTGATCAATATGTACATTATAAAATAAGAAGATGACACATTAAATGACCCTATTTTTGGTAACGTTTATCATAAAAAGTAGTTTGTAATAATCAATTACCCCTTAAGCTATAAATTATTTGGCAAATCAAAGGTATCCTTTTATTTAAAAGAGAAAAGATAATCCCAATATGAAGACTAAACATAGCTGAATCTTTTTATCGAAGCAAGTAAATGGAATTCAATGCAAATGAAATGGTGGTTATTTGCTCTATTTATATGTAACTTAATATAATTCTAACTAATTCATCACGGAATCAAGTAAATGGTAAATGTGACGCCATGGATTAATGTATTAAACTTGGTACGCATCTAAAATATACTTTATGAATACCTATCCAACCAAAATTGATTGGAAACTGACTAATTATGATGTTGTTTAAGTATTCAGCACAATTTACTTAACTATTTATATACAAAATTGGTTGGATTCTCAAAGTCTTTGATTTGTGATTGAACGAACATGGTCCTAAACAAAATTCATATTAATTAAAGACGATTGCTAAAATGCCCAAACATATATGATAGAGTCAACTAAGTTTAAAGTATGTCGCAACCAATTCAATAAAGAATAATAGTTAAGTCAATAATTAGAAAAAATATATATGAAGAAATTGGTACTAAACTTTGTAATCTGAACTACTTATTAAAAGAGTAAGAATAGCATTTATAAATAGCAAATATACAAATAATAATAAAAATATAAAATAACAAGAGTGACTCGTGTTGCCGGTTTTTCAGATCCATTTTTGGGATTTCTTCACAGCCGGAACTAAGAAAACGTGAAAGTAAAACTTTGACTCAGAATTGTGGTCATATGGTTGGCGCTGTAGAAAAGTTATAATAAAATGAATGATTACCAAGAGTACCGTTTATTTTTTCAGACAGTGTACAACATAAGAATACGCTCTTCATCATTAGTACGCTCAAGCTCAATGATTGAGAACCATAAGAAAATGAATGGGAAAAACGCTTTGATCCATATAATGAGTCTTAAAGATGTCCTAACACGTTTATAGGACCCAGTAGTCGACGTAGATATACCCTGGTCATTTCAATAAATAGTGGATAAGTTACTTTACGTTAGTACGATCCGTGCTTCAAATACTTATGCTAAAACAAGGAATCATCGAAAAATGACTTATTTTTCTTCTGAAGTACTTTATGAGGCTCGGTTAATCATATTTAAGAATCCTTGGAAGGTTTAGTGACGTTCTTTGTGGTCGCTCTTTGGTACTTAGATATTATTGAAAACCAGCAAGAACAGATCCAGATGATTTATCTAGTTCTAAATTCTATTTTTATAGCTAAATGAGGTTTGACCATCAAAAAATAAACTTTTATGACTTCTTCTAATTACCTCCGCCGAAGGAGGTATTGCTTTCACTAGTGTTGGTTTGTTAGTTTGTTGGTTTGTTTGTCAGCAGGATAATTCAAAAAGTACGGAACGGATTCGGATGAAACTTTGTGGAGTTGTTGGAAATGTCCAAAAGGAACAAGTGATTAAATTTTGGCATCTCTGAGTGCTTATTTAAGATGCAAAATGAGCTAAATACTAAAAATATTAATAATGAAATGGGGTCTCTATTCAGGGAGTAGGAAAGAACAAACGCTTAAAAAAAATATTTATTGACGTAATATTGTTCATTTATCAGCTAAGGACTACGTCACTGGGTGCTTAAACTTCTTTCTCTTCCCGTCTTCCTCTTAATATTAAATAAAATAAACGATAATATTAAGTAGATGGAGAAAAGAAAGGAGTTTAAACATCCATTGACGTATTTCTGAATTGACGAATAACTAGTATGACGTCAATGGATGTTTTTTTGATGGCTCTCTCCCTCTCTCATTATTCATCAAACACACCTACTTATTAGACATATATGATTGGATTGTATTCCGTTAAGTGATTCATTTGGTGGGGATCGGCGGAGGTTTGCGCTCTCTGAGTGTATACATGCCTCTAGTTTATTTTGTCAACGTATGACTATTCAGGGACCACATTAGATCTATTAATTATTATGATTATCTTTTGGTAGTTGCTTCTGATTAAAACAACAATTCCAGGATCTTACATATGTAGTATAATTATTGACATACTCTAATAATATGGCAGATGAAATACATGGTTATTGTAGGCATGCTTGATATATTAATGGTGAAAGCCACGTTCCTCGAATGCTCAAATGTTGTATTTGTTTGTACATGAAGAGACCACATAATCATAAGCAATGAATGCCTTACCTGCAAAAAAAGACGGGAAAAATTAATCAATGATAGAAAATAAGGGTTAAGTTAGACTAAATACAGTCGAACCCGTCCTAAACAGTCATACATAACAGTCAATTTTTTTATCTAAAATAATATTTCTAAGACGGATATTTTTGGCGAATAAAGTGCAAAGTTGTGGATTTGACTATAAGAGATAAAATATAAGCCAGTTTCTTCGGTTGAAAGGAGTCATAAAAGGTTGTAAAAAAGTGTCTTCAACTTTAAAACTTTCATCAAGTCTCATCCATTTTGGAACTTAAAACGGGGTTTAGGCTTGTCATGAATAAAATCAACCTCAATTATTTGAGGTCAATGTGGTCAGCATGTTTTACTAGTTAGTGATCGGATGGAAGAAGAAGCTAGTGCTAGGTTAATTTGTGAAGACTTGTTACACCATCTCCAAGATACGTCTTGAGATAACTATTTTTTGGAACAATTAATTTTCTAAAATATTATTTATATAATAATTATTCTTCCAAAAGCATTGTTTTTTCTGCTGGAGTAGTATTTTTAAGTGACTTTATAGACAATTATTCCGACTTAATCATGTTTTTAAGACATATTGTTTATTGCAAAAATATTTTTTCGTCAATATGGCTCATGTTTAGGACAAGGTTGAGTACCGCTGTCCAACAGTATTCATTTTAAAATAGTTGTTTACCATTAGCTTTATTCGTATGACTATTGTTGGAAGTCATTCTTCTATTTAAAATGTGTTTTTAAGATAAAAGTATCACTTGGAACTCATTTTTTAAATCCAAACTTCATTTGTGAAACAGCTTTTGACTAATTATATTAATGTTGAGAAGAAAAGGGCTAAAAAACATTATTGGTCTAGAGACAACCTTTCAAAAACGGTCACTTTTTGTCTCCCCTTGAATGTCCTCTATAGACAGGGTTAAGCGAATTTTCAGATAGTTCTTTTTTTAAACATTAATTTAATAGTTTATTGTAAATCCAAGTATATATTAACATTAAGACTATTTTTCTCTCTCTATCTTTTCTATAGTTACCTGTATCCCTCTCCCCTTCTAACCTTTTACCTTCCATTTCCTTCTCATTTTCTCTTCCCTCTTTAGCCTTTTCTATAGATCTCTCCTTTTTAACAAAGTTGAGAAGTTAAAAAAGAAGATGGTAATTTAGTGGGAGTTTTTTTTCTTTTCTTTTTTACATTTTCCTACGTTTAGCTAAAACATCTCATATTTTTTTAAAAGAAGAATCGAATGAGTAGCGAACTTACTTTTCATTTCCTTATGTACTTATGAACTTTCAATAAAGAGAAAGTACAATGTTTAATATAAGGATACGATGAAAAAAAAGTACTTTATTTATTTTTATTGAACATTTATTTTCATGTCTTTTAACAAGAAAAATATTGATATTTCTTTCACTAAGGCCTATGACTTTCATCATGAATTTGAAAATGTATTAATAGATCACGGCCTGGCTACAGAAGAATGCATGAAATCGCGTAGAGTATACAAAAAATATTATTTGTAGAGCCTGACGTCAAATAATTTTCGACTAATGAACGTTTAAAAAAAACGAAAAAGGGTTAATCAAATGAAGAACTAATATACTCAATTTTTTTCTTTAATGGGTCATTTATTTAAAAATCATACATAATATAATATATACAATAATAAATAAAAAGAGCAAGAGGGGTTGTGATAATAAAATCATAAATAAACATTGTAGTTTTAAATTTATCCTCTTAAGCAAGACCCATCACATCATTAAAACATCAAAATCTGAATTATATATAGTTGAAGTGAGTAACACGAAATACAGAATTGTAAATAGTATATAAGACCATCTTTATTGCACGGCTCCCTCGATGATGTCATTTGAAGTCCTCTTATATCTTTTAACAATGAGTCTCAAACGAGAATAAAAATGACAGGACCACTGAGGAAAAACTTTGACGATATATGCGGCGAAGTCCCATAACGTCACTAGCTTAGAATGTGGAATCTTGAGGGCAAAGGCTCCATATCTTGCAGCCGAAGAAACAAATATCTTTTTAAGCAACTCATTACGAATGAGTGTATTGGAGGTTAAGCACTCTGCGATGTGAGCTTTAGAGCTAGCAAAGCTCAGAGCCTTGGATTCAGAAGTTGCAGTCGTTGCCTTTAGAGGATAACCAAATAGGATATAAGCCGATAAAAACTTTGCCTCATTTTCAGAGCTTATTAAATGACTTATATTATGGGTGACGAAAGCCCGAAGATACAACAGGGCAGGGCAATCAGCGAAAGCGTGCATGATCGATATACTCATTAGTTTGCTTGCTAGAAAAACTTTTTCTCAATATAAAGATAAGAAAAGACATGAAAAAATCCATTTGATTCCAACAAATTAATATTTTTAACTTGCCTTAAATATGTGTTTTTAACAAATTTAATAAAATATTTATAAGAGTAAAAAAAAAAAAAAAAAAACAATCTTACATCATCACAATGATTTAATAAAAACTGTTTGACAACAAATAAATTTTATGATACAAGTAATTAAGAGGTACGAAAAAGTCCATATTATTGTTAATTAGTTTGAGTTATAATTTCTTATTTGTGTACATTAATAATTCAACGAGAAATTTAAGTTTTCAAATAGTCATTTTTATGGAAAATACCCCAAAAATGAACATTTTGAAACTTTGTTATCTCGTTTGATTTTTGATGAACATAAAAAATAAGAACTGATTTGGAATTCTTGCATTGATACATTTTGCAGCAAATTGTTTGAAAATAACATTGAAATTAAGGACATTTGAGGCGATCGAATGGCGAAAAAACTTTTACAACATAAGTTTAAAAAATAACTTTTGGGCCCGTTGAGCGGACTTCCCATTATTCGATTAATTCAAACTTTCACAAGATGATCTCTATGCACTAAAGTAAAATCCTAGTGGGAGCCCGACTCTCAAATTCGAAAAACGTGAAATAAGAATCACCTTAATATATATTTATTTATATTTATATATCTTTATATATATATATATATGAATTTAAAAGAAATTAACATGGCTAATTTATATTTCCAAAGAATTTATAGAAGACATATACTCAAAGACACCAATATGATAGTAAGATAGATGCCGCTTAGGAACCATAAGATGATTACTAGATATTAGAGCTTTATTGTCATGGTGAATTCATCTATTCCTCGTGACATTCTAAATCAAGTTTAATAATATTTCAGAATAGTCATCTTTCGATCAAATTCAGTTTCTCCATTGATATTTTACATTATAAACAGGTATATTTGTGTTTTACATGTGCAAGTATATAAAACATTGATCTATAAAAAATGAACCCAATAAACAATCTCTAAAAATACTGCATTTTCTCTCAAAATTCCGGTTGTTCGCAACGATTCGTGGACCATTGCTTCAAATATTTCCCATCAAGTTTTTTTGCCTATATGGTTCGATAGAATTACATCCGACAGGATATAAATAAGCATTATAGCATCAAAATTAGTCTATCGAACCTAGGATCTTACCAATGAGGTAGACCAAAAATGACCATCCCCTCTCGGGAGTATTCGAACCTGCGCCCCCAGCATTGAGAGTTGAACACGCCTTAACGCACACGGCTATCGCACCCTTCAAGTTCACTATCTCATTTAAAGATTTTACGTTGCATTCTTAACACTTCAAATGATGTTTTTATAATAGTTGATTATCATTTTTTAAAGTATATTCTGTGCATTTTTATAGTTATTTTTATTATTTTATTATGTCCAATCATTGTTGAAATTGGTGTTGTTCTTCTCCGAAGTAATAATTTTAGACTAAAATGTCTATTTATGTTTTGTTTTAACGCAATTTCTTTGGAATATTTTAGAACTGAAATATATTTCATAAGAAAATTAAAATAAATCAAACACAAAAACAGTAAACCCATATTTTCCAAACCCCCACTTCTTCTGTATGTTTTACAAACTTTCGTAGGCTAACACATTCCTTAAGAGATCATATGGCCACAAAGGTATATTAGTTCTTAGTCAATACTAAAAAAAGGTCTCACTCTTTGGCCCAGCTAAAACTGATTGTAAATTAATTTTTGCCCATAAATCATTAATATCTTTTTTTTTCCACAGTTCATAATAATATATATACAAGCATAAAAAACAGAATGTATATAAAAAGATGTTAATGCGTAAAAACATAATTAAACATTTTAGTTAAAAAAATTACATCAAATATGAACGAATACTAAAATACAATTATAATGAAACAACTTGACAATCTAAAACAAAACATAAATTAACGATAAAAACGGTCTATTTTAAATCCTTGAATTGGCGTAACAGTTTTTTAATAATTTTTCCATAAGGCAGGGAACACGAAGGGAAGTAGCGAATTACAACACCAGCCCAACTCCACTTTCCATCGGTGACAGAGGGGATCTTGAGGTCCAACGCCGCGTACCTTGCCGCAGCCGCTAGAATAATTGCCCTTACCTCCCACGGACTGATAGGAGAGTGAGATGCTAACCTCTTAGCTATAAGAGCTTTGGCATTTAAGAGAGTGCTATTTATTGCTCTAGATTTTGCAGAGAGAGATCTGCCAAGACCGAAGAGGACGATGGCTTTGCAAAAATTGTTTGTATCTGGGGTATGAAGTCCTTTGACATTCAAACTGATGAATTGTTTTAGGATGGATACTGAATGACAATCTACAAAGGCATGCAAAGTAGAAATTAATATCTTTGTTTGTTTAGCTCCTAGAATAGACCCACCTCACCGGAACCTAATCTGGTATCAGCCGGTAGGGATCTATCTAGTAGCTATTGTCTTTATTTATAAAAATATCATTAAAAGTGCATAAACATTTAAATGTCCTAAAAATATAATCCTCCAGAGACAATGTTCGTTCCCCGATATTTCCCTCGAGTTGTCTCATCTTCTGTCGTGTAAGAGGACAATTGTGGATGAGGTGAGTTGGAGTTTCCTCGTCGTCGTTACAGAGCCGGCAAGTTGGGCTCTCAACCTTCCCCATCTTAAAGAAATGCCGATTTAGATCAATGTGACCGCTCACCATTCCAACAATGACAGATTTGGTTTCTCTTGAAACTAAATATCTTTTTCCAACATAGGGCTCTGTGATGAACAGTTTTGTTTGACGACAACACTTCATTCATTAATATCTGTTGCATCAATATATATATAATAATAATTCACCAATCTCTGTCCGTCCGTGTGTCTGTATGTCCGCACGCTATCTCCTCCCACATTATGGTCAGATTTGAACTTTGAAGGTACCTATGGAATCCTTGGGCCAAGGCGGACCTAATAAAACTATTTGCAGTGAAGGGACCAGAAATGAACCAGAAAAATCACCTTTTCTGATTTTACTACCTACTTTTCAAGGTAAAGAGAGGAAAAAAGAAAAGAAAAAAGCATCTCATGTGACTTAAAACATATTCTTTGTACAAAGTCAAACTTTTGATGAGGAATGTTTATACAAAACAGAAAATTATTATAACTCATTTGACATTTAGAAAACCTATTTTATCTCCACAAAATTCATGATACAAATTTTAAGAACTTATGTAATATGAACATATGGGCGCCGTAGGCGCCAAATATGTGAGTCAAATTAATCTGTCATTCATCAAAAGGGTAACCACAATAAGTTGCAATATATTATATATATATTTATATATGGTTTCCGAGTCAATTTAGAAATTGTAGGTTAGTAACTTATATCAATCCTTATAATTAGTTGTATCATTAGAATTTATATTTATGTCTTTGTTATGTATTACCTTCTTGAGACTTTCTTTTTATACCAATCAACTTCATCAAAAAAAGTAAAGCGAATTTGCTCTCAAAAAAATTGGGTTTTCTAGTCAAGTTACTGTGTGTTGTTTTTATACATTCATATATTATTTAGAGCAAGAAGAAGACGAATACCCCTCATTTCCCATCCATTTGTACATTTACCTAAATGGATTTGCATATATACGTATGTATGTAATACGAAACCTGTATCTTTTTGTACATAGGTATACCCTTCAATAGGGGATTCAAGATGAGAAAGCTACCTGCTGCTTCTTCTTCTCTTCCCGCCAAACTGCACAGAAACATGATTATCAAATACATCATTCCTTGGGGGAAAAAAAGAGATCAAAAAGAGAGCAGCAACCATCTGGTTTCAACACAAAACTACTACAAAAAATATACATTTTAAATGCTGTGAACTATATGTTAAGTTTTTGAACTAATCTAAATTTCATATATATATATATATATGAATTTGAAATTATTTAAAATACTTAACACAGAGTTCCAAGCATTTAAAATGTACATATTTTTTGTAGTAGTTTGTGTTATATATATCCATAAATATATGATAACTAAAATGATAACTAAAAATTGAGTTTGCTAATTTAAATATCAGAATAACGAACCTTCAAAAAATATATTTGAAGGGATGAATCATTAATATACAAATATCTTATAAAGCAAATCCTGAAAGTTTTTTATAGCAATTTTTCAACATTTATTGCTTATAAATCGCCTCGATAGATGTTCACAATTGTCCGTTAATTGATAACTTCACATTTTTTTCTTTATATATATATATATATATATATATATATATGAATTTGAAATTATTTAAAATACTTAACACAGAGTTCCAAGCATTTAAAATGTACATATATATATATATATATATATATTTATATACATGAATTTATTGCCTATTAATTGCCTCGATGGATGATCACGATTGTCCGTTAATTGAAAACTTCGAATATATATGTAGGTATATATTGTTGTATTTATATATATATATATATATATATATTGATATATTAACATATAATATATATATATATATGTGCAATTTTATTGAACCAATTATACAACAAAAAAATAACAACGAACCTTAAAATAAATATTTCTGATGGCGAAAAGCCATAATATACAAATATCACATTATTGAAATCTTTTTAACAAAAATTTAACTTATGCCTACATGAATGTGCATCATGTATTGGGGACTTCGAAGGTTGTTCTTTTTATATGTGCTTATAAAATGTCCGTTCTCTTATGAGAATCCATGTATATTTATAGTTATACACACATTAACATACACACACATATTCCATAGTCATGCAGCAGCAAGACATATCTAATTAACTTAATTAGTGCATCCATTACTCAATCACCAGATGAGTAATACATTACATAATACATTGTACATTGTTTTATCCTTCTCCTCTTTCCATTATTATTATTATTATTTAGATCCACTAAATCAGTTTGGAGAGGAAGCCTTCATTTGTCCAAGGTACACACACACGCGGGGATCCAGGCTATGATTTAAGTAACCAGCCTTCAACATAGTTCAAGAAAAAAATCTGAGAACTCTGTTGGGTGAAAATAATTGCTCGAAAGAAAATAAATAATATATATATATATATATGCATCTGGAAATGGCCCAGGTCCCGACTGTTTTTTGAGCGTCCCGGTGTTTTTTGATACCGGGCCGGAACATAAATATTTTTCTTTCGTTTGTCATTCATAAGTGACGACGTTTTTTTAAGAAAGGAATTTTCTAATAATTATTTTTTGGGAAATTATTTTCTAAAAGAAAACCGGCACTTCAGAATGTCGAAGGAACAAAAATATATATTAAGTCTCGGCCCGGCTTGAAAAATTTAAGTCCCGGCCCTGGTCCCGGCGAAAAAAGGTGTCCTTGTCGTTTCCTGATATATATATATATATATATATATATATATAGGGTGCAGGGATCAAATTGTCGCCTAATTTAAAACTTAATAACTTGATGACAACATTATCAAATAAAAAATTGCACGTCAAATATGAAAGCTAGGCTTGTCTGCTTTCGATACGTTGTTTAGTTAGCATAATGACGTCCTCCACCGAGGAGATAAAGGGCTATAAGTGGAACGAGGAGCTTTTGAGGTCCCCGTAGTCATGGCAATGGTTAATAGTGGAAGTGAAATCTCCAATTCAAGGATTGCTTCAACCTTAGGAGTGAATGTACGGAGTGTTCAGGAAATCCGTAAGAAGCTAGAGGACACCTGGGACGTTGACGTCACCATAAATAGGTTATACAAGAAGGAGGGACCCGCCAGGAAGGTAGGGGGCACCGAATTTGTCGACAAGGTGATGAAGATGGTTGAAGAGGAGCCTACCAGGTCCATGAGGGCCATGTCGAGGAATCTGGGCTGCCATAAGAAAACAATAAGGGACTGTGTATCTGAGGATTTAAGGTGAGGGAGCTACAATAAGAATCATGAACTCCTTTCTAGAGCGTATTTGACTTATAAAAATGGGACGACAATCAATAAATATTATAAATAAAAACAAATAACGTTTGGAAAAAAGGAACATCATTTTACTCGTGCATATTTAATAATAATCTGAGAGCTAATAATTGGTGTCCAGTAATTTCATCGCGAGTAAATTTGTCACGGAGCTTTTTATAGCCGTTTTTTTTGTCGCGGGTAAATACATCGCTTGCTCTTTTATAGTCAGTCAATTTTGTAGTTCTTCTTTTTGTCGTGGGTAAATTTGTCGCCAAGCTTTTTTGTAGTTAAGTATTTTTGTCGTTCTTCTTTTTTTCGTAGTAATTTTGTCGCCAAGCAAGAAGACAAAAATACTTCACTACAAAAAAGCTTGGCGACAAATTTAACCGCGACAAAAAGAAGAACTACAAAATTGACTGACTATAAAGAGCAAGCGATGTATTTACCCGCGACAAAAAAACGGCTATAAAAAGCTCTGCGACAAATATACTCGCGATGAAATTACAGTAAACCCTAATATTTGCATCCTTTAAAACGCTTATTGCCTTTTCAAATGGGTAAATCTATGTCATTTAAATTATATCTACAATTAAATATTAAAATGCCACTCGTCATTTTTTATTATATACATTGATTTATCATACTAAGGTAAATAAAAATGCTAAGTTTTTATGTCAATAAATAGATCTGAACTCCGACGACAGTACATTTCCAAGAATTGCCAACTCTCAAAATATGTTTATTTCAAGGACATAATCTCAGGAATATGGGACCCCATGTTAACTCCGAGGGAACAATATTTAAAGTACAGAATCTCGTCTGGGGTATATTTTACGAGTGATCTGATACAAAATGAGGGGGCGATATGTTCCTTGTGTGAAAGCTGCAAAACTGTTGCACATCAGTTCCGAGATTGCACAGATCTTGTCCATATTATGAAAATTATAAAAGAAGGTCTAAAGGATAAAATGGACAAGGATCTGAGCCCAAACGAGATCCTAGATAGCTTTCTAATTAAGGATCCTAAATTGAGAGTGGCTTCGAAAGTCATTGCAAATCTTCAATCTATTCTGGCGAGGGTCATGTTCAAGAACCACAAAATTTCCACAAGGATAGCGGAGGTGGCTTTAAAAAATATAATATCTCTGGAAACATTTTAAAATATGCATTTACATTATAATTTTTATAAACCATATGTTTTTAACCATATTTCAAAATTAAATGTGTTTCTCCTTTTAGTCTTTGTATAATCTGTGCTTATTTTTTGTTAATTATTAAGAATTTATTGACTGATTGAATAAATGTATGTCTCCCATTGGGATTAAAAATATATGTTTGCTTAAGAATGTCCGAGAACCAACCGTGAGCGCTTCCATGAGGATATGTGTAGTTAAGGCCAGGCGTTCCCACTTATGTATCCAGGAAGTCAATTTATGGCAATCCAAAAAGGTTTTTTAAAACCAACTACGTACATCCAATAATTTTCATTATATCTTCCCAGCTCCACTTACAATTCCTCTAAAGCATTTTTATGAAAAATTAGTACAAGTCGGAGTCATTATGAAAATAAGTATTTATTATATATAAATAGTCGTTTGAAGACTTAAAATATAATTGTTAATACTAGCTTTTCTCTGAAACAACTCAGAAAAGTAGTTTTAAGTAGAATCCAGGCTCTGCATAAGAAACCACTTAGTCCATCATCATGGATGGTTCAAATTCGTTCAAGAGGAAGCAACATCTTCGAGTGATAACGAAATACAAACTAGAATGGTTGGCAGGCATCAAAGCGCGCCCAGCCTTCTTTTAGCTTAAAGGAGATGATTATAGATAAGATAGTTTTGGATATTTTCAATAAACTAAACACTTTAATGATAAATATCAGTTTTAAGATACATACATACTTCAAAACAAGAATTGAAAATATGGATTTTTATATACTTTATTTATTTAGAGTAGTTATATAAACAATATATATAATTAAACATTATAAATTAAATTAATACTCTAAACAAGAGTCCTACATAATTCCTAACAATGTATCAAAACAATATATAAAAACATTAACAAAAAAACATTAAATATTAAATTGTAATCCAAAATCTGGATTAAAATACAGTTATACAACAAGTTTCCGCCTTCATATCCAAGTTTTTCTTATTGAAATACATGTGAAACACAGAGGACATTTTAATTTCTATAATTATTGCGTGCAATAACGACAAAAATGAAAAATATATTCAGGAATATGATGAATAGACACAAAATACCGTTTCTAGACACATCAATCTTAAAACATGATTTTTTTTAAATCGTCCTTTTTAATGAAAATCTTTATGTCCACAGATTATAAAATATATGTCCAAAATTGGATATTTCCCTATGTTTTTATTTCTTTTAAAAGCGGTGTTTATGATACAAATATGGTTGCCAATCTTAATGTATTTTTTATTTCCTCTCTCTTCATCCTTTGTTATTCCCCCCCCCCCCCGTACATCCACTTAGATAGGTTAATTGTGGAGAATAAAGGAAAAGAAGGCGTCAATGATCCATTTAATGTGCATCATTAATCTTCCCGCCATGCATTACAAAACTCCTCTGTCTATTATTCATGATCAAGAGTAGTACCACATGGGGTACAGTCATAGATAATATATAGTAGAGTGCCGCCGAAGCAACTCTATGGACTGTGACTACATGGTATTTTAAAATGCAGCATTATAATTGCATGATCCCGCAATAAATTAATATTATTTGTTTACTTTTATAATACTTGGGACTCATGAGATAGGAAAAATCCTATCGAGTCTTGTAGAGCTGATTACTACTTAAACAAAACTACTTTAAGTTCATTTAATGTACAATTATTACTGGTTTTCCATAAAAATGACTATTTCAAAACTTAAATTTCTCGTTGAATTTTGGATGTACATTAGGGGGTATTATAGAAACCTAATATTAAGATATCAAAATTTATCCCCTTGCGAAAGTTGCGTCATAAGAAACTAAATGATCGTAGAAAAATGTATTTTGGTTTGACCCCCCCTTCCCCCCCCAAATTGCGTTCAAAGGTTTCGTTATGAAGCAAAACTTTTTGTTATTACTTATTTTGAAAAAATTAGTTTACAAAATTTAGTTATGATCAATTTATGACTTTGTTATTTTTGCAAATTTTCGTCAAATAATATTTTGTGCCAATAAATGAACATAAGTGCTGACGCACCAACCATTTTTTAAATAACGGCTCTACTAGGGTTCTTTTATAGTTTCAAGAAGGAAAAATAAAAGAGGGTACTCATGTTGATGTTTTTAAGTTATTTTTTAAATACGTTTACTTTTCACATCTAATTTTCATACAGTAACTCCCTCACATGGTTGAGAATATAAATCTATGACGTTGATTATATCCATAAACTTTTGCAGATAATAATATAATGACGAAAAATGTTTTCTCAACTGATAAAAAGAAGTTATTGTTCAAGGTAACTTGTTATTTTAAAAGTTAATAATTATTTCTTTAAAAAATATTTTAGAACTACACCATGAATACATTAATCACGTATTACTAAAAAGTGGCATAGCGAAAGATCAAGCGAAATAACTACTTTCAGTAGTCGAAGAACATTAAAGACTTCACACTTTGGTCACTGTTGTGTGTTACGGATGCAACACCAATGTCAGAATATGGTGAGGAGTAATAAAAAGACTCGAGTTATGTCTTAAAAGACCACTTCAGTGGATTATTTGTCTTTTACACATGAATGAGTTACCTTTTAGAGAAGTTTTTAAACATTTAGATGGCGCACAAAAAGGACCTCGGACTTATGAAGGTACCATAGGAAAATTAATTAATACAGACTTTACCAAAAATTCAATAAAAAGTTTTATATACTTGTAGAAACAGTAAAATACTTAAATCAATTGCTAGAAGGCCTAACCGATAATTAAATGGAAACAAGAATATTTGCCCTGGAAAAAGTTTTGTTTAAAAAACAAAGAAATTTTCAACTACCCAAAACTATCAGTTGTAATTCTAAGAATTTTTTAAATCTTATCGACTGGTCAATATAAATTTGTCTGTTCCTCCAATTGTGCCTGAGGAAGATCTTATAAAAGCAAAAGAACATCCTTTAAAAATTAATAAGTATCCTTGCCATTCACAATCAGTGGAAAGAGCTGTAAAACTAGTAACGGAGGCATCTGCAAAAGTTTATAAATATAATCAACGTCATAGATTTATATTCTCAACTATGTGAAGGAGTTACTGTATGAAAATTAAGATGTGAAAAGCTAAAGTATTTAAAAATAACTTAAAAACATCAACATGAGTACCCTCTTTTCTTTTTCCTTCTTGAAACTATAAAAGAACCCTAGTAGGAACTGTTATTTAAAAATGGATGGTGCGTCAGCACTTATGTTCATTTTTTGGCTCTAAGTATATTGACAAAAATTTGCAAAATAAACAAAGTCATAAATTTAACAAATAAGTTTAAGTAATAACAAAAAAGTTTTGCTTCATAACAAAACCTTTGAACACAATTTTTTTATGGGGGGGGGGTAAGAAAGACGATCAAGTTTCTTAAATCTTTCGCGGGGGGATAAATTTTGATATCTTAATATTAAGTTTCTATAAAACCCCTAATGTACATATAAAAAATAAAACTGATATGGAATCCTTGCAATCATACCTACATTTTGCGGCAAATTGTTTGAAAATAGCATTGAAATTAAGGACAGTAGAGGCGATCGAATGGCGAATTTTTTTTACTACATAAGTTTACAAAATAACTTTTGGGCCGTTGAGCGGACACTTCCCATTATTCGATTTCGTTCAAACTTTCACAAGATGATCTCTATGCACTAAAGTAAAATCTTAGAGGGAGCCCAACTCTCAAATCTGAAATACGTGAAACAAAACCCTAATGTATATATATATGTATATATATATATATCAGAGCTGGGATTAATCTGGGAAAAATCTACCACCGGTTCGATATTCGGTAGATTTTATTATATATCTACAGTATCGATCGATATTCGGTACAGTAGATTAGAAAGAAAGATAAATTTATTTATGTATCTGCTTTTACTTCTTCGTATGCATTTATATTGGAAAGTTTATAACAAAGGACAATTAAATACATTATTTGTTATAATTCATTAGAGATTATTCGAATTTTAATACATACTAATCTTATATAAATTATACATGTAATTGGATTTTGTAGGAAATGGAAGGCTATAGATCTTATTGTCCGATATTGAAGGCACTTTCAGGTACTCAAGTATTCAATACATAGCATAATCTTATATTGAATGTCTATTTATGTATCTGCTCTATATATAATACTATAAGTTATAGTTGTTTATTTATTTTCAAAGTTGAAGTTCTTCACAAAAGGGAGCCCTTGGGCAAAGCGACAGTTGAACGATGTTTCTCTGCTATTGAAGGGAATAAACTCTCTATATCTTTATGTCTCTATATGAATGCTACAAAAGTCATACTTTCAAATATACCGTACCGATTGCCAATCGGTACGGTATTCGGTAGTTTAATCGGTTCGATATTTGAAATCTACCGTCGATAGTATCGAATACCGATTTACATTCGGTAGTCGCAGCTCTGATATTATATATATATATATATATATATATATATATATGAATAACTTTAAAAATATTTATTTATTTAATTTTGTAAAATATTCAATTTTGTCTCCCAGTATTGTCTGGGAAATTTCAAAGTAACTTAAAAATTCCATTTAAAGCGTTTAGTCACATAAAAATAAATATTTTCTTTTTGCAATTTTTTGCAAGATAACTTTCCTTTCACGTCACTTTTTATTATCCAATCGATACAACGTCTCTATACAATCTTTTTCAAAAATTCATGAACAATTATAACGCTTTCCAAAGATATAATATCTCCAGTGTATTGCGCCGCTTAATAATAGTGTATATTTGATGTAGATGACATACAAATGACTTAAGTCCTTTTAAAAAATAAACAACTCTGATGACGACCATTTCTACCTGATTTAAAATATGGTACTTGTTAAAGGCTTCTTCATATATATCAAATTACTCATTCATGTCCATCTTAAAGGGGGAAAAGTGCATTTAAAGTGTTTCAAATTGCATTTACACGCTGTGTAAGCTATTTCATTTTAATTGAAGGATGCCACAAATTAGGAACACTCTCTGTTGAACAATTCTCGCAAAATATTAGAGTATGTTTGATCATTTGTTTGTGGATGCATCCTTAAACCACTTTGTCCTGAATTGATTTTATTTTTTTCTTTAATTTTCATGAAACTTGGCTGAATTATTATTATTTTGATATGGAATGAGTGATTCACATAATTTAGATTTCACAGTATATTATAGTATAGTATTTAGGAGCTGTTGGTTACACGCAATGGTGGGATAAAATGTATTATTTTCTTGTTTATTTAGAACATATTATACACTTAGTCTAGACACCTATATCGTATTTAATTCTTTATTTCGTGTGGTAACTGGGAGAGCAATTTAATCAAACTCACACATCGCAACGTTGACATTGCATGGCGCTAATGAATCTTTTGCATCCTGACTTTCTACATCTCATTATTTGGTTATGATGATGAGATGGTTCATCATGTCATATCGAATATGTCAGTCTCACTCTGAATTGCGTTTCTTCCAGTTCCTTTTGGAGGAATTATATAGTTATTAGGTAAGTTCAAACTAATTGTTTGTGAAATTTTGCCTGAAACCTCTTGCCATCACCTTTCCCCTTTTATAATCTCCATATGAACTAAAGCACCAAGTAACCACAAGTGAAAAAAACTCCCCTTCGTCCCTCTCATACTAACTCTATAAGTGTTTATGTTAATTTGATCAATTCATGCCATGTTTTCATAGTACTTCTTGATAGCATCAGGTACAAGCATTTTTTGCATGCCGTCTATACATCTTATCCCAGCGTCTGGTTGTTCCATTTGCAGTTGTTCCTCCGATTGTTGAAGCCAACGTCATAATAGAGTTATCATTCCACCTCACAAAATATAAATAAGTGTGTAATCGAGTATATTTGCCATGGGTCACATTAGTTACATTTGTAAGTAGTCTAAAATAAATAAATAAAAACAATAAAATAATTAAAAAATAAAACAAAATGCCAATGCCAGTGTCCTCTGTAATAGCTACTGCACCAGATACTTAACATTCCATTGTTTTGGAGTCTCTACGGACCGTTTGATAGTAGAGACGAATTTTTCTTAGTATCCTAACTCCTTCGTAACCTCATGACTTGAGTTCAACTATGTAGAAGGGTAGAAAGGTGAAAAAAGCATCGAAATACAAAGTATGGCGATGATTTTTTTCTCTGTTCATCGTTCAGAAGGTTAATATAGTTGCAGATTTTTTGTCTTAGTTGGGGGCTCGATCAATTGGTCAAAGAATTGATGTTTTGATCGTTTTCATCATAGGAATCTTCATCAATTAATACGTAAGCATCAGTAAATACATCATAGTCCTTCCAAATGTTCGATCAATTCCATCATTTCGTTCAAACTGAGTCCGATGTAATAGCAAAACATATTATCTTAGATTTGCATTCACGCAACACAAAATAATATCCAATAGGTTTCAAAAAATTCCTAGTATACTTAATAATATTTTGGTCAAAAATTTTTATTGATATATATCGACTTACTTCTTGAGAGTCTTCATTATGGAGTACAGAGAAACTTTAAAAAACCCGTGTCCTTAGACCAAGAACACTACAGCACAAATGAAAATAAGACGTAATATCTTGCGTTGGCATCTTATAAGACGTTTGAAGAAGCTTAGACTATTGTTTGACTAATTTTGGAATTTAAAAATAAAAGTATATGTTTATATTAGGATATAATATGAATTCTCAATCTAGGATATAATGGGCTTATGCCAACTTGAAAGGTTCAGATTTTGGCCGAGAGTTGGCGCTGCTATCATTAGGGATGGTATTTTTATTTAACAGAGTAATAATGCACGTATGGGAAATTCATCTATTTTTAATTAAAGTTTATATTTATCTTTTTTTAGAATTATAATTCTTCCGTATTTGAAAACCTCCCAAATGGTTTCCCCTTTTTCTTTTATAGGCATTATGGTTGGCAATTACTTGAAATAATGATCATGGTGATTATTTATATTGTTCCACTCAAACGAGGGTTTCTTCAACCATAATTGCGTTGGGTGAACATATTAAGAGACGATGACATCCTACATCTTTACTCTCTCACAATCATAATTTGGATGTGTACATATGCCATAAATCAAGAAGGCGTACTTTTCCCAGAAAAACCTCATTTTGCTTTTTTGCTTTCATCTACATCATCTATTTCCTGACTCTTATATAAATGTATAGATGTAAGTATTGTGTGGGGTACACATATATATATATATATGCTGTAAGTCATTATAAAAATGTAGTTTCTATTTATTTAAAGAGATAATTAATCAAAAGTACACATTATATCATTTAAGTACCAAATAACTCTTCTGTTCGTTATTATATAATGCCAAATGTAAACTATCTATGTTTACCGAGATATTACTTCAGTAAATCTTTAACTAAAGCCATAAGAAGAAGAATACATTAATGTTTGTTTAAAAACACTTTTTCTTACAAATCCATTTTTTTTTGGTTTCTCCAAAACTCAGTAACTACATATATAGAAGATAGCTATAATTAAAAGTGATTTATAAGCCACTCCTCTCATGTTCTGAAGGTGGTTCTAATATACAGGGTCTTGCAGGTAAATCCGCACAAAGTTCAATATCCTCCAGATCCAAAATGGAACAAAAGTGATACCTATTTTGATAAGAAAGTTGTTTATTAGACATAATACAAGATTACTATTCAATATGGCCGCCCTCAGCCTCAAGGATGCCCTCCAAACTACGCCTGAACCTCCCACAGTCCGTGGATACCTCCGCAGGATCCAGCTTCTTCATCTCTGACTGATGGAGGCCTTCAGGGACGCCACATTGCTGTGGTGTGTGGCGCACACCTCCCTCTCCAACTTCCCCTACAAGTAGTAGTCGCATGGGTTCAGGTCGGGGCTGTTGGAGGGCCAGGTGTTGAAGTCCCAGAAGTTGGACACATTCTTCTTCAGCCAGGACTATACAAGTTTGGCCTTCAGGGCATAGCTCTTGTATCCCAAGTCTTTCTTGATGACCCTGGATACGGTCGACAGGTGAACCCACGCTTCCTGGCGAGGATAGACAAAGGCGTCCCCAGATTGGCCTTGATGGACCTCTTGAGACCAGCCACAAATGTGGGCGTGCAGATCCGGTCACTCCTGGGCTTGTGCTCCTTCCTCTTGGACATCCCTGACTCCTCCCACTTCTTGATGATGTCGTAGACCGTCCTCCTGGGGTACTTGATCAACTTGATGATAGCTGCAGGACGGTGCCCTGCGCACAGCAACTCGATGACCGTGTCCCTCCGGGTCTGCTCCATCTCTGTATCAATGTATTTGTTTTGTTTTCGGGTGCAATTCGACAGTACATTCACGAAGCCTCCCACATGTGCAATATCTAAGCTCTAATTGCACTCCTTATGGATCTGGACGAAGTTGAACTTTGTGTGGATTTACCTGCAAGACCCTGAGAGTTTTTAATGGAACACATGAAGTTCAGGGCAAGTCCTTTCCGTTCCTCAGAGCCTCTGCAGACTTTTCAGGATGACAGGGAAACTTATATATATATATTAACATTATATAATTTATATATATATATATATATATTTATATAAGTATTGCTTCAAGCTACGGGAAGTAATTATATCAACTGAAGAAATTATTAGCCTTCAATACGACTTTTATGAGTCTACATAATAAATTTTAAAGCTTTTAACACTGCCAAACCGTCATAATAGAATCATAATCAGAAACCAGTGGATTATATATGCAAAGCTCCATTTGGCAGCATATTTGTAGTGCTTCTAATATTTTAAATATGATTATCGGTCTTTCAGAAAAGTAAATTTATGGTGTAAATATTTTTCAATTTTTAATATTATGTTTATTAATATTTCATTCTGTTTCTTTGATTCCTATTTTTACTGTCTAATCGTTTTGGATTTTTTTTTAAATAAATACATTTTGAAAGAAATCAATTGATTTGTAGATAATGTAAAAAAAAATGGTCTTTAATAGTTGAAATAAATATAAAAAACCCTTAACCGAAATTCCTTTTTTCAGGCCCAAAAAGTAGAAGTAGAATTGATCAAATATAAATATTTAATGTTACTATTTATTTCCTTTTTTATTTTTTTTTTATTTTTTTATTTTTTTTTTGTTGCCTATTTGGTTCGATAGAATTGCATCCGACAGGATATAAATAAGCATTATAGCATCAAAATTAGTCACTCGAACCTAGGATTTATCAATGAGGTAGACAAAAATGGTCATCCCCTCTCGGGAGCATTCGAACCTGCGCCCCCAACTGAGAGTTGAACACGCCATAGTGCACACTTTTATACAATATAGACATCTTCTTTGAATCAACTGTAACTAAATTATTTTTAATATAAAAAATATGCAAACTTGATCATTAGTGTTTTACTTGTGTGAGTGAAAATGATTCATGAAGTTTCCAGCTAGTTTTGTAATATATTTTGAATAACAATTTATGTATCTATTTTTTAGCTTTAAGAATCACATTAATGCAAGCTAAGGATCAAATAATAAAAGTTCCACAGCAAATATGACTATAAAAAATGAAAAACATCATCAATTGCAGCGGATAAAGCAAATATATTATAAATATAAATTTTGGCATGCAGTAAAATGGGCTAGTAAAAAAATATTTTATTCAGGTGAGTTAATATAAAATATTCGTCTCAATATCAGGCTATATAACAAATCCTTCCCTTCGACAGGTTCCTGGACTACAGAGTTGAAAAAAAAAACCGCTCATCCACCAGAAAACGATATCAATCATTATAAATAATAGTAAGAAATAGCAATTGTTTTTATTTTATTTAATAATAAATTTTTGTAAAATTGTTCTAATTTTAATTCCTTCAGCTCCGTATAAAAATATTGTTAAATTACTCATATTTTCTTATGCTTTCATGCATTTTTTATATATATATATATCAAGCAATGTTCAGTATTCCCTTTTATCTGTGTTTTATATGTATTTTTATATTTATTAATATATATAAATGAAGTATTGAAAAAACAACTTAAATTAATATCCTTTTTTAATTATAACTCTATAAATATCAATATTTTCGCTTAAATTATTTTTGTTAACGTTTTTTGTAAAGCTGTTTGTACATTATTAAAAAAGGTACGCAAGCAACGTAAGCAATGACGTATTATTATGTACGTTTTAATAGAAGACAAGGGAATCCTACAATTAATGCCATTGTTGTCAGACTTTGTTGAATCTTTATACAAAAAAAACCTTCTAATGCTCATTTCATTATCATGACGTCAATGGATTTTTTTGCAATTTTGTCCTTTGTCTACTCCATAGACTTTGACTGATCAAGGGAAAAAGATAAGTATTTCTTCATTTTCTTCTCTTTATTTCTCCGGTCTCAAAATGTCGCTTCTTCCCGCCTCTTTTTTTTCACTGCTTCCAGTGTTTATGGGAGTCGTTACCCTAGAGTTTTTTTTTATGTTGAAGCTTAATCGAGTAATTTAAGCGTAAAATATAACTGATAAAAAACTATTATACATCCTATTTTAAGCAATGTTCAGTATTCTCTTTTATCTGTGTTTTATATGTATTTTTACATGGAGAGTGCATGTACGCATTTTTTAAATGCATTTTCCCCTTAAGAAAGATTACACTGTTTTTTTTTGTTGACAACAGTGGATACAACCCTGCATAATACAAGTCAACAAAGCAAACGATCTTTTACACGAATTTATATCATACTAAAGTTTCTTCATAATAATGGCTTTTGACAATTTGTTTTTGACGATAACAATGAACTGATTGTAAACTCTACTGTTGATGTATGTAGTTTGTAAGGCTGTTAGTATATCCTTTAAGTCCAATATACCGATCGTATTAATCACAAAGTACTAACCAAATGTGTATATATACAATATTATAAGTTAATCCACTTTGTAAGTCCCTTTTCATACGTGGATAGGATTGTTAAAACTTTCATGTACATAGAGAAATTAACTTATGGAAAAATTGACGTTTTTCAATATTTCATGTGTGATCTTTTTTATATACCAAGAATCATTCATGAATATGGGATCTTTCCTTAGTCAAAGAGAGCCTTCGTAATTAGTCAGAGTAATACTACACCCTCTGCTTTAGTTTGGAGCGAGAAGTAGTCATCTTTAAATGTAAAGCCCCCCTCGAAAAATGACTTATTTTAAATTGATTTGTATTATGAGCCATTCAAAAGTAGTTCTCAAACTATTTATGCATTTTTATCATTCTAAATTTATCTGTAGTAATGTCCTGTAGGTGTAATAGATCCGACCTACTGTACATAACTCTTCAAATACCCAGCCCTCTCAATAAAAATCCCAATTCATCAGCGACGTCATGGACATGGGCCGGAGATTTGATAAAGTTATTTCCTTCCTATTCGCTCGAATACCTCAAACTCATCAAATCGACAATAAGATGACATCAACGTTTTATATTGAATAAGAATAATTTTTAATAAGTCATTTTATATTATGGTTTTATCTTTAGACGACAGTAATTTTGAATTATAATGTTCATTTATGTTTTGTTTTTAACGTAACTGTCTTAAGATTGTGTTTTTTTCCTCCTATTTTTAGTGTATTCTTATTTTTTACACTGTATGAATTTTAGCTCATAAATAAACATTTTAACCAAAAAAAACCGCTCTTTGATAGACCTGTGAAATTTACATGTATTATTGTTGCTTATTTTTGAACCTTAGATATTGAAATTAGAGTATTTGGACATAAGCATCGTGCAAGGACATCTCTCAATACTCTTTGCCTATACAAAAACTCTGTTATAACTTGGAATCAGGCACCCAGAGGTTCTATATCTCTTTGAAAATGCAGATGACGTCACGTGAGTTTTATATAAATAAATGGAATTTCGCTCTAATGCCACATATAATTATTTAACTAATAAACATATTAAGAGGAGCGCAGAGAAAGGGGGATCGAATCTCAGTATACAGGGTACGTGTTCGAATACTCCCCAGAGGAGAGAAGGTCAATATTTATTATTTTTATTGAAAAGAAATTCCTTGACTCGATGTATCAATTTTAATGATTTAATGTTTATTCACTTCCAAAACGGATGCTGTAATTCCATAAGAATAAATAGACAAAAAAATGATGATGATAACATGTAGGATGGAACATTTTATTGTTTATATTAAATAACAGTCATTATACCTGGCATTGCTCAAATATAATATTGGGGTGAGACATATTGTCAAATTTTAATTCACAGTTTTTTAAATGAAAAGTTCATTTTTTTAAATAAGCTTGCATCTACATATATATATTAAAAAATGTCGACGGGCTTAAGGATAATAAAATATATAAGCTATTATATATTTATATGAATCTTCAATTTTTGACTCTCAAGAAGGAAGGCCAGTTTTGATGGACTTTTTTGGGGCCTATTTGGTCTGATGTATTTCATTTTAAAAGCTCCTAAGTTCTGGCAAACTCAGGGGAAAAGGTTCGCTCAGTGCTTGAAGGCAAGGGTCCGATTCCTCCCGAGTGTGAAAGGATGACAAACCTCATTAAAGCAGTTAAAGGCTTCATTGATTAGATGCTATGCATAATGCTTAATCATTTTCTCACAAATACAACTCTTATAGGAGCAAGTACGCAATTTTTATTATTATTTGAGTATATAAATATCATAGAGATATAATATGTAGAGAGCTGATTCCCTTCAATAGCAGAGAAACAACGTTCAGCTGCATTCTGTGTGTTCAAAATAAACAAAGTAATTTGATCTACGTCATCGTAAGCTGATCATAGAGATAGATTCTATCTCTATGATCTGCTTACGATGACGTAGATCATATTACTTTGTTTATATTGGACACAAAAATACAGATGAAGAGAATAAGCTCTCTCTATCTTTTTATCTCTATGATAAATATATGGTTGTTGTCATTTTACCCCTGAACATTGTTGAGATGCTCCAGATTATCAAAGGGATGATCCTCTTCCAAATTCGTTTCCGCGTCCCCAGCATGCGAGGAAGAGAAATACCGTGAGAGAAGGGAGGAATCCTTGGCATTTGGACATGAGTATGCCCCAGTGGACCCTGGGGGCACATTTGGACCGCGGGCATTCCTAAATTGGCACTAAAGGCCCCCACAGCAAAGCTCATCTCTAAGCAAAATATAATTGAACCTCAGCTCACTCCAGCTCACAAATAATCCCTCTTGAAACACATCACAAATGCTTTAAAACACCAAAAACACGGAGGCCGCCTTCGTCCTTTTAAAACTACTCCCTCCATGGACATTCATGACACCACAATGACTACTGTTGAGTCCATAGATTCATACAAACTAAAAAACTTTATTCTTTTTTTATTACTCTTCTGTTAGTAGTAGTAGTAAGTGAAATAGACTCGGAAAAGGGAGGAAAAAAAAAAGAAAATGGAGAAAGACTCACAAGAAAAAACCCGGCAACGACAAAAACATCCAAGCCTACTCTTTCTCTCCTTCGTCTTACTTCAATCAAACTGCCCAAATAGGTATGCAGCAGCTCCTCTGTGAAACACCTAGAGAAACCACATTCTCCTATACCTATATGATTGAGTTTAAAGTGAGAGGTAAAACAGAGAGAGAGAGAGACAAAAACCATTTTTAATATTAAAAAGCGCACTGACTTCTTCAAATATATATGAAGGGTTTCCTCATGGCGAAGCCCTCTCTCTCTCTCTTTCTACACCCCCAAAAAGTGTGTGTCTGTGTATGGACTGTCTCATGCATAATTGATTGTATTACTACTATTTCGACCATAATTACAAACATACATACATATAGAGCGTAGAAAACAAAGAGCCCCTTGCTTCTTTTTCCCCACAACCATGTGTACCACCAAACCTCCTAAACAACGTAAGGATTTTAGCCTTTAGGAAAAGTCCTCTTGATCAACATAATAAGTGTTTTTACTTCTTCTCTTCTTGATCCCATCATAAGAAATTGCTTCATAGTTAGGCATATACATATATGTTTCATAATCAAGCTCATGCACTACCGTGATATCCAATAATCCTTACATTAAATTTGATCTGCTTTCTAAATGGTTATTCTGTGTGTGTGTTTGTTGTTGTATATATATGGCTTAATGGACTTGAAGTATAGTTTGATCTCAAAATATGTATGAACTTCATGTGATGCAAGTAAAGCGCATATTTCAAGAGCATTTGGATTGTGGAATATATATGATAAAAGACTGTATTGACTTTAGACTGTATTACCATTCACGTATTTTTATATATTTTTTGCTCCCATCCACTCTCTTTTAATAGTGTTTTAAAACATATTAATGTTGGGATTATGTTACCTCAATAATAATAAGTATTCGTGTGGATGGGCAATTTAGAAAGACTTTATACAAATTCAAAGGTTGGAAAGCTATCCTGTGTGTGGTGGGGAAAGACTATTATCGTCTATGGCCCTGAACCCATAATATTTGTCTGCGTTCAAAGGGCAACTGAAGGGGGCCTTCAATGACGTCTGTTTTTCAATCATTCATCTGAGGCAGTTATTATTAAATATATAAACTAAGAGACTGAATATTGGAAAACTTGTATGGGTGTAAAAAAAATATAGGCTAGTTTACTTAGCAATGGCATGTCAAATCGTGGATCTTAGGAAAGGCTTTTTGCTTGCTATTTTCTTGCTGTTTCATCGGTAAGGGATTCATGTCATAGATAAAAAATTAATTTTTGTCATACCAATGAAGTCCACATACATCATTGTTTCAGGAAATAAGGAGTCCAATAACATTTCAATAAATTATAGAACATACCTGCATACCATTTTATGGAAGCCATTAATGTAGGATTCGATAGACTAATAATGATTATTTATATCCAGTCGGATGCAATTCTATCGAAACCATATAGGTACACAAAACGACGTCTTCAACTCTCAACGTTAGGGGTGCAGGTTCGAATACTCCCGAGAGGGGATGGTCATTTTGGTCTACCTCATTGATAAGATCCTAGCTTCGATAGACTAATTTTAATGCCAAAATACTTATTTATATCCAGTCGGATGCTATTCTATCGAACCTAATAAAAAAAGAAGGGAGTTTGATAGGTGCGTTAAGGTTCGTTCAACTCTCAACGTTGGGGGGGGGGGGGGGCAGGTTCGAACGCTCCCAAGAGGGGATGGTCATTTTGGTCTACTCATTGATGAGATCCTAGGTTTGATAGACTTATTTTAATACTATAATGCTTATTTATATCCTGTCGGACTTAATTCTATCGAACCCATTAGGCAAAAACAACAACCTAGGACGATTTGACCTTGGACGTGTGTACATGACTTCATTCTCCTTCTAATTTATTATTGACTCAGGTACTACTAATGCATGGATCATATAAAATAAATCTATATAGAAAAAAGTTATGAAAAACCAAGTGAGAAGTTTTATGGAGAAGTTTGGTGTGTTTACACTTCTTAATGGGAGTGAAGGGCAAAAAGAAGTCCAATCCCGTTTGTGCATACATTATTGGAAATTAATGTTATTTCGAAACACTTGATGAGAAGAATTAAGAAAGAACCCTTATTTGCACGCTAGGCCATTAAGGTGGATTTTAATTAAGGTTAGGACTATCCATAACTACAATATATGACCATTGTTGAGCAATAATGCTTTTCTCAGGAGTTTTTATTGTATATTGAAAAAAGTTGTATTTAAAAACTGTATATATATATATCATATCATATATTTTTCGAACGTCTGGTCCGGTGTCTAAAAATCACCGGGCCGGGACTGTAAGAATTTTGAAAATAGTAAAAAATATTGAGAAAATGGTTTCTTAAAAAACGTCGTCACCTTTTTTGGAATTTCTTTTCTAAAACAATGTCATCACTTTCAGAGTGACGAAGGAACGAAAATATACTGAAGTCCCGGCCCAGTTTTGGCCTGGCTTGTGAAATTAAGTCCCGGCCGGGTCCGGCGATAAAAGTGTTCCGGTCGTTTCTGATATAGATATATATATATATATATAATAATATATATATATATATCTTAAGCTTTCTTAAGCTAAATTATTTTTGAAAATATGGTTTTTAGAAAAATATATTTCTGAAAGAATTTACCATCAACTTGAACTTTATGCCATGATCTTTCACAACACAAATCTCGGTTGTATATTTCCGCAAGGTATCGTTTAAAAAAGTGTTGAAACAAATAAGAAAGGCATGAAAAGTGTGAAACATATTTTTTGGATCAAACGTGTGAAGAAAGTCTCATTGTGTTCAAGTCACCGACCTTAGTAATAAATTGATTCTCAACTGAGAAGCATCATTTAATTAGCTTGAAAACGTCATTAATATATTAAAATGGCTCTCACGCAAGGTATACATTTTTTGCCTATATGGTTCGATAGAATTGCAGTATCCGACAGGATATAAATAAGTATTGTTGCATTAAAATTAGTCTATCAAACCTAGGATCTCATCAATGAGGTATACCAAAAATAATAATTCCCTCTCAGGATTTGAATATTTTCTAAATTTCAATAGAAATCTAAGGAATAGAGGAGAGGGGAATCCTACAAATAACATCAGTGATGTCATGAGGCTATACAGATTCGTTAGAGAAGAAATAAACTTTAATATTGTTTTCATTACCATTATCACTGTTTTCTAAAATCCTATTTATTTACTCTATAGGCCTTGGCATTTATACTTTAACTTTCAAGGGATAAAAATGTGTATCCTTTTTTTCTTCTTTGTTTCATTAGTAGGTGATTATGTATTGATTTCTCTCCACTTATTCAGTATGTTGTACATTCATTTGTTAGTTAAGTCGGTGATCACCAGAAGTATTGTCCAAAGCAATCGATGAATTCAAAAGCGTGAAAACAAAACTAATCTTGAGTATCCTTTGACTACCAACATATTTAGGGTTAATAATATGGTTTATTAGCTATAACGCTTATGTGTGATTTCTTAAAATTGCCAAGTTATATTTAGAACCAATTGTCTGTGGATGACTTTTGGAATATTGAGTAGTAATATTTCAATGAATTCTTGATAATCTCACACTAGATTTGGCCAAAATTTATAAAAAGCATTTGGGTTGCTAAGAAATATTTTTTTCTGGTAAAAACATGCACTTATATAAAAAGTCGTTTATTTGCCTTTTAGGTCCTTTATATGTCCCAAACACATAGTCATATATTGATCAACTTTTTATGGGTAGGTTTGAAGTTTCAAGGTCTAAGTAGACGCTTCGAGAGAAATCAAGTATTTCCAACCAAGTCTCTCGGCCATTTTAAGATAATTAAGATGTTATTATAATTTTATTGGCTATATGAACTTCGTGTCTGTTTTAGTCTTTTAATTCAACGCTAACCTTCATTATTATGATGCTATTTTTAGTTTGTTATTTACCTAAGTCTGTTATACCATAGTGATATTATTGTGTACTTATTCTAATTTATTTTATATGGTTCGTTCTTTTGTCGTTGTATTAATTTAAGACTATAATGTCTTATTATATATTTTGTACGCAACTACTTCGACTTTTATATACGAACTGAAATACAAGAAAAAAAGCGGACATCTACGAAAAATCCCATGCAACGCCGGATATCACCCGCTATCTATTAAATATTAATTATTTGGTAGATCATTTGGTTAACGAAAGAATTCAAAGATATACATAATTAAATATTTCATTTTTTTAAATACGTATCCAGATTTCATTTCAAATAATTGTTCAAACATAGTTTCCCCTTATTGCTTTGAAGTATTAGGATTAGTTAATATGAAAGTTGATTGATGTACAGTGATTTGTAATGACTATGAAAGATTCAATTAGTATACATAGTTAACTCAATTACGTCGTTTAAGGGACTTCTTTTTATGCAGCAAAACATAGGGTTAATATCGCATTGGACATTTTTTTGCGTGACTTACTTTTCCTTCCGATTCCCAACGCTATAAAATTGTTTTTTAGAAAGTGGGGACACATTACACACATAAAATAACTCTTCAAGTCGATATTAAAAAAATATATACTATCTGTTAAGTATCCGGTCATTACATGGGTCGGTACCATAGAGATATAAAGATATAGAGAGCTGATTCCCTTCGATAGCAGAGAAACATCGTCGTTCAGCTGTATTCTGTGTCCACTATAAACAAAGTAATTTGTACTACGTCATCGTAAGTTGATCATAGAGATAGATTCTATCTCTATGATCAGCTTACGATGACGCGTACTACAAATCCTTTGTTTATATTGGGCACACAGATACATCTGAAGGGAATAAGCTTTCTATATCTTTTTATCTCTAAATATACAGAAGAAAAAAAAGGAAGAATAATACAGAATATCACAATTGAGACTTTTTAATTCAGTTTTTCATATGGCTCTTAAGCTAATATTCATGCCTACCTTCTGATATCCTCCATCATACTAATCTTATTACTCTTAATATCTTCTTCTTTTTCTCCAACATCCATTGTACAACATAAAGGAGAAAAAATGCAGGCATAATAATTATTTAAGGACTGTAAATAGCCTTTTACTTCTTTGTTTGTTCTTTGTTTTTTTTATTTGTTCTAGGCCTTAGGGATATCTCAATACAAAAGCATGCACACACACAAATATATATATATATATATATATATTAGTAAATTATTATCATATATATATATATAATATGTGATCATCAATTTGTAACCAATTTTGTTAAGACGGCTTGGGCCAAGGCCCAAAACTACTTCAAGACAGCTTTGCTCTTAATTTTCGTTATATATATGTATATATATATATACATCTTAAAAAAAAATATAAATATAAAGGTTAAAAAAATTATGATAATAAAAATTATACCACAAAATATAAATTAATATTTAAGTATAAATAGCGATTTCGTAAGCAAATGTACAATATTTCATAAGAATAAACAAATATTTTCATAAAAATGTTAACATCATGGGATTATTATGAAAATTGCACAAAACCTGCATCAAATAAGACAATCACTTTATTATAAAATAACAAAATTGCTAAGGTACTTTTTAGGGTAAATATAGCAAAAAATGCCTATTTTGGGCCAAAAGAGGCCTACTTAACGGGCCTAAAATCAAAGAAATATTTATTTTATTGATGCTCCAAAAAAAATATGGAAAGATGAGACTTCATGCTATCCTTAGAAATTGTTTTTTACTTGATATCACTAAAACTCAGACAGCACAAGCCATTTGAAAATTGCCATTTGTAACCCCATAAACGGACTTTTTGAAACTTTGAGTGGTTTGTGCAGTCACAAAAATGGCCTTTGAAGGCTGAATGTTTCTCAATCTTAGCAGCAGAAAATCGCTTAGAACAAAAAAATTGGAGTGATTTTTTTTTGTACACCCGTATAACATATATTTAAATATATGATATATTACATATATATATATATATATATATAGATATATATATTAGGGTAATTTTTATTCACGTTTTTCGGTTTTAGAGTCGGGCTCCCCCTAGGGACTTACTTTAGTGCATAGAGATCATCTTGTGAAAGATTGAACAAAATCGAATAATGGTAAGCATCGCTCAACGGGCCCAAAAGTTATTTAGTAAATTATGTTGTAATTTCTTTTTTGCCATTCGATCGCCTCTTCTGTCCTTAATTTCAATACTTTTTTCAAACAATTTGCAGCAAAATGTAGGTATAAACAAGGATTTCAAATCAGTTTTATTTTTTATGTGCATCTAAAATCAAACGAGAAATAGAGTTTCAATATGTTCATTTTCGGTCTATTTTCCATAAAAATGACTATTTCAAAACTTCTCGTTGAATTTGGATGTACATAAAAAATAAATGGGAATCCTTGCAATCATACCTACATTTATTATATATAATATTTTATAACAGGGTGATTCACTTAAATTGAGACTCACATATTACAAACTACAATCTTTGTATTAAATTTCACACAAATATTTAAAAAAAATAATAATAAAACAATGGTAATTTACAAATGTATTTCAATAAATTTTCACATATCCTCTTTGGACTTCAATACAGCTTTGAACCTCCTCACGGTGGAGGCAACACAGCCAGGACATCTCTTCATACAAAGATTTCACGGTCCAGGCCACCCACAACAGTCAGAATGACTGGGTTTATATAGAAAAAAAGGAAACATCCCCGTGGCGCTGGGACTCTCTTCAGAAGGCAAAAGCCACCCTCAGTCTGGTCTGGCGCGGGAGTGAGTGACGTCGGAGGGAAAGAAAGCCCAATCTCTTGTCGGGAGGGCGTGAAGATCGACCAGGCGGTATACCTGCATCTTTTTCAGAGGAGGTCGTCCATGGGTACAAAGAGAGTACCTACGTCCTTTACTGTTCCAACAAGATGGAGCTCCATCCATAACGCAATTGGTTCAAAGCTTTCTGCACTGGATATGTTTGCAGACTTTTGGTCCAAAGACTTGTGGCCTACCTCCTCCCCAGATCTGAACCAATGGACTTTGGAATATAGTCCATTCTGGAGAGAAAGGGTGTGTAGCAAGTCCTGGCATCGGTGAAAATTCTAAAGAAGAAGCTGATTCAGGCTGGGCCTCTTTGTCTGAGGAAGAGATTCCTGCCTGTGTTGCCTCCACCGTGAGGAGGTTCAAAGCTGTAGTGAAGGCCAAAGAAGGTATGTGAAAATTTAACGAAATACATTTTGTAAATTACACATTGTGCTATCATTTTGTTTTAAAATTATTTGTGTAAAATTTAATACAAGATTGTATTTAATATGTGAGTCTCAATTTAAGTGAATCACCCTGTAAAAATGTGGACTCATCAATTGAAACCAATTTTTAGTCGGACGGCTTGGGCCAAGGCTCAAAATTACTTCTAGATAGCTATGTTTATTTTTTTTTTCCATCGTTAAAATATGTTTTTTCTAATACATCAACTTCATTGTGTTTCAAAACAAACAAATTGTTTTTTCCCATGGTGACTATTATAGGTGTTACTCTAAATGAAAAAATGCAAAATACTAACTACAGATCATTAACCCAGTTACGTCATAAGGAAAATACTTAGTTTATTATGAACTTTTTTAATATAAATGAAACTAAGTCCATCCTCAAATAATTATCTTAAAACATTCGTTCTGACATAATTCGGTCCTATTGAATTCGCCGCAATTTAATACTTTTTTCATCTCACCTCTTCTAGCACAGATTTAGTTTCTAATATATATCAAGTCTATAAGAAACTCATTCTTTCCCTCGTGACGTCATTGGATTATAAGTTTGAAACCTAATCATGGCCATTGCTTCCTTATATTTATATCTGCACATTGTCCAGGTATAAATAAATCGGCATCAAATACAGAAGCATAATTTACAAAACATTTCATTAAGATGTAGCATTGAAAATTTGCTTTGGGCATTCGATAATTGTCAGAATATTATAGAAGAGAATAAGCTTTTGGGTGATTTTTTATATCGTTGTGGGTGTAGTAAGTAACTCAATGTTCTTCTCCCTCTTCAACATTATTTCTCAAGGCTTCTTCTCAAAAAAATATATTAATCATTTAAACATAGTAACAAATATCATTGAAATAATTTTTTTTTTATTTTTCTATTTATATCTCAGATATGAGGTGGTTCAGCAAGAAAGCAAATCTAAATGAAAATAGTAAAAATGAGAAAACGCATTTTAAAGTTTTTATTCATAAAAATGACGGCCAAATATTTCAGAATCATTTTAAGGCCGATTGCGGCCGTTTTTATCCATAGATATCAATTTTTATTTTGATAAGTTAGAATGATTTTCTTTCTATACGACGGATTTGTTAAGGGGTTTAATTCCACATGATCCCTCCTAATTGATCCCTCAAAGATGTCCATTTTTCATAGCCATAAGAGATTGATTCCATAGCAATTATAATATATAATTATCACTTATCGGAAACCTGTATTCACTAATCGAAAAAATACAAACGAAGGATAATTTTACCAACTTTATTATAGTGGTATCCTTGTTTAAAAAATAAAATAGTTATTCCTGCAAAGCTAATATAATGATAAAGTTAATATTAAAAATCCCACTAATTTTATTTTTAAGCTGCTGGCCCCCTGAACAAACATGACCTTAAATTATCAAGGAAAATGATACAAAAATATTATTTATGAAAAGATGTGAAAAAGAAGACAAAATAAGACTATTTCCATGTAGTCTATTAGGACTCCCTAGTATTAGAAATACAACATTCATTGATCCTCTGTCTTAAAGTAATAGATGCTCTAATAGATAAGCATATGTATATATATATATATTTATTTATGCAAAGGAATCAAGGTACAGACACAAGAAAGAGAAAAATCTTGGGCTAAGCATATTTAAATAAATAAGTTTTTTGATCATCGATATTGGTTTATCATCAAGTACATAGAGTATCATTATATATATAAGTGTGGAAGGTATAGAGAAACTTAAGGGTGTTGTGTACATATATGCATGGAACACTAATACCTGGAATGGAAGGCTTCCGTTAATATAGGTTTTGGAAGGTTAATTACAATCATAAATATTTTGAAGGAATAATAAAAGTATTTTTATATAAAAATGAAATAGTTCAAAACATCCATTAGTGGAATCGATTGTTATTGGTTTTTTTAACAAATAAAAAGTTACTCATACAAAAAGACATGACCTATTTGCATATCTTTTACTACTCTTAGTATATTCCTGAGGCTTTGCTCTATTTATCCATGAATCATCAACAAAACCAGATGGGAGACAAACATTTATTCAATCAATTAATAAATTCTTAATAATCAACAAAAAATACCACAAATTATCCAAAGACTAAAGCAGAAAGACATGTAATATTAAAAGATGGTTACAAAACACATGGTTATGATGTAAATGTATTTAATTATGTTTCCAGATATATTATATTCAGGACCTGTATCATATTTTCAAAAAGACGTCGTCCTAAAATAACATCGTTTGATCTATGAAGAGTCCTTTAATCACACAGAACTCGTACTTTTGCCTATATAGAGTCGATTAAATTACTACTCTTTTTAGCCACTGATTTTCTGCCTGTATCAAATAACATCATAACATTTATTCACTCTCAATTCTCTCTCCCAGAAAATAGTGTGTTTTTTTGGCTAACGAATCCAGTTGTTAGTTTCTATACCCATACTATGTATTCGGAGCATATCTCTTTAATTGCAAGGGGGTTTAACCTCAGCCATAATTTAAGTGATGAGGCTGTTAAGTAAAAGGCCTTTTTGCTTGAGTAATTAATGGGTTAGAGAGAGAGATGTGCCCTGTTGTAAGTGGGGTATTCCAGGGCATTGAATTATTTTCTTTCTCTTCAGGAGCCATTAATACATCAAAATAGCTACAATGTAATTGTAGGATTGTAGGCCTTTTATGCCTATGGTTCTTCATTCATGAAGAAGCCAAAGTATAGGTCAAGATTATACAACTGTCCTGGGTATGTACCCTCGATGAAAAATAAATAAAAACGGAATAGAAGCCCATGTTTCAGATGATGGAAAAAGGACAGGAGCAATTGTATGTAAGATTAAAAGTATAAAGCCATTGTATCATCCTTCGCTCGTTTGATTAAAATCTTTTATCTATAAAAGATGGGAACATAAGCGACTTATTAAAATTATTTCTTGTATCGCAAATTGGCAAATGGTTCGTATTTCGTTATTTTCTTTAATGGTCAGTAAACTTAACGACCAATTCATTGCAAGAAAAGATAATATTTTTCCCTCCAGTGAGAGATCAAATATTAAATAATATTTGGACTTTTTGTCCATATTATGGCGAAATTTTGACCTTGGATTGAACTTCAAGCTTGATTGTAGCATGTTGCTATGGTTTATATAAATACACACAAAATAACTCTTGTTTTGATTGCAATTTAATTGGTCGTTGCCCGAGCTCTTACGGCTATGATCGATATATCTTTAAAGCAGAATGCTGGATTGCAATTTTATACGGGATCACTCATTTTCTGTTTAGGCTGAAAAAAATCCATATTATTGCTAGGTCACTGCCCAAACTTTTTAAGAGAAAACCCCCGATTTGTGATCGCACTATTATGAACTCTGACTCAACTCACAGAAACTATCACTCCTGTTTTTATTGCCATCTAACAGCAACTTCGAACAACAAAACTAAACTCTCAAATTCATCTATCCGACCTTATATTTAACCATAGAAAAATGGATATGAGATTTAACCCAAAGTCTTTAAGCTAAAAAATGTCGTATTTAAAACGCACAACTCTCAATATTGCTATTTGCTAATACAGTTAGGTTTTGCCAAACTGGATATAGTTTATTATATATATATATATGCTAGTGTGTACAAGCAAATCGTGGACATCCCTATACCCCACAAACATGGGCAATTTTTGCTTGAACCATCAGGAGTACCCCAACAATCTATACATGGATAAGAAGGAGATAAAATTATCTTTCAAATCATGACAATTTAATTACTGATCTCCTTGGGGTACTCCGTAATGGATCTGATGAAGTTGAGGAAAAATTTCAGTTTAAATTTTTTAAATTGATTGTCAACCCAATGTTGATAGGAATAAGTAAATATTCATTATAAGGTCATTTACAACCAGAAGTAGTGCAGTGATAGCCTGGCCAACTTCTGGCCATGGGGAATGTGGCCGCCTTCGGCACCAGACTGTTCACCTCTGGACTATGAGATCTAGGGCAATCTGGAGAGGAAGGCTGGCAGCAAACCCCATCCCAATGTGCAATCCTAAAGCCATATGTGTATTTATAAAACAACACGTATGAAATTAATCTATTTACAGCCAAAATGCTAACAAAAATCACTGTAAAAGGGTATCCAATCCCATTGTATGAATGACGTCAGATGACATTCTTGAGGAGCAAAGATTGCTGAGGAATGACTCAATTCCTCCTGAAAGAAGGAACACGGATCGTTATCCAACCAATGGTCGAGAAGTCACTCGGTCATACAAACGTTGGCCTTTAAAATACCGTCAATCCAAATAGCCTAACAACAACCGGGTCACATCTGGCATTACGATAAAATATGTTCTCTTAATTGGATGAAATCCGTTGTATAAATAAAAGATACAATAAATTAAAATCAAATTTAAATCCAGAGTCTTCATCCATCCGTAACCCCCTAACGACTATATTTATACAGGAAGACCCATTATTAAAACAAAAGCAAGACCAACAGTCGATTAAGAATGCTGCAAGTATGAAATTACAAATCTAACTACTTAAGAGGTCCAACTTTCTAACACAAAAACCCTGCAATACTGCGCCCATGTATAATGATCCTCATATAATCTTGTCTTCATAAAAGCAATTATATCTTATGATACGGCTATTCAAGAGAAGGATCAATAAAAAGAAATGCATAATGCACACTAGAAAACTAACTTTGTGCAGATATCTACTTGTTTTAATGCTTATTTTTCATCTTCAATGGCGGCCTAAGACCATAGAAGCTTAATGGGCTGTAAATAGTAGTAGATGTAGGGATACGATGTATGTATTTTTATTATGGCCCCATGAGTAGAAAAGGACATTAAACTAAAAACACTATTTGACAAAATATTAAAAGCAATTACCTAAATCTTTGTTAGAGGATTCAATATTCACATTTCCTTGTTTAAATCATAGATTATAAGGATATCTAATGCTAGACATTGCTTTTGATCTTACTTCAAGGATAAAGCCAATTGATCATGAATAATCAATGAAAGGACTCAAGTATCTCCACGGTAATGCGTGTGTGATTAACCAATGTTAATGATTTCGTCATCCACATTTGCGGAAAAAGAAGTATTCAGTACCTCTAACTAATTTCTTTCTGGCATCAACCCTCAAGATTTGTGGTCATGTTCACAAAACTGGAGAAGTGGCAATAGTGAAATTTGAAGATATACAAGGGACTGTAGTAATATTCTATGAAGCCTTTCCCTGAAAACTATACAGATATAGATTATATATTTCTTTTGACTCTGTGAGATTTGTGAGTTAGTTGGCCTTTATGTATTAGATCAAATTACGAATATTGTTCCTCTAACTGCGTCGGCTTATAGGGGATGATGGGATTATGGCTTTGAATAAGTCTGGCCCTGCAAATGAACAAAATTAAAAAAATTAATTTAAAAATATTTAAGCAAAATTCCTTAAAACTGACGGTTGAGTGTAATCTCCTGTCGTAAATTATTTAGATATAACTTTTGTTTTAAACAATGGCACTCACCGACCGTACAGAAAGCTAAACGATAGAGCACGATGTATGTCCACTCAAAAAGTAATCACCCTCCGTCCAATCTCAAGGCAATACCGTTTGTGTTAATAATAGACTTTCAAACCTCTCTCAAAACCGGAAATTTTTAACCAAGAATCCCAGTACTATCAAAATGCTCTTGATAAAAGTGGGTATAATTTCAAACTAAATTTTACTTCGAATTGAACCCAAAAAGAGAAGGAAAAGAAAAAGGAAAAATCCTGGGTTTTAATTCACTCACCTTCTCCAATAATGTCTAGGACCAATATTGGACAGAAAGTTTTCAAAATTTTAGACCACTGTTTCCCACCTAGCCACCCCTTTAGAAATTATTAATCGATCAAATGTTAATTGTCGTATGTACTGTCAAAAACATGAGCAAGTGATCAATTAGCCATAACAGAAAAATTTTAACTCCTTAAACCAGCCGGATTGAAGAGGAAAAATGTAATTGCCAAAAAAGAAAGTATGCCAATGGGTCGAATTCTGGAGGATGCAATGCTAAAAACTAGTATACAAGATAGATGTATCTCCAGAAAATGAGCACACCCATACATACTATGGCCAAAACATTTAAGACCTTTTAAAACACGCTGGATGGAGCATAAAAATGCAATAAAAAATGAGGATAGCCCTCACTCTACCATGCTAAGTAATTATGTATGGAAACGGAAGAAGGAAAAAAAAAAAGAGAATTTTAAGATAAATTGTAGTGTACATGCAAGAAGCAATATTTTCACAAAACGGAGCAAGAAGATGCAATTTATGTCTCACTGAAAAAATTATGCATTGCCAAGCATGACAAATAAACTCTTTAAACCAAAATCGAAATTTTAATAAATAACATTCATGGAATATAAATTTCAAATAAAAAATATAAAAGTTCTAAAAGAAAACAGAATCACCATAATAAATATTATAGATTTTATAGTTTTATATGTTTCTTTGTTTCTTTGTTCTTTCGTTTCTTTTGTTTATTGTTATGTTTATTATTTTTTCATTTATT
>CP045902.1:10278183-10292552 GCA_013387185.1 Caligus rogercresseyi
GGTCCCTTAGCCCCTCTTCTGTTCGTGGCTGCAATTGAGAATTTGCTCAGAGATTGAAATACAAATATTCGGGCTTTGGAATCAATTTCGGAAAATTCAAGCATCTTCTTGACATTTACGCAGATGATGTCACACTTTATGTGGAAGGAAACTCTGAGCTTCAGCTGTGTAATAGAGTGGCCATTCTAATCTCCTTTTTTTAAAGATTTAAGAAACACTCTGGACTGGAAATCAACTGCAAAAAACTGCTATCCTCCCTTTGGGACAGTGGTGCCCGAAAGACAATACACATATTATGGGTGCCCATGAGGAACAGTCTAAACATACTCGGTATTGAGTGGAAACGCAGTGGAGATTCGGATTCAAATAAAAATAGTTTGGCCAACTTTAATTAGAACAAGTCTAATGGAGTGGAGAAAATACAATCTTCAAACAAGAATTGATTTTTACAATATTAAATTAGTTCCCTCAGTTCTCTACTTCGCAACGCTTTTACCCAAAATGCCCTTTGGTGATAGAGAAGAGGACTCTTGGCTCCAGAAACTCTTCCAAAAAGTTATCTTCCATCCCTGAAGAGATCTAAAAAACAACTCGGAGGAGGCTTGGTGCAACTTTCCAAAGTATTGCCAAAAATGTACAAGAAATTTCATCGATCTTTCGTGCAACCCAGAGCAGAGTGGAGGTCAACAGTCTCTAATAGCCTATTTACTCCATTTTAATGATGGGTACCCTAGCCTCCAATGTGCTATTAAAAAATTCTCCGATATGGGCTTCATGTCAAAAATATTATGGAGTCTTACGCCAACCTACGACTTTTCCTCTACTGTAGACATTATCACCATAACTCCAAGAAAAGGCCTTTTTTGGGGCAACATGCAACTCCCCAGAGCTTGGAATTGAAGCCTTTAGAACAGAAACTTTCACCATCCACGATTTCAAAAAGATGTAGACTGTGGTCTTAGAGCGGGAAAGTTTTACTTCCACTTCTTAGAGCAGCTAGGCTTCATACATCCCCTACTCTTTGGCATATTAAATTAAGTACAAGGCCGGACCCGACGAGGATGCTAAGAAAATCTGCCGGTTTTTATTCAAGACCTAAATCTTCCGCAAAGATGGGAAAAAATAATTTTGGAATCAACCAACGTTAAGGATAGCAAAAATTCACCGCACAATTTCAAATCTCTACCGGTTGCATCTTTTTCAACTTTCCTTGTAAGGACTGCGGAAAAGTCTATAATTCGATCATTCACGCTTTCGCTGATTGTCATGCCCTGTCATATCTTCGTGCTTTTCGTCACCCATAACATAAGTCATTTATACAGCTCTGAAAATGAAGCTAAGTTTTTATCGGCCTATATCCTATTTGGTAATCCTCTGAGGGCAGCGACTGCATCTCCTGAGTCCAAGGCTCTGAGTTTTGCACTTGCTAGCGCTAAAGCTCACATCGCTGAGTGTTTAACCTCCAATACACTCATTCGTAATGAGTCGTTTAAAAAAATATTCATTTCTGCGGCTGCAAGATATGGAGCCTTTGCCCTCAAGATTCCACATTCTAAGAAAGTGACTTATGGGACTTCGCCACGGATATCGTCAAAGTTTTTCCTCAGTGGTCCTGTCATTTTTACTCTCGTTTGAGACTCATTGTAAGAAGATATAAGAGGACTTCAAATGACATCATCGAGGGAGCCGTGCAATAAAGGATGTGATTATATACTATTTACAATTTTTTTCTTCCTGTATTTCGTGTACTCACTTCCACAATATATAATGTAGATTATGATGTTTTAATGATGTGATGGGTCTTGCCTCAGAGGGTTAATTTTAAACTACAATGTTTATTTATGACTTTTATCACAACCCCTCTTGCTCTTTTTATTTATTATTGTATATTTATTTTATGGATGATTTTTAAATAAATGACCCATTATTTAAAAAAAATATATAAATATATATATATATTTAAAAGTGGGACTCTCTCCTTTATAACAAAACAAATAGACATAGTTTCTCGTTGACTCCTCACTCCTATAAGTTTATTTTATTAAAGCCCATGACTTTATCACCATTTTCCATTAAACCCACTTTGCTTTTTTTCTCCTCTTACTCTCAATTTTGTTTTATGATCCATAAAAGTCTCTCTTTCTCTTCTTCGTATTCTACTCTGTTTTTAATTGTAAGGCCTTGATAGCCGTCCTGATACCTCCCTCACACCTCCATCAATCAAATTTCAAGAGACCTTGAGACGCAAGGCGTTAAAGGGGAAAGGTAAGCAGATAGATGGCTTCATCTATTATAAAGCCCCGGAATGCATTTTTGAAAACATGGGCTAGAAGGAGAAAATGAATATAAAAAGGAATGCCCTAAAGGGCTATTAAATGTAAAATGAGGGGTCAATGATAATGGAAAATATCACCTGCCCCGGAGTTGGGGGTAGCCATTTTAGATTGACATACGTCATCAAAAACTCTTTGGGTATTTCTTTTTCTTTTTTGCGTTGAGTGTCCAATTATTTATCTATTTTTTAGCAAATTAAATAAGTTTATAAATGTAGTAATAATCGATCTTTTACTCGAGATATCCCCCAAAAGAATATAATGTTTTATGAATTATATTTATCAAAAACATTTTAGACACGTTGATATAAGAAATGTATATATGAATGTGATCACATAATAGTCACAACTCTTGAGCAACATAAAGGTATCACTTATTACAAAAAGGTTAACTGCAAACAAATGTATCAGATCTGAGGAACTTAGAGCCATAATGCTCTCAGCAGTGGCAAGATATGGATCCCTTTCCTAAAGATACCGTCACTTCTGGACAACTCCTGGACAACTCGCCGCGAATGAAATTAAGTACTTCTCATCAAAATCCAAGCATCTTTTAAAATTAATAATAAAATTATTAAAGTTTTACTAACCCTTATTATTTGTTTATTGTTGTGCATTCAGTTTTTATTTGATGTTAGAAATGTAAGATTGTTTTAATATTTTATGAAGTTTAAATTTTAGACTACAATGTGTATTTATGTATTTTTATACACAATTACTTCATGTTAATAAAGATTTATGAAAAGAAAGCATAAAGCTATAGAGCAAACCATTATAAGGTCAATCTGATGAATTCTCTCATTTTCATAATAATAAATATATAATTCTATAAAGAAAATATATATAGGCCTGCCTGAAAAGCCTTTCTATGAAAGTAAAAAAAGAAGGTTTTTAAACATGTATGGAAAAAGACTTTTCTATTGAAGCCTCTAATGCAATTTGTTTTCTTGATCTTTTTTCAATATACCACCTACTTTGCATATTCTTTGGCACAAAAAATGTGTTCAAAGAAAAACTTTATATGTACAGACGATCGCATTACAATAAGCTCCCTAAGGTAATTTACCTTCTGTAAGTGCTGGTATTTTTATAGTATAGCTATATGACAAGTTTTCTATGCATATGTTTGATTTGCAGGAATTTAAAGTTAAACTGTTACATTGAGAGTTATAAAAAATAAATTATGTGCAAATGGTAAGTATTGGATTTATTGTAAGGAGGGTTTGACTAAGAGATATTCTATTGATTGCAAAGCGCAAATAAGAACTATTGCTCTCTGTAATGCAGATGATTGAGGATAAGTGATGCGTTTTTCTAGGTGCGCGATTGTTTATAAGGAAGGGAGAGTAGATAGTAAAAAAACAGTTGCAATTCCACATCAAATTATCACTTCACTCGCAGCAGCTGTTAAAGAGTGAACATCTATGCATCCCTTTCAATGCTAATTGTCTCTTCTTCATGATACTACATCCATGACGTCATTGGTTAATCCTTTGAAGTGACTCCTCCACTACCCATAATATCAATTGAATAAAGCAACTGCTCATTTCACGAATAAAATAATGTGTATTATTTTATTTCGTATTTATCTATAAAAGGATCATCCCTATGACTATCCTGACCATAGAGATATAAAGATATAGAGAGCTTATTCCCTTCATCTGTATTTTTGTGTCCAATATAAACAAAATAATATGTAATACGTCATCGTAAGCTGATCATAGAGATAGATTCTATGATCAGCTTACGATGACGTAGTATTAATTACTTTGTTTATACTGGACTACAGAATATAGCTGAACGATGTTTCTCTGCTATTGAAGGGAATTAGCTCTCTATATCTTTATATCTCTTGATCCTGACATAGAAATTAAAGAAAGCAGTTAAATCCAATGAAAAAAAATCATGTTGTTTGATAAGTTTTAGTAGAACAATCGTTTTTCTTATCCCTAAGTTTGATGCCGCTATGAATAAAACACTTCGGCTTAAGTTGTTTTAAAAATCTGTGGTGATAGAAAAGGGGGAAAATAAAACTTGACTCGTTTTTTTGAAGAGCGATATCAAATGGAGACTTTTTCATGAATGTGATTACTATAGCGAATAGAATTGTCAATACTCAAACTGCACATGACATTATGCAAGAAGACATCCATCCCTATTAAGGTGTGCGCATGTACTCAGAGATAATCATCCAACCAGACATCTAGACACATCGTCTTTCTGAATGGCTTCAGTCAATACTCTTTTACAAATTCGGAAAATTGGAATATCCTAATATTTCACTAATATGCTCACGTAAAAAATATTATTTACTTTGTTTGATCGTCATCTGATGATAATGGGTAATCAATTTGACATTAAGACAGCTACTTTTGCATGTCACGCAATATCTGTGTGGAACTTGTCTAAAGCCTTGAGGTCGGCCACTACACTTCACACATCCAGGACCGCAGCTAGGGCCATTGGACGCTGCGTCCCATATAATCCATTCTGCATGGGCATTTTTTTAAATATTTTTTTTATTGTTTCTTTATTTATTTATATATTTAGACTAGGTACAAATGTAACTTATATGCCCATGGCAAAAAATAAACTCGATACATTTTGAAAATAATGAAGTTTTGAATTGACAAATTGTTTAAAAAAAAAGTTTATTGCAAAAGCTTAGTAAAGGCACCCTTATATAGCATAGTTCAATTTGTCAAATACTGCCATAATATATATATATATATATATATATATGATTCCTCAATGATTTTTTAACAATAGTTGTAATTTAACTGATACGAGTATATTGCTTTTAAACGTTTTTTAGTGTGTATTTTAATATGTTATATTAGATTATTTAATATTGTTTGTCCACCGTTTGTATAGAATGTAAATGAAATATACCTCCCCTTTAGGGTATATGACTAACGGGTTGCTGCATTAAATTGCAGTTTCCGTTACCCTATGAGAAGCATATACTCCTGGGGGGAAAATTTGAAACAAAAAATATATATATATATATATATATATATATGTGTGTCGTGCATCTGTTTTTTAAAAGGAAATTATTCATGATTTTAAAAATACCAGAATATTACCAATTAATTACATAAATTGGATCTTTCAATGTGTACCTGTATTGGATCCAATTATTAATTTCAAAATATTTTTTTATTCTAGATAGTTTTTTTGTTGTGTTGTTTGTTTTATATTCAGAGTTTTATTTTGAACTGAATTGTTTAAAAAAAGTATATTATCTGCATGGTTTTTTTTACGATAACTTCAAAATATCAATATCAAGGGTGCAAGTTCGACTCCTTTTCCAGAGGGGATGGTCAAGTTTTTTTAACCTTATTAAAGATATTATTTTAGTTTTGACGGACTCCTTTTCAAACTGCTTATTCAAATTCACACGGATATGGCATTTCATCCAAGGAAATAGTCAAAAACAACATACTGTTGCCTTTGTTTATCTGATACCCACCGTTAGACTTTACCAATAAGTGTCTGGACAATCTGTTTGCAAGATAAATATACTTTGTATGCCAATTTCTCCCATTTGGACACCGTCTAACCTTGTCTTGTTTGTTTATTCCTATATAGACCCCATAATTCAAAACTTATCTGATTTCATTCGGTCTACAGCTGTCGCCTGTGCCCAATATAAATAATTTGTACTGCGTCATCGTAAGTTGATCATAGATATAGAAATATTTGTTTATATTGGAAATATGACGTATGCCTCTGAAGAATCCTATAAACTCTCTATTTTTTATATCTATGGTTTAAACCCATGGGATATAAAGATATAGAGAGCTTATTCCCTTCAATTAGCAGAGAAAAACATCGTTCAGCTGTATTCTGAACACAATGACGTATTTCTCTGAAGAATCCATAGAGATATAAATATATAGAGAGCTTATTTCCCTCCAATTAACAGAGAAACATCGTCGTTCAGCTGTATTCTATACACAATGACGTATTTCTCTGAAGAATCCATAGAGATATAAGATATAGAGAGTTCATTCTCTCTAATAGTAGAGAAATATCGTTCAGCTGTATTCGGGACACAATGACGTATTTTCTGAAGAATCCAGGTAGCTCTCTATACTCTATGGCTTAAATTGATGATGAAGAACCTGCAGGAATACGGTTTTGTATCCCTCTAACCTTCAGGGAGAAGATAGGTACTTGATGACGGCGAGTTGATCCACCACAGATACTAGAGACAGGAACAAGGAACGGTGAATTATTCAAAAACGTCTGGCTTACACACACTTTGCATTATTTGGGCAACTCATGAATTATTTGTAAATATCCAGGCAAGGCTGTTTCCTTTGGGGGGTATCATAGGCAGCTCCCAATAATAATAGTAGTATATTTATTTATAGAGAGACTATAATTCCCTAGACTAAGAAAAACCATATATCACTGCATAAATGATTATTTTTATTATTTTTTGTACTTATTTATGTTGGTTTTTTATATTTCTTACTTCGATAAATCGGATATGCTTTGGATTTATTACCTCCATCATTCATGCTAAATAATAATTCATATCCTTAATTTATTAACTATAAACATTTCGGGGGGTTTCTTGGGTGTGGAGAAAAAAAATATTGGCCTAAAAGTAACATTGTAAGTAACATTGAAGGAGGAATGAATATCCAAAAAATAGATGTCAATTGTTTTATTCAATTGTATTTAGTACATCCATCCTGTAATTTTGAATTCAGACTAATTATACAAAACATTAATGGACATGAAAGAAAATTTAAGAGTTTATGTGCAGAAGTTGATGGCTTTTAATGTATTTTTTATACTGTAACTTGTTTGTATACTCCTAGATAACCCCACTACATCATAACTTAATCTGGTAGAGGTCTACCTAAGAGCAAGTAGCTGATATTGTTACTTATTTTATGATAATTAAATTTAAAGCTTTGATTATATTGATGATAAATTGTAATTTTTACTCTTTAACATTTTTTTAAATCATTTATAATATGTTTGTAATTTTTTATGATCTACATAATAAAAATTGGCTTCATCCTAGTTGATGATATACGATCTACATACAAAACGCTTGCACTCCAAGTTTTATTTGTCATGTTCCTCTTATAATAATCAGTTATCTGACATGTAGGTTTCATGGATGGTGATGTTATAACAGGACTTATCAGAGCTGGCTAACACTTCATGTTTCTTCAATGTACTCTCTTCATTTGAAGGTACAAACATAACTTCTATAGTTGAAATTTTTTCTAAAAAAAATTAAAAACAAATAAAAAATGAATAAAATTATGTTACAGAGTAAGATTAAGATATTAAAGAGTAAAAAAAACGGTCTAGTTTAATGTTTGGCATCAATAAAATATAAAAAGACATAACATTTCTGATGAAGGAGTAGGTATTTGAAGGGTGATAACTCTTCGAGAATTAAGGTACCACACTCCTAAGGATAAGAGTCAACCGGATCATTCAGATGTTCTCTCCTCAGTCCTTTGTAGATACCATTAAAGACATAAGATTGGATTCTTCAGGTCTTCGAGGCATACGACATATTGCCCAAATTAAACAAATATCGCTATATCTGTGATCAACTTACGATGACGTAATACAAATTACTTGTTTAGTGTTGGGCAATAGCACAGCTGAACGACAATGTTTCTCTGCTATTGAAGGGAATAAGCTCTCTATATCTTTATATCTCTATGGATTTAAAACCATGAGATATAAGGACATAGAGATAACTTATTGGATTCTTCAGAGGCATACGTCATATTGCCCAATATAAACAAATATTTATATCTCCATGATCAGCTTACGATGACGTAATACAAATTACTTTGTTTAGTTTGGGCAATGGCGGACAGCTGAACGGCAATGTTTCTCTACTATTGAAGGGGGAATAAGCTCTCTATATATTTATGCCTCTATGGGATATACATATTAGTAATAAACAAATTAGTCTTCGGCCTGACCTTACAGAATTGCGGTCTTCTAAATATTTTTTTACAAAATGATGTCAAATATTCTGAACAAACTTTATATTGTAGTGTTTAGCAAATATATTTTTTTCTTAAAGACATTTCTTTTACAATGAAAAAGCAATTCTTACTTACACTCCGCAAATCCAACGATACATGAGCCATTATAAAAATGTTTCTTTCTCACTGAATGAATAGAAAATTTATTATGTAAGCATTCTACTAATTGCCTTATAAATTAGAAATATCATTCGAGCACAAAATAGACAGGAAGAAGCCAGCAACAAAAAAAGACGCCCATTTAAAAATATGTAGACTCTGGCACATTAATTGCAGGCGTGTTTGTTATTGTTTTTACTGAAAGCAGTAGCTCGCATGATATGAACCAGAGCAACTGAGGAATGGTGTATGTAGAATCAGAGGACCTTCAGACAAACAAAGACCCAAATAGTTCATTATGTTTGAATGCTAAGAATGCGCGTACATCTCATAATTCCATGGCCTAATTTACATAATAGAGTACAATTGGGGCAAACATCAGTATTCAATGGACGGAAAACTATTCAATGTGTGCCAGAGCATGTACTGTGATGATAATAACGCATATTTTTGGCGCAGATACTGTACACGGCCATTTTTGTCGATAAATCTTTAGATCCCGAAACCGGAAGTGAGCGCCACATTCAACTCCGGTGACAATGCTAGAGATTTTGAAATAAGATATTCGTTTTCAGTATCAAAAAATGAAACAGAATCGCTGGGACTATGTAAAAGAACTAAAAAGTAGTTTCGTCCGAAGGTCCATATATATCTATATATATATATTATATTATATATGTAGTAGCTTTTAGGGAAAGGCTTCATAGAAATATTATCTACAGGTCACCTGTATCTTCAAATTTCACTATTTCACTTCTCCAGTTTTTGAACATGAACACAAATCTTGAGGTGTGATGCCAGAAATGAAATTAGTTAGAGTACTGAATACTTCTTTTCCGCAAAGTGGATGACGAATCATTAACATTGGTTTAATCACACACGCATTACCGTGGAGATACTTAGTCCTTTCATTGATTATTCATGATCAATTGGCTTTATCCTTGAAGTAAGATCAAAAGCAATGTCTAGCATTTAGATATCCTATAATCTATGATTTAAACAAGGAAATGTTGAATATTGAATCCTCTAACAAAAGATTTAGGTAATTGCTTTTAATATTTTGTCAAATAGTGTTTTTAGTTTAATGTCCTTTTCTACTCATTGGCCCATATAAAAATACATACATCGTATCCTACATCTACTACTATTTACAGCCCATTAAGCTTCTATGGTCTTAGGCCGCCATTGAAGATGAAAAATAAGCATTAAAACAAGTAGATATCTGCACAAAGTTAGTTTTCTAGTGTGCATTATGCATTTCTTTTTATTGATCCTTCTCTTGAATAGCCGTAATCATAAAGATATAATTGCTTTATGAAGACAAGATTATTAGAGTATCATTATACATGGGCGCAGTATTGCAGGGTTTTGTTGTTAGAAAGTTGGACCTCTTAAGTAGTTAGATTTGTAATTTCATACTTGCAGCATTCTTAATCGACTGTTGGTCTTGCTTTTGTTTTAATAATGGGTCTTCCTGTATAAATATAGTCGTTAGGGGGTGTTACGGATGGATGAAGACTCTGGATTAAATTTGATTTTAATTTATTGTATTATTTTTATTTATACAACGGATTTCATCCAATTAAGAGAACATATTTATCGTAATGCCAGATGTGACCCAGGTTGTTGTTAGGCTATTTGGATTGACGGTATTTTAAAGGCCAACGTTTGTATGACCGAGTGACTTCTCGACCATTGGCTGGATAACGATCCGTGTTCCTTCTTTCAGGAGGAATTGAGTCATTCCTCAGCAATCTTTGCTCCTCAAGGAATGTCATCTGACGTCACGTTAGATAATCATACAATGGGATTGGATACCCTTTTACAGTGATTTTTGTTAGCATTTTGGCTGTAAATAGATTAATTTCAGTACGTGTTGTTTATAATACACATATGGCTTTAGGATTGCCACATTGGGATGGGGTTTGCTGCCAGACTTCCTCTCCAGATTGCCCTAGATCTCATAGTCCAGAGGTGAACAGTCTGGTGACGAAGGCGGCCACATTCCCCATGGCCAGAAGTTGGCCAGGCTATCACTGACTACTTCTGGGTTTAATGACCTTATAATGAATATTTACTTATTCCTATCAACATTGGGTTGACAATCAATTTAAAAAAATTAAACTGAAATTTTTCCTCAACTTCATCAGATCCATTAAGGAGTACCCCAAGGAGATCAGTAATTAAATTGTCATGATTTGAAAGATAATTTTATCTCCTTCTTATCCATGTATAGATTGTTGGGGTACTCCTGATGGTTCAGGCAAAAATTGTCCATGTTTGTGGGGTATAGGGATGTCCACGATTTGCTTGTACACACTAGCATATATATATATATATATATATATATATATATATATACTAATATCATTAGGCAAAACCTAACCTTATTAGCAAATAGCAATATGAGAGTTGTGCTTTTAAATACGACATTTTTGAGGCTTAAAAGACTTTGGTTAAATCTCATATCCATTTTTCTATGGTTAAATATAAGGTCGGATAGATGAATTTGAGAGTTTAGTTTGTTGTTCGAAGTTGCTGTTAGATGGCAATAAAAACAGGAGTGATAGTTTCTGTGAGTTGAGTCAGAGTTCATAATAGTTCGATCACAAATCGGGGGTTTTCTCTTAAAATTTTGGGCAGTGACCTAGCAATATAAATGATTTTTTCAGCCTAAACAGAAAATGATGATCCGTATAAAATTGCAATCCAGCATTCTGCTTTAAAGATATATCGATCATAGCCGTAAGAGCTCGGGCAACGACCAATTAAATTGCAATCAAAACAAGAGTTATTTTGTGTGTATTTATATAAACCATAGCAACATGCTACAATCAAGCTTGAAGTTCAATCCAAGGTCAAAATTTTCGACCATAATATAGGACAAAAAGTCCAAATATTATTTAATATTTGATCTCTCACTGGAAGGAAAAATATTATCTTTTCTTGCAATGAATGGTCGTTAAGTTTACTGACCATTAAAGAAAATAACGGAATACGAACATTTGCCAATTTGCGATACAAGAAATAATATTTAATAAGTCGCTTATGTCCCATCTTTTATAGATAAAAGATTTTAATCCAAACGAGCGAAGGATGATACAATGGCCTTTATACTTTTAATCTACATACAATTGCTCCTTGTCCTTTTTTCATCATCTGAAACATGGCTTCTATTCCGTTTTTATTTATTTTTCATCGAGGGTACATACCCAAGGACAGTTGCTTAATCTATGACCTATACTTTGGCTTCTCATGAATGAAGAACCATAGGCATAAAAGGCCTACAATTCCTACAATTACATTGTAGCTATTTTGAGTATTAATGGCTCCTGAAGAGAAGAAGAAAATAATTGCAATGCCCCTGGAATACCCCACTTACAACAGGGCACATCTCTCTCTCTCTAACCCATTAATTACTCAAGCAAAAAGGCCTTTTACTTAACAGCCTCATCACTTAAATTTATGGCTGAGGTTAAACCCCCTTGCAATTAAAGAGATATGCTCCGAATACATAGTCTGGGTATATGAAACTAACAACTGGATTCGTTAGCCAAAAAAACACACTATTTTCTGGGAGAGAGAATTGAGAGTGAATAAATGTTATGATGTTATTTGATACAGGCAGAAAATCAGTGGCTAAAAAGAGTAGTAATTTAATCGACTCTATATAGGCAAAAGTACGAGTTCTGTGTGATTAAAGGACTCTTCATAGATCAAACGATGTTATTTTTAGGACGACGTCTTTTGAAAATATGATACAGGTCCTGAATATAATATATCTGGAAACATAATTAAAGATACATTTACATCATAACCATGTGTTTTTGTAACCATCTTTTAATATTACATGTCTTTCTGCTTTAGTCTTTGGATAATTTGTGGTATTTTTTGTTGATATTAAGAATTTATTAATTGATTGAATAAATGTTTGTCTCCCATTGGATTTTGTTGATGATTCATGGATAAATAGAGCAAAGCCTCAGGAATATACTAAGAGTAGTAAAAGATATGCAAATAGGTCATTGTCTTTTTGTATGAGTACCTTTTATTTGTTTAAAAAAACCAATAACAATCGATTCCACTAATGGATGTTTGGAACTATTTCATTTTTATATAAAATACTTTTATTATTCCTCCAAATATTTATGATTGGAATTAACCTTCCAAAACCTATATTAACGGAAGCCTTCCATTCCAGGTATATAGTGTTCCATGCATATATGTACACAACACCCTTAAGTTTCTCTATACGCTTCCACACTTATATATATAATGATTACTCTATGTACTTGATGATAAAACCAATATCGATGATCAAAAAACTTATTTATTTAAATATGCTTAGCCCAAGATTTTTCTCTTTCTTGTGTCTGTACCTGATTCCTTTGCATAAATAAATATATATATATATTACATATGTTATCTATTAGAGCATCTTACTTTAAGACAGAGGATCAATGAATGTTGTATTTCTAATACTAGGGAGTCCTAATAGACTACATGGAAATAGTCTTATTTTGTCTTCTTTTCACATCTTTTCATAAAATATATTTTTGTATCTTTTCCTTGATAATTTAAGGTCATGTTTGGTTCAGGGGGCCAGCAGCTTAAAAATAAAATTAGTGGGATTTTTAATATTAACTTTATCATTATATTAGCTTTGCAGGATATACTATTTATATTTTAAACAAGGATACCACTATAATAAAGTTGGTAAAATTATCCTTCGTTTGTATTTTTTCGATTAGTGAATACAGGTTTCCGATAAGTGATAATTATATATTATAATTGCTATGGAATCAATCTCTTATGGCTATGAAAAAATGGACTATCTTTGAGGGATCAATTAGGACGGATCCATGTGGAATTAAACCCCTTAACAAATCCGTCGTATAGAAAGAAAATCATTCTAACTTATCAAAATAAAAATGATATCTATCTATTAAAAACGGCCGCCGCAATCGGCCTTAAAATGATTCTGATATTTGGCCGTCATTTTTATGAAGTAAAAACTTTAAAATGCGTTTTCTCATTTTTACTATTTTCATTTAGATTTGCTTTCTTGCTGAACCACCTCTATCTGAGATATAAATAGAAAAATAAAAATAAAAATTATTTCAATGATATTTGTTACTATGTGTTAAATGATTAAAATATTTTTTGAGAAGAAGCCTTGAGAAAATAATGTTGAAGAGGGAGAAGAACATTGAGTTACTTACTACAACCACAACGATATAAAAAATCACCCAAAAAGCTTATTCTCTTCTATAATATTCTGACAATTATCGATATGGCCCAAAGCAAATTTTTCAATGCTACATCTTAAATGAATGTTTTGTAAATTATGCTTCTGTATTTGATGCCGATTTATTTATACCTGGACAATGTGCAGATATAAATATAAGGAAGCAAATGGCAATGATTAGGTTTCAAACTTATAATCCAATGACGTCACGAGGGAAAGAATGAGTTTCTTATAGACTTGATATATATGAGAACAAATCTGTGCTAGAAGAGGTGGAGATGATGAAAAAGTAGTAAATTGCGGCGAATTCAATAGCCGAATTATGTCGAAATATCAGAACGAATGTTTTAAGATAATTATTTGGAGGATGGACTTAGTTTCATTATATTAAAAAAAAGTTCATAATAAACTAAGTATTTTCCTTATGACGTAACTGGGTTAATGATCTGTAGTTTAGTATTTTGCATTTTTCATTTAGAGTAACCCTATAAGTAGTCACCATGGGAAAAACAGATTTGTTGTTTGAAACCACAATGAAGTTGATGTATTAGAAAAAACAATATTTTAACGATGGAAAAAAAAAAATAAGAGCATAGCTATCTAGAAGTAATTTTGAGCCTTGGCCCAAGCCGTCCGACTAAAATTGGTTTT
>CP045902.1:10292652-10311984 GCA_013387185.1 Caligus rogercresseyi
GGTCAACCCAGGGGGGGGGGGCAGAACTCATGTAAACAAAGAAGGATATTTCCAATAAAAAAATGTGACGTCATCACAGCTACGATTTGCCTATGTATCTAATACCTCTAGGACAACTAAGCTAAGAACGTAAAGGCTCTCAAAGGAATAACGTCCGAGGCTCCCTCCCGCCACGAGCCACCCGGGGACGCACAGCTTCAGCATCAGGGAGGAAGTGGAAGTCCTGAACACCGCACGGGACTCTGAGGCCTTTGGCTGGTAGCCCGCACGCATCTAGGAGCTCCGGAGCAACGTGGCCGTCCTCTGCAGCTCCGCCTCCGCCGGAGAGCTCCCGGGTTTCAAATTTTTATTTCCTTTTGAAATTAATCACTGTTTTTAAATGTACCTTTGATTTTATTTAAAACAAATAGCTACTGTGACGTCATCTGTGACGTTTTCAGTTTTTCTTTTCTAATCAGAGGAATCTAAACATTGCGTTCTGCGCATCTTGTATTATCTATTATCTTTGGTCTAACGTAATAATAAATAACTTTAATATAACTTCAGATAATTTTGATAACATACATATTTCAGATCACATGGATTTGTAATTTTCTAAGTTTTTAACTATGAGAATGGGATTATTACCATATTAGCTAATCACATTGTTATTAAATGCAACATAGACAATTTAATATAATTTAACTACTTGAAAGTGGCTCTTGGAGGAAAGTACATTTAAATTAGTTTCGTTAGAAAAACCTTAAATGATGTCTTTAATTGTATGTATTTATTTATTTTTAAATCTCGTTCATTCTTCTTACGAAGCGTCAATATCAGTGATTCATAGTATGATATCCTTACCTTACAGAGCGTCAACATCTAAATCATGATCCTAGTATGATATCTTTGACCTCACAAAGAGAAGATTTCATGGCATATTTTTACCTCTATAATGTTTAATCATATCCCCAAGGTGCCTAAAGTCAGTTACTTTATTTATAAAAAGATACATGCCTCTTTAGACCCGTAAGTCGTTGAACCATAGAGCACATATCAGTCTATCTGATCTATGAAAATACAGCCTTCTACACCATTGGATCTCATGAAGCGAAAGGGGCATTGAAGGGGAATTAAATATTAATGTGGTAATTTGCATGACAGTGTACATATATATCCATAAAATAACACCCATAAATCTTGTTATGTGTCTCAAACTTCTCTCAACTAAGGAACACATAAATACAAAAACTCTTCTTAGACATACTCAAAAGGAATATCAACTAGAGGACTCAGAGAGTGCAAACCTCCGCCGATCCCCACCAAATGAATCACTTGGTCTTTTTGTCATTTCTAAACCTCTACGCACTGTCCCTTTAACTCTACCATACAGCTCCTTTATTGTTTACACTAGAGGTACATGGAAAGAAAAAAAAAACTGACGTCATTCAAATAGGAGAGCACAGCACAGCAATATCTATTAGCAGAGTAGACTAACTTGAAATATTTATTAGTATTTAGCTCATTTTGCATCCTAAAGAAGCACTCAGAGATGCCAAAATTTAATCATTTGTTTCTTTTGCATTTCCAACAACTCACAAAAGTGTCATCCGAATCCGTTTCGCACTTTTTGAGTTATCCTGCTGACAAACAAACCAACCAACGCCAGTGAAAACAATACCTCCTTCGGCGGAGGTAATTATAACCACTTAACCCTGAATGCCATGTTTTCTGCAATGAAACTTATAATGTACTAATATAGAATATAAACGTGCTGAGATAAGGAAGCATTATTTGTCTATTTTTAACAACAAGGCCAATATAATAGGTGGACACAGGGAAGAAAACTTTACTCGATTTAAAGAGTCATTTGATGATTAAAAACCAATCATGCGGGGACAAAATTTGATCTTGAGAATAGAAAAAAACATACTAGTGATATCGTCATCCCTTAACGTGACCACGCACTCGTGAAATGATTAAATAATTTTTTCAAAGATATTAAAAAAAAAAGTTTTGACCTTTTTTACTCTTAGCGCATCATTTTTCGTGAAAAGCTTCATTTGTATTATAATATGATGAAAAAAAAATTTTCACTTGCCCATTCCATTGGCACAAAATAAAGTTAAAAATACATATATATGTATATTTTCTTCTCGAATTGTTAACTTTTGAAGAAGAAGAGAAAATTATATTTTTTACTATTTAAATAAATAAAGAATGGAATGTGAAATGCCTGGATATAATTAGAAGTTCCAATGAACATATCCTACCATTTCAAAGATTCTTTATTCAAACACAATACAACCTGTTTATTGCGGTCACTCAAGGGAACACAAAAAGTGACTCTTAAAGCGGCCGCTATACACAGAAGGTTTTGTATTAATATTTTTTTCTGGGGAAATTTGTGTTGTCGCTATGGACAAGTTGACTTCTTACACAGATTTTCTGTACGCATGTAGACAACCGATTTAATTGGAGCTTTCTCTTCCCTTATCCCGATTAGAAAATAAGCCTTTGAGACAATATTAACTGCTTTTTAATAGACATAACATATATATCTTTCTTCTTTCTGCCGATAAATCCTTTTAGATCAATGTGATTTCATATTTCATATACGTCAAAGGTGATGCCTTATTCAATTTTTTTCCGCATATATAGAAAACCGTGATTGGAGGTATCCTCTAGTACAATGCAGATATTTTACCTAAAGAAAGACAAAAAAATATATATATATATATATATATTGGATATAGTCATAATTTAATGTTAGATTTCTGCATTTCTGCATCATGATTCCTTTTTTAATACTATGTTTCCATTTTTTTGTTAAGATGTTTATTTATTAACTAAAATCGATACAGTGTAAAAAAATAAGAATATACTAGAAAGTAGGAGATAAAATACACAATCTAAGACAGTTACGTTAAAAACAAAATATAATTGAACATTATAACTCAAAACTACTAATGTTTTCATATATATGTTTGGTGTTTTAAAAAATCGCTATACTTTAAGAGATATAAGCAAATACGTACACTCCCCCAAAAATTGATCTTTTGATATGAGAATATACGATTACCATATGGTAACGGCTGTTAGTGTTACCTGAAAAAAAAGAAGGGAGAGAAGTGAGGCAAAATACTCCCTCCCATTCTCTTTCTATCCAGGTAACACTAACAGCATTACCATATGGTAATCGTATATTCTCATATCAAAAGATCAATTTTTGGGGGAGTGTACGTATTTGCTTATATCTCTTAAAGTATAGCGATTTTTAGAACACCAAACATATCAAATGAAAGCTTGGTTAACCAGCTTTAATATTTTGGTATACTAAATCATGTCAATTTAATAAGTAGAGAGTTATATGTATATTAAAAAAGCCTATCTCGCGTACAAAATGACGCATGTAATGGATTATGTATGCGTCAGAGACAAAGTAAAATTTTGAGAGGATACCTTGACGCAAATCTAAGAAACAAATTATTATTTATTTTTTTCATAATCGATTTCTTATAGGTCAATACAGGCTCTGAATCATATGATGTAAACTCAGATTGTACTGAATTCTGAATTGATAGAATGCAACCAAGGTCATTTTTGGATTTATCATCTAAAGTTTTACTAAACTTAAAAGTACTATTTTAATCTGAAGCGAACAAGTCATCTTCTACAGGCGAGTGAAGTTAATGATACAAAAAAGCTATGAAATAAGCTAACAATACACACTCCCTTTCTTGCTTCGTTTTTACTGAAAACTTTGTTTTATTAAAAAACATCAAACATACGTCTGGTAGTAAATTAGATTTCCTTTAAATTAATAATTATTATTGAAGTCTGTAACGTCCACCATTTTGAAGAAATTTGCGGAAAACTATATTTTTACTAAATTTTTAAAACTTTGACCTCGTTGCGCGACCTCGTAATGTTGACCGATTTTGTTCAAACTTTGTATGTCGTCTTCTTTTATCACCAAAAAACAGAAAATCCACAATGTTGCTAACATTTCAAACATTTGAAAAATAAGAACAACCCTAATATATATATATATATATATATATATATCTGTCTTGAGTATTCTCATTCATTTATGCATTCTTTTGTTGAATAGTATAGTTGTAGAGTCCACAATATTTTTTAGATAACAAAATAAAGAAGTTTTATAACACATCATTAAATACAAACTTTAAGAACAAAACATTCGTCTCAGAATTATAAAATCCTCAACAAATATATTAGTCCTGCACTAAACAGCAGACTCAAAGTGAAAAAAACGTAGCATTCCCTCACGTTCGAAACCAAAAGTTTCACCGAACCCAACTGTTGTTTTAAAAGCTTATTATCAGAGCAGAATAATCCATCGATCATTTGTTTTGTTTTTTAATTGTTCATCGTTATAGCTAAATACAATTATGTTTTCTTTATGAAGCATTTAAAATGCCTCAAACCCATGCAATAGTTGTGGTGAAAACATTCAATTAGAGCCGATTATGCAGCTGATCTCTAAGGATATAGTTTTAAAATGCTGGCAGAGAAACATTTTTTTCCCTTTCTTCCCTTTTTAGTAGAATTATGATGAGTGTTTATAATTTTATATAAAATTCACCAAGGACACAGAAAATTCCTGTTTAATTAGATTCAACTTTTTCAACATTAAAATTAATTTCCTAGTGAGGGGGGAAATATGAGGGAGGGCGGGGGGGAGAAAAACGAAGACATAGTGCCTTAGCCAAGCAGGGATTCAAGCAGTGCTAGATGGTCGTACTCTAAGGCATGCCATGTTTATCATCAGAGTTCCTTTTTCCTTCCTTCCTTCCACTCAAGTCACGCAAGGCTTCAAAAATGTATGCCTTTTATTTATTGGGATTTTTTTGTGGAACTACAAAAATAACATACAATGCTGTTATTTGTTTACTCTTGCCTTAAAAATTCACGAACGAAATGCAAGAGTGAAAGGAAGATGGACATGCCACAGTTCATGTATGATTACCTTGCATTTTCTTAGGTTTTTTAAATAATTGTACAACTTGAAAGTAAATACATTAATTAAATTATTTAAAAAAATAGGACCAATTGCGTAAAAATAAATATATAAACATTATGCTTTAAAAATATCTACTAAAAAGCTCTACAAGGCCAAAAACTCAACTAGAGAACAAATATTCAATACAAAAAATAATAATAAACAAGTCATAGAAAGATGAAGTGACGCCTCCAGGTAGGTTACCATATAAGATACCAAGGCATTGCTCTACGATTCCGGCTTTATTCCGACATCTTCAATTGAAGTGCGACATATCGAGCAGCGTGATATATTAGAATTTGATGCAAACCTTGCTTTGTCAGCGATTCCTACTGGAAAGAGTTTTCTTTGTGCTCTGAGAAAGAAAGTTGTATTGTCTTCCGCTACAGGAGTAGTGGTGTCTATCGGTTTTATTTTAAATGTTCATGAATTGTATTTGGTTCTTGATATTTATGGGAAGATTGCTGAATGTCTTAGATCCGTTTGACTCTTAGATCCATAGGAATGCATACCTTATGAGGCTAAGTTTCTATCGGCCTATATCCTATTTGGTAATCCTCTGAGGGCAGCGACTGCATCTCCTGAGTCCAAGGCTCTGAGTTTGCACTTGCTAGCGCTAAAGCTCACATCGCTGAGTGTTTAACCTCCAATACACTCATTCGTAATGAGTCGTTTAAAACAATATTTATTTCTGCGGCTGCAAGATATGGAGCCTTTGCCCTCAAGATTCCACATTCTAAGAAAGCGACGTTATGGGACTTCGCCGCGGATATCGTCAAAGTTTTTCCTCAGTGGTCCTGTCCTTTTTACTCTCGTTTGAGACTCATTGTAAGAAGATATAAGAGGACTTCAAATGACATATCGAGGGAGCCGTGCAATAAAGGATGTGCTTATACTATTTACAATTTTTTTTCTTCCTGTATTTCGTGTACTCACTTCCACTATATATAATGTAGATTATGATGTTTTAATGATGTGATGGGTCTTGCCTCAGAGGGTAATTTTAAACTACAATGTTTATTTATGATTTTTTTATCACAACCCCTCTTGCTTTTTATTTATTATTGTATATATTATTTTATGTATGATTTTTAAATAAATGGACCCATTATTTAAAAAAAATGAATACCCTAAGTCTCTCTAAGAGTCATGACCAATCAGTCCACAACTCTATATGTGTTATGATTTCATTCTTTAGCATTTGTAATTCATTATCATCTTGTAACAAATGGAAGGCTTCATGGGGTTTGGCAGATGAGAGCATTAGAGACTATATATATATATATATATATATATATTATATATCAGGCTTGTGAGCGTTCAGCTTTTTTTGCGTTCAGCGTTCAAAAAAAATTAACGTTCCGTTCAATGTTTTTGAGTTCAGCGTTCCGTTAGCGTTCAGCGTTCAAATATTTAAAAAAGAATTTCCCAAAAAAGTACTGCGTAGTGATGACGTTTTTTTTAAATCTGATATTACCTCTTAGAGAATTTGTCTTCTTTTATGTTGGCCCACATCAGGAAAAATTTAATTTTTTACAACTAAAATGCAGTTTTATGTTTATAAATTCAGAGTAACAGGGTGCCCCTCCCCAGTAATATTATAAATGCATGTATGTTGAGTGTTTTATAAGTTTGTTATAAGTTTTTTAATGTGAATGAATTGTGAAAAAGTTGTACCTGTGTACAAAAAAAAAAAAAAAAAAAAAGGTAGGCCCATTGCAAAGATAACTAAATTTCCGCTTGCTGGACTGATGGCTTTAAAAACCACTGGCAAGTGGGAATAATGACGTCATAATAATAAAAATAGGATTACTGACGTTTCATTTTCCATGAAAACATGATATTAGCATATTTTGTTTCTATATACCTCGGCAGTACTAAGAGTAATGTCTACCAATGCTTGATAGCCTTATCCAGCCAACTTGACAAATCTTTGATGTTGTGATGTATTTGTAGTTACAGTGTTACTTTTTTCTATTCTCCCCAGTCCGTTAAGATATAAAATATAAAATACAAACAATAAAAATATAAATTAATATTATAGTTCGATGATTCAAACATAACAGAACAAAATAAAAGGATTGAAAACCCAAAATTATTTGATCAATATTTAAAATTGCATATAGAAGATATAAAGGGAAAATACGTAAAAAAACTGGGAGGCCTATTAATTTAAGACGGTAAAATCTCTTTGCTTATACATTTATATATATATATAATATTATTTTTAAAGGTATCCATCTACTAAATAATGATAAATATTTTGATTATATTATATTCAATGCTTCCAACCACTTCCCAATGTTCAAGTGGGAATATTAAGCAAAATGCTTAATATTAGAATCTTGCATTTGACTTTTTATAATATATACTCGCATGATGCAGTATTCATCTTAACCAATCTAAATATATTTTTTACTCGGCATAGCTTGAACTCACTATCACTTTTTATTATTTTATTACTTTCATGTTTGATCTTAATGACTCTTACGTGAAGATTGTAGATCTATTTCAATGTCGCTATTTATACATTTGACTTAAGTATAATATACCTATATATGTACATAATTTTTGAATTTTACACTGCACTTCTCTTTTGCATTCTTAATGGAATGTACATATATATATATATATATATATATATATAGATATATATATATATATATATATATATATATATATATATATATATATACCTATACATTATTGTATTCTAAATGTAATGTTTAGATATATACCTATACAGGGTCCCCCCATGAAATTGGCACAAAATCTCTTCTCACAAAAAATTGAATAATTATATTATTAATAGAGATATTTATTTCAAATAAAGTGCATTTGAAAGGTGAGAATGTCTCTTATAGGATTATTTGCAAAAATCTCCCTCAGCGTCGACAACTTTCTGTATGCGGCCCCTGAAAGCGGCGCAGGCTCTCTCAACATCTCCATGTCCATGGACGCCATATCCTTCTTGATGGAGGTGATGAGGGATGCCTTCTTATTGTTAGCACGTCTATTAGTCCGTCTTCAAGATATCCCAGACAAAATAGTACATTCGATTAAGGTCTGGGCTGTGGGAGGCCACATGTCCTTCCCAATCATGTCGTAGGTGTTCTTCTGTACCCACTGGATAGATCTAACAGAGACATGGTAGGGTGCAGAGTCTTGTTGCAATTTCGTATTGTGGTTTCCCTAACCTCCAGGGGGGGTCTTCGTCGATGATCTCCTCGACTTTTTACACAAAGTCCTTGTCCCTGACCTTTCCGACCCAAGCTCCCTACTAATCACCTTACGTGGATCCTTGTAGTCTTCCTGGGATTTCCTCAGTCTTTGGGACGCTTCTAAAAGGCTCATAAGTCAACCTTGACAGCTCCAAGTTGGATATCATGCCACTTTATACTAACCAAGATTGTCACCACGGCGCATCTTCGTTCCTCCTCCCTGAAAACAATATCCTCTAGATCGCTGTATACGTCCCTCATGTTGTTTTGAATCAACTGGCTGTATAACATAACCCAGTAGCTTTCTACTGGTATAACTACCGGCCTGCTATCTTCTAAATAACACAAATTATAATTTCGCTCCAATATCATCGGGGGACCCGGTATATACATATATATACTATATATATATAGATAGATAGATAGATATAAGGAAAATGAAATAGCTGAAATAAGACTACTTTGATATTATTTATAGAGGGGCATGTCAGCCTTAAATATCTTCCATTTGAAATGAAGAGTGGAACATGCAGCTGTATGATTTTATTATATGGATAGATAATTGGTAGACCTCTTACAATTTTTTTTCTTACAAATAATAAGTTTTTTATTACCTTTTTATTTTCACAGTTCATTTTTACATAATGAACATAAACACATAAGAACCAAAGCTTATACGTCGAAAAAAAAACCATTAATATAAACATTAAAGTTTATATTTTTAGTATTTTTAGTATAAGAGATGAACTAAAACTAAGAACGGGGGTGATTCAGGGATTAGGATGTGTGATATTGAATCTCTTTCGACGCAAACGACCTTACTTTAAGTAAAACTATTATTAGCTGGAAGATAACTAAATACGTATGTAACCATTATTAATATAATATAGTACTAACTGTACACAGATGTTACCAAAAAGGATAAAAATTATATTGGCCAAGGATCAACGGAATATCGAAGAATACGTAAAAAATATACAAGAAATAAAATTCGTGTGTGAGGAGTAAGAGATCCATAATATGAATTTGGAAAATATGACCCGATCTTTAGTTTTTCTCTTACCATCCATTTTCCTGAACAAGTCTAAAGCCACAAACGTGATTATTTTCAGTTACAAGGCCACTTTTGAGTGCAAAGGTATTTTAATCAGCAAAGGCAATTTCTTGAATACTTTGATGAGTACTAAGTTCTGACAATATCCCCAACGGATTTTATTTATCATTTCCTTTGTGACGTCACATGTAGATGTAAGTATTATATAATAGTTATACCTAGTAATGGTCACCTTGGTTTGACATATATTTCCCTGCCACGACAATATAGTAAACTTGTATCACGTGCCTTCATTACTAAACATTGATGGATTAACATAACTTCAAATTTAATTATTTTTTAACTAATTAACTGATATGTAATTATTTTTACGAATACAAACTACCCTTCGGGTTATGTCTCGCTTAATCTTATTGAAAAATATAATTTGCAATAAGATTGAGTAAGTATACAAAAACTAATTCAACTTTTTAAAGTTATTTAAAAATATTAAAAATTGAATTTCATGTCTTAGTTTTCCACAACAATTTGTAACTTTATGTACTTTTGTATTTAAGACAATTTTAAGTAATACTTTCACATCCAACTATTAATTTAACTTTGGTATACTTTCAAAACAGCCCTAGAGGCCACATATAAAAATACATTAGTAAAACACTGCATACATTCATGGAATGGCTATTATTCAAAGGCTAGAAATATATGTACAGAGCTCTATATAGACGTCGATCCAGTTGTAGTTATTTTTATCGGAAATTAAAATAGCAAGCATTTTCTGGGTATTACTTTTTACTATATTTATATTTCTACAACTTGAATAAATGCCAAATTATTGTGTTTGTCCGTTCTTTTTTATTGAGGCCCATGTCCATATTTAGATAAGACAGATAATTTGTATGGGAGATGATTTTTATAGGCTAGAGCGGGACTCAGCAATACTCTTTATTAGGAGGAAATTAACATTTATACATAATCATCATAAATAGAAAAATTATTAAAACATCTAGAGTGAGTTAGTTTCTCTTAAAGTCAGGGGGATATGAGAAAAAATGTACCTCCTATTCTTTTATTTCGCCTTAATTTAAACAAGAAAAGCCCTCCAAAAACGCCTGCCTCGAACATGTACCTTCTAAGTGGTAGAAGTTATATTTAGCAAAAGCTAGCTAGCGCTGATTTCATCTCCATGTATGACATCAAAATCATTTTGATCTCCAATATAGCTTGGTACTCAGCCTTATCTATTAAGATCCCTGATGTAAATTGTTCCTCTGGGGTATATACATACGACTTAGTCATATTTATCCGTCCTGCTCCAAGCATTATCTTAATATTTTAAAAATCTAATTAAGATTCAAGTAAAAAATACAAGAAACATATCAAAAAGACTAAAACTTATCCTTTCTAAGTAAGCAATTTACAAATTTAATTGTACATTATTCGTATTATTATGTTTTGTCACTTTTATTTATTAAAAAAGGTAATTGAAAAAAATACATTTTTCATAATTATTGTTACTGTCTAATGTGTTTTGATTGAATATTGATGAATAACTTTTATATATAAAGAACCCCTTTGTATATTACATTGTTTATTGATACATTATATTATGTGTAATTTCTATGAATAAATAAAGTTAATTTAAAAGCCTCCAAATAATTAGGTGAGAATACATGAAAAAAGAATATCTTATTTCTGACTCTATGGCTCATCAAAGATAAATCCATTGGGATATACATAACAATAACAGTGTTTTATATTTCCTCAAGGGAACCTATTTTTAAACCTTTTAATTTAAATTAATGACCCACATAAAATAAAAACTAAATAGAAAACAAAAGTAAATTAAACATGTGTATAAAGACATACAAACTAAAGAGACATTCTTCTACAAGAGGATTTTGAATATTTTGAATAGTTAAAAAAACTACTATAAAATCATATTTCTCATATTTGATTTATAAATCAATAATATATTATTGATGCCTTCATTACTGTTGAATGCTTTTCTATGGATTTATATTTCATTTAATAGACACATTAATGAAAACACTTTTTAAATGCAATTCCCTCGAATCAAAATGACATAAAGTATCAAAAAGCTTTACAGAGTACAGGTAAAAAAATGATTGGATAATAATATAGGTATTTTATGTATTAATATTAATTTCATGAACTATTATTTAATAATTTATCTAAGGCTGGAAGGAAAGAAATTAAGGAACATATATTTTTATATTTAAAAAAATCCTTTCATCTCTTATAATTAAGCAATGTCGATTTTGCTGATGTAGATGCAACGTCATCATGCATCGACTAAAAATTGAGAGTTCTCGTTCAGCATTGCACTTTAAAAACATTATGCTTTTGTTTTCTCTTTGACGAATAAGGTTAAAAGGCTTTCTAATACACTTTAATTTACTTCAGAATTTATACTACAAGTGTTTATAATATAGATACTCAAAATACAAATACAATCCATATCTTTGAATTTTTTCCTTAGTAAGGCCTTTATTAGTTAAATACAAATGAAACTACATATCATTAGATAAATTTTTATGTTTTGCAACACTATTAAACATTATGGTTTAAAATAAATCTTCTAATATAAGGCCAACATATCCAAAGTAAATACAAAACTCAGCTTTAAAAAATGGGCATAATATTCACAAAGGTTTAGAACATCCATCATAATATTAAAAAACAAAAAAATCTATAAACCAAAAGCATTGCCAAATCTCATTATATATATATATATATATACCACTAACAAAAAACACCGGGATTAATATTGTTGATGACGGAGATTCTTTTTGTAAAATTGAAGAATTTTCTTTAAGGTGTCGTGCTGATAGGGAAGGATTGAACTTAACCAAGTCATAGGCTTAATTCCACGATCTGTCTGGGTATTGGGGATCTTAGGCGAAGAGCACAGTATCTAGCAGCCTCAAAAATAAAAATAGACCCCAAGTGGATAACAGATACTGATCTATCGCATGTTAAATACTTCGCAAGATAGGCCTTACAGTTGCTGATGGCAACATATATCGCTTTGCTTTCTCGTGATATTATCACAGCGTTTGATTTAACAACAAAAGTAAATGGTCATTAATGAGGCTAGGTCTAATTTTTTGATGGACGAAATTAAAACATTGTGCACAAAAAACTTGTTTGTCCCATGTAAGAGACCCTAGTGATTTACCCTAATAGAATAATTAATATTTGGTACTCCGGTAGATAGACAATACCAGCCTCATTGTTTATTTTGATGCCGACCATTTTCAATTTTTAAAAAACTACAGATTACCGCTACCGACTAAATGATTATATTGACCGGTAGAAGTAGACTTTTACGAGGATCTGGATTGCTCCAAAATCTATTGCACTCCCCCCGTGAGCGACTATTTTTAACAAATGATTTAGTGAATACCGTCAACACATTCAATCGGATGATTTTTATATCTTTTTAAATCTACAACTCTATTGATACCTACTGAATGTAATTGTTATACAGAAACTGGTAGAGGATTATTGAAACTAATTCCAGCTGTGATAAAGAGTGTATAAAATAAATTTTGAATGAAAAAAATGACATATGACTTCAAATATTATACGATATCGAAAAAAACAAATTATCCCTCGACATCTTCAAATGATATATTGTCTGTACATTTAAGGGTTCAAATAACCCCTCCATGGACCCAATTAAAATGACATATTTATGTCGTATTTTGGACAATACCAATGCATTATCTATTCATTGTATTATCTCTCTCTCTCTAGTTCCTCTTAAATATTCGAAAAACATAAAGTAGTAGTAGTAATAAAAGGAGAGACTCACTTGATGTTGATTGAAATAATGAAATTACGCATGTTTACAATGAACATGTTTGTAGAGGTGCACGCATGGACTTTAATTGACATGCAATCATGGACACATGGAAAAGCCCTCTCCCCAACAACAAATACATACGGACGAAAGCCTACCAAAAGGGATTCATAAGACACTACATACCCTCGTATACAGTGATTGAAATTAAATTATACATTTTGAAAAACAAAACATAAATTAAACATTATAAATGCAAAGATATATATGATTATAATTAAAAATTGGATCTCTAAATATTTTAAAACAATTGAGAGCAATTTATAATATAAGAAGAATTGTCAAAAAGTATATAAATATTTTATAAGCGATGAATTCTATCTTTGGAATGACGGCGTTGCATTTGGTAGTAGGAGAAGCTACATAAAGTCATTTTCACTAACCGTTGTGTGAAATCGTTCTTCGATAATACTGCATACAGCTTCGTATATGTCTTTTAAGCTTGGACATTTCCATAGTAAATGGTCTGTGGTCTCTGGATGCTCTTGCAAAAGAAATAGTTTTTTGTGTGTCGTTGACGAATTTTACCGCTACCTCCAATGGACCAGTGAGTGCAGGATACTTGAACCATTTTTCAGCTGGCGTTAAAAAGTTAAAAACTTAGGGACATTGTTGCCTTTCTGAGATCCTTGTTGGCACTATTGATAGCTTCAACCGATAGGGTAGAAGTGATTGCTGAATGGCGATAGGCTTGCCAAGATGGCTTAACAAGAACTTAAAAGCAAGTTGGATCATTAAAAGGAGGAGTTTAGCCACCTATTTGAGCATTCAGGGTTGGAGTACGAGGGTTTAAACTCTGACAACTGGGGTTTCCATCCTAAGTATGCTTCATATTTTTCAATAATATTTCTACAACCATTAGAGAATTGATGCATCCAACCCGAGTGCTTTGAAATTATTTGTATAATTTTTGATAGGCCATTAACGGGATTATCGATGTATCCGCTTCCATTGCTTTTTTTAAATGATTAAAATGAATGCTCCAATAACTTTGCATCCAATAGCTATAGAGAGATTGCCATAAAATATTCAAATTTATGGCACTCAATTCTCCAATTTTTACGGGGTTATAAATGCTATTAAAATATATGATTTTCTTTTTATCAATTAAAAGTAACGACGTTCCGCTACTAGTAATTCGATCCATTGTAGCTTGGTCAAAAGGGGTGACTTGAAGTAGATGTATGACGATGTAGGTGATCCATGCCTGAATTCGATTCCATACATTTAAATTTAGATTTTGAAGAAATAACTTTACGTTTTAATTTGGTTAATATAATATCACAGTTCATTATGGGGCTCTTTGATCACATCCATGACCCGAATATATTAAAATCATCTGAAATTCTTAACAGACGCCAGGCTTTCTCTATTATTCCTTTAAGAGGGCTTATCAGCTTGTCCATCTTCTCGATGTTCATTTTTAACGTGGAGAATTTGTCTAAAATGTTAAAAGTCTGTTTAATTGAAATGAGGGTTTGAAATGGGCTGCCGAAAAATACTATTCTGAGGTCATACGCGTAGCGTAAGCATTTAGTTTCTATTCCAACGAACAAAAACCACGAATTTTTCTATGGAGGTGTATTTTTTTAGTAAATCATGCACGCATTAGACAAGAAGTATTCCTCCATTGGGTCTATAGTGTCATATTCATTCACAAGTAAGTTAGAGCAAAACAATAAAACATGTAAGAACAAACACTAAACAAATTTTGACAAGTCGAATGAACTGAGCACCAAAGTAGAAAATATTTTTTCTAAGGACAAAGTAAAACTACAAATATAGAAGCATCCTCTAGGAGCACAAAGGGAAGTGTACAATGTCAACCAGAAACCTACAGCGTGAATCCTCAATAAACGAAATTTTGATGAAAAGGAACCCAGTTCCTGTTGATATGAAGATGGGCTTCAGGTCTTTTCTGTTCTGTGATGAAGCTTTTACAGCCAGAAAGTGCAAATTCAATGCTTAAGTATCAGCCGACGAAGTGCCAATAATGGAATTTAATCCAATCAGAACGTCAATACGCTCTAGCAATAAAGATTACTAGTGTTTCCAAAATGCCATGAACCTTCCCGTTAATAAAATGTTACCCTTATAGCGCGTAAGAGAGCCTTCTTCGACGACTAATCCGCCAGCATAAAAGCTAAACAAAACTTTCAAGAATATATAATTTAATGTCATTACAATTCTATTCACTTCTTTTGACAGTTGATCTGTTTTATTCTTGTTTTTTGCTTGTAATTTTAATTATTCTTATCATCCCTATTGTTTGACTTCTGATTGGGGTTTTGGATTTAATGTAAAAATATTGCAGTATGTATTTTATATATAACTACTCTAAGCATATAATACCTTTAATAAAATGACAAATTGATTCTTAAATTCATAACTAAAATAATTGAATATTACTCTTAAATACTAACCACAATTTATGTTCCACCTTATTTTTATGTTTATATATTTTCTGTAACTAAAAATATATTGAAAATTCCATCGGACATTCTCAACTAAAGAAACAATCATGAGATCTGTTTTTGGTTTCAATAAATGCAATAAAAAGTTATTCTTCCATTATGAACAAGGGACAAAAAGTGATAGAGGGAGATCTTTTTATCTATTGACGGAATATATATTTATATATATAGACTTTTTATCATTCCTACATAACCCTGGGGGTAATAATAATAATAATAACAATAATCTATTATAAACCTTCTTTTTATGCCACACTCTTCATCATTCTCTTACATGAAATAGTTGAAAGAGACTGTGCATGTGTCTCCTATCACATTATGTAATTTAAAAAACATTTAATGAAATCTCCATTTCCTTATACATTATTTTTCTATAAAGGACAAAAATCACACCCTGAGAGAATAAAGGAATAAATAAAAGAGTCTTTTAATTCATGTTCCCGCTCACATTTGAAATCACTTTGTTTCCCTTTCCGCTCTTATTTGTTCATTTTACTGTAACAAGTATTATTATTGTTTTCTTTCGGGGGCCTCAATAATTATTATAGTGTTAATAATAATTGCTCAAACCATGTTCTATTAATGCGTTAATACTAGATAACCTAACCTAGAACTTTTTTCATAAGATATAAAATAATATGGCCCATAGATAATTATACATATTGAGAAAGATTAATGCGAAATAGTTAAGTGAAAAAAATATTATTTATATATAAATATTTTTCATATAAAATCATTATATATCTGTTAATAAAAATATAAAGTTTTTGGGCTCAGTTCAGCCAAGTGATAATAGTGTTTGACAGATCACTTTTTATTTGATTATTAAAAGCTACAGGAAGTGATTACCGCAACCGGAAAAATACGACGTTTACAAGCCAACGTGGGATCATTTGTAGCTTTTTACACTTTAATATTGACACTGTCATCAATAGACTTATCATCAAAACTCATCAAATTATATATCATATTGAAGTTCTAATGAACGCGACATTTTTGGCGTTTCCAACATTGGAAAACTCCATCTTTGTGTTTTACAACAAAAAACATATATTGTATTAAAACCGTTTTTAACTATTTTTAACTACTTTAATGCTCATCAGTCTTTTTTGTGGTTGTTTGATTCTTGTTTTAATTGCCTAGTTTTTATGTTCTCTGTTTTATATCTATATACATCCTTATAGAAGTCAATAAAGTATTGCCTTATTACCGAAGAAAAAAAACACAACAAATAACAATTATGTTTATTCGAACACTGTTTTCTACAGACTGTTGGTGAGAGGGAATGTATTTTAAATATCATTGGGTTATATCTTGCTGTTAACGATAGGACAGTGTTTCCTAACTACAAGGGGGATGGAGTCTTGTTGTTTTCATATTGTAGTTGGCACCCAGATCTCTAAATATACTTTTGCAAAATTATTGTTGAGCAATTTAATTGTTGTTTGATTACACAGTAAAACAAAGTTTTTGTCCTTGAGTTGAATTTGTTATTTTCTATTTGCCTATGTCCAGCAAACATGAAAAAATACTTTTATCATTTCTAATTTTGCTTTTGTGTCCAGGATAAGGATATTTGTGAAATTTACAATTTTCATCATTTCTAATGGTTCAGGCCCAGTTCTCTTTGTGGAAAGTAAGAATAACCACAAATGTCAGTATTATTTATTTTTTTACTATATCTGTGCATTTCAAATCCGTTTTTATAATTTATATATCTTTCGTACTAACCGAAAAAATCGGCTATATATTTCAAAAAGTTGACCATATTTAGTGTTCTTTTTAAGCGGTGATATATTTTTGTTTTCGAGTCTATTGACTATAATAAAAATGTAATTTTTTTTGGTATATGTCAATGCATTTCAGAACAGTTTTTATAATTTCGATATCTGGCATGAAAGTAAAGAAAAGATCAATTTAGTAGGACGAAGTATTGATCATATTAAGTAACTAATTTTAGGTGATTATTGAGGTTGCATTTAATATCATTGTGATTTGTTACGAAGAAAAAAAAACATGTTTGCCTTTTTATTTGCAAGTTCCTTAAATAATTGATAACAATATATAATGCAATTTTCCAAATCACAGTAACTCTCTAAAAAATTAATTATTTTGACACTTGTAAATATTATGTAAATAAAAAGGCAAACCTATTTTTTTTCTTACTTTCCACGAAGATAACTGGGCCTGAACCATTAGAAATGATGAAAATTGTAAATTTCAATAAAAGGTCATAAAGTGGCATTTTTGGAATCTACGTAAAAAATGGGACTCAAATTAGGAATTTCAGCCAAAGGACAAACAAAGACATTAATTTTGTTACATAGTGTATCATCGATACTTAAATTTTAAGCAGTAATCAATAAGGGTTTTATTATGCATAGCAAAGACCATATATCATATATATATATCATATCTTCTCATTTGTATAAATATATAAGAAACTTTTAAACCATTTACGGATTTAGAAGCATCAACGTGGAAATGGGCTGGTGGCATAATTAAATATGTGTCATCAGGATCGAAACGTTACATGCAAACTATAAAAAGAATTTGAAAAAGACATCGCGAGTATTTAAAACAAATTTAATAAATGATATATCATTTTAGATAAGTTCTTCTTGAGGGTAGATCATGTAAACTAAAATATTAATTTATGTATTTTTAAAACTGCCCCAAATAGTTTTACTCTGTTTCCTATATATAATTTTAAGGGTATTTTTTTGCACTCTATATAATTTTTCCATATTACCAAAAAATATTTTAACCGAGAAAAAAAGCCTTCGGTAATTCATAGGTTTTTTATATCCAACATATATATTTTTACGTTATGAAATAATGCAACACATAACCCGAGGCTGTTGATGAGTGAGAACATCAATTCTAATATAATTAATCCTTAACAATACTTTGTGACGTTTCTCAAACCTCGATTAATTGTATTTAAAAGTTCATTAAATGAACATTGCTTATATAACCTACATTGTTATTAATAAGCATTATTATAATGTTTACTTTATACTATAGACGCTTCAAAGTTTTAACATAAATGAGATCTGTAGTATTTTGTTTTATTTACATAGGTCCCAATCAAAATAAAATACATTATTTTACAACGAAATTACAGTTTGTTTTATATAAATTCAGAAGCACCAAAACCCCTCTACCAGAAGATTGTACCCAAATTTTAATATAGTTTTTAACTAAATATCCTCTATAGTTTAGTTTAACATTTAAAATGTCCTTAAGCATGTGCAGAGTTTCTAAACGCACCGGAACTCCCCCCCCCCCCTCCCAACATTTTAATGTCCTATTGTAACCACTATTATTTGTGGCGTGTTAAATTTTTATAGATTGTAATACTTGTCTGAGTAATTATAAATGATAATTTAAAATAAAAAATAATAATCAATATTTTCAAAGTGATTTCATTTTATCAAAACAAACTTTTTTATAACGAATCTATTTCGAGATTACACAAGGCTAAAGAGTGTATGTCTCCTATAACATGGATTATTATATACATATTTATATCGATTAACAATGTACAATATAGAACATGTCATCTTTTTTTTACACATATAAGAAATATTGATTTATACTTTTATATATTACATAATTGACACATATCACCACACGCTATAATACTAACTGAGATGTATTTGAGTGTTTTTCTCTTCGATTGTGAGAAG
>CP045902.1:10312084-10333707 GCA_013387185.1 Caligus rogercresseyi
TTTTGATGATCTGAAAATGGCCGAAGCGAGAGTTCACGAGTTGTTTCTTACGAAAAGGATTTCGAGGGCTTCATATCCGGCGGCTGACGCTAGGATAATATCACGGAGATCCTCTGCGACATATAATTCACTCGAAATTAGTTTGCCTGTTATTCTTGCCTTCGCATAGATACTTCAAAATCTATTGCTTAGAGACGCTTGAGCGTTCTTTTACCGTGTGGAAAGTCTTAAGAATATCACAGTTTTAATTATTTGTACATAAATATAGCTATTATCTTTGTCAATGTATATTAAAGGCCCTAGAAAGAAATAGTTTTAAGCTCTCGAATATATAGAAAAGAGGATGTAATCCCAAGGCATAAGTCACAAAACCTTTCTTTTATGGAGAAGTTAAAAAAAAATAAACTTAGCCTTCATTTTGTTTTGTGGTTTTTGATAGAAAATGAATAATGGAGTAACCAAAAGAGACTTATCCGCACTATAAATGCGTTATTGAGCCTATAAGTATACATTTTAAAATAATATTAACTTTTTCTATTTTTAATTCCGTATAAAACCGATATTACACATAGAAAGACTATTGAGATACTCATAATTCTCTAAATATTACTTTTAAAAATATTTTTTTAATTATCTAAAAAGCGAGTATATCAGTAAACCGCACTAAAATACAGATATTATACAACAAACAGAGGAATAAATAAGGTTTTTATCTGTAATATATATATATATATATATTATCTAAGATAATTTAAAAGATAAGTAAATCATTTTTTTTAAGGCGTATGTTGGAAATTTAAAAAAAGTTTTAGTTTTTTCGAGAAGAAAGAGAAACTTTCGGAGCAATAATTGCTATTGATTTCAAAAGGCCTTCGATTTTATATCGCATATTCACATTATGAATGCGGTAAAGAAACTCTTACCAAATGAATATTTCAATCCCATTCGGGCATTACTGCTAAATGGAAACTTCGACAATACACTTAATGGAATGGAAAGTGATCCCATCCACCTTAAGAATAGCTGTAGGCAAGGATGTCCATCTCTCTCTTACTTTTTGTGAGCAGCGGTTGAGGATCTAATTCGGATGGTTTTGAAAAAATTCTGAGGGTTGGTGTGGACGTCAAAGACTCAAACATTTCATAGACCTCTACGCCGATGATGTTACTCTTATCTTAGAGGAAATTCAGAACTTCAACTGAGTAAAAGAGTAGATATCGTTTTAAACTTTTTTTCAAAATACGAACGAAATCATGGCTAGCTATCAACAAAGCAAAGACAACGATACTACCCCTCGGAAAATGGAACCCTAAAGAAAGTGTAATTACTTCGTGCCAAATTAGGAACCAAGTGGACATTTGGGAATTACCTGGAATAATAAAGGAATTGATAAGAAGAACTGGATGTATGCATTTTAAATCATCCCTCGAAATATAGCAAAATGGAGGAGCTTCAACATTCCGAGAAGAATGGACTTTATAATTTGAAAGTTGTTCTCTAATGTTATACAAGGCGTCTTATATCCATTAATTGCCGAAAAAGTCATTCTCGAGGAGGAGTGCCTTATTTCACCATCATTATCTTCCATCTATTCTAAGACCAAAACGTTTGCTCGGGGGAGGTATTTCTCGCTTGAGTTGCTTATTATACCAAAGGTGTATAGGAAAATTTAATGAAATTACAAAAATCCATCCATCGAGTGGATCTGTAGCCTATGACAAAATCAACTAGTGGTTGATGTTCGGCTCAGACTTAACTAACCATTTAACTTCACGACTCTCTCGGGTCTGGGGTGCATCTCAACGTATACTATGGAAACTTTACTCTATCTACGACACCAATACGACCGTAGATGTTATACGACAAAACGCACTAAGCATTTATATTTTCGAAATATACCTCGACCGGACATTTTGTAGAAAATGGCTACCCATTACTTCCATTACGTACTTTAAAGTACGTGTTGTAACCTGATTTTGTGGTATTATGCTGTTCAAATACTTTATCTTAGAAGCTTATTTTATAAATAAAATAGATAGATTTACGTGTTAATAACATTCATTATTTTATTTCATTGTACCGACAACTGATTCAGTTTGTTATAAATAGTCAAAGAATAAAGTCAATATTTCAAAATGAAAAAATCTGTGCTCCCATTAAGTTCAACCATTAAAAAAACGTAAGTATTGTCACATTTTTTAATTTTTTTTTTATTTACTTAAGATATAGTTCCAAACTTTTTTCTCAATGAAAAAAAAATGTCGTAATTGTAGTTTTTGTGGTCAAAATTATATTGTAGATTTTGAACGTACTTTAAAGTACGTGATGGAAGATGACCTGAAAATTTGTGTTTGTTTATTATACATATTATATCGTTATATTTTTTTTTTTGGGACATTCAGAACTTTTGGACTTAGCACAATTGAAATTTTGGATCTACTTGATGACTACCCTCCAAACAATCCAACGGATATTGTGATTTTCCTTCCTCTTGAGATGATGAGGAGTGGCTATATGACAGCATCTTCCAAAATAATGTATTGGGAAACGAGGGAAGATACATGCAACAACTTTGGAAAAAATGTATCTCCAGATCAAACTATGAAAAACTAATACAATACACTTCGAAAGTATCCCAAATCCTAAAAATACATTATGGAAAGTACAACCTTTGATGGACGGCATAAATCAAACTGCAAAAATGTATGTTCAAAGAACTGAGTATATTTCGATCGATGAGTCAGTGGTGAAATTTTTTGGACCTCATCCCCTCAAACAATTTTTGCGTGGAAAAACAGTACGCTTCGGTTTCAAGATCTGGTGTGCATGTACTCCATTTGGAGAGCTCCTCTATTGTCTTCCCTATAGGGGAAATACAAAGATTACACCAAGAGGACTTGGACAGGGTCCAGATGTGGTCGTTTAAATGGTAGAGCAACTTGATCTAAAACAAGGCCATAAGATTGTTTGTGATAATATATTTGCTTCTCTTGACCTTATGGATTATTTGGGATCTAAAGGCCTTGGAATAGTTGGAACAATGAGGCAAAAAAAATCTGAATCTACCAACACAAAAATCAATGAACAAGGCGAACAAAGGTTTTATGAAATATGTTTATATTGACAACTATTTGTGCGTTACAGCGTGGAAAGATTCAGGGTCAGCTTTCATAGGGTCAAACTTTTTGGATTCAGAGCTAATTGGATATGTGAACAAATACAATCGAGAACAACCAGATCCGGCAGCAGGCCAAGGCTTTTGGAGGGACCCTACAGTTGTTATGGGGGGGGGCACAATTGGCACATTCATAAAAGATTGGGCCCACGTCACTCAGTGGGCGGGCCTCACCCCCCTGGGGCCCGCACATCCCGCCGGGCCTGAGAACAACGGAAGAAGATACCCACAGCATGCCCTAATTCATCTATCGTTTAGAGTCAAAATATGGCTTGCTGGATAACTCAGTCTCAAATTATAGAATTACTTCGCGGACTAAAAAATGGCATTGGGCATTATACAACTGGTTTCTGAATGTCCAAATGGTGCAGGCCTGGCGCCTCTATAGACGAGTTGGAAAGCTAAAAAATGTAAGGAAAAGGAAAACAAGCAAAAGAGATCCTTTTTTCGCTGCTAAAGATGTGATGTGGGTCTTCACCCACAATACTTGACGGACTACCACACAAAAAAGTAAATGAAAATAAAATATTGTTCATAGGTATTTGCATAAGTTATAAAGCAAATAATTTGTAAGAATTGTATATAAATGAAAATATTTATTTTGATATGCTTAGTTTCTCAATAAAAGTAAAAAAGTGAAAGAAATTTTTTTCCTAGTTCTTCCATCACGTACTTTAAAGTACGTGGCCATTGCTAAGGTCTGAGGGGCGGTAGAGAAAAAAATATCATTATTATCCATATTTATACTAAAAGGAATAACATATCAAATTTTCAGCGAAAAAAAATAATTTTAAAGGGGTCATGGAAGTAATGGGTTAAGTCAAGAATTCTTACAGCTCTAGCAAAGATAACTTATTTTTTGATGGAGATTTGTGTATCCTTTGACAAGGACTTCTCTGCAACACATTTTTCCGAAGCCATGGAACGTAAAAATGTCCCCTCCATCGCATCAAGAGAGGTAGAAAAAATAAGTGATAAATATTTGAAATACTTGGTCCCCTGCAGTTTGGAGCAATCGGATTCGACAATCCTTACAAGGTATCCACGACGGAAGAAAATTCACAGCTCAGCTGATGATTTCGGCTGATCTTTTATTTTTTTCAAGGCTGTGCAAAGATTGCGGTCTTTTGTTTAACTCAAACAATTCATTTATTTTTTGAATGCCGTGCAGTTAAAATCTTAAGGACTTCTACTGCTCAACCGACCTACCCTTCAATATGAGTCCTCGAATTCTTGGAAAGGCATTATCCTTTTCGACCTTGGAAAAGCAACAAGTCTCCGGAAACTAAGGCGTTGACCTTCAGTATTATGAACTCTAAGTCGCTGATTTGTCATAAGCTGACCTCCTACAAACCTCTCCATCCTCACGAGCTGAGAAGCATATTTATCTGCGGCTGTAAGATATGCAGCATTATTGTTAAAAATCCCTCGCCAGACGAAGGAGGAACGAGGACGTCCGCCGGAAGGATAATTAAGTATGATCCAAGCCTCTCCATCCAACATCAAAGACTTATAAAAATAATTTCAAAAATATATAGTAATTTTTAGCACTTAGCATTATTTTATTATGTTGTTAATTACATTTATTATGTTAATCTTTTAAAATTCTTAATAGTTGCTTTGCAAAACATATTGTGTTAATTTGATAGCCTTTACCTGATACTATGTGTTATTTTATTTTATGCGTTCTACCCCAGAGCAAAAAATAAACTAAATGTTTAATTATGTTTTTTTTACACATTTCCTCTGGTTTTTATGTATTTATTTTATTTACATAATAAACGAACATAATATTTGAAAAAAAAAATCCTTTCAAATAGAATATTTTGCTAGATTGTCCATTGAATATTACATTAAATACAAAAAGCCATGAGGATATTCTTTCATAGATAATAATCAAAACCAAGTTCGATCTTTTAAGCAGGAAAGATCAATCTGATTTGTTAATATATATTTGACCTTCCTTCATCTATCGCTCAAAGCGCTAAGCTATCTTCAGAGGTAAAAATCAATTCATTCTTCTTACTTCGGATATTAATTTCTTATTTCCCGAATTTTCAAATGTTGATAAAAAGGTCCTCAAATTCAAAGCATGTGTGGTGGGATGGCGGAGGGGACGAGCCACTGCAAGTAAATATATTCGAGCTATATTTATAGGCTTTTACACAAGTTTACGGCGGACAATAAACATCCAACTGAGTCATTGCATACTGGCCATTTCGGCTAGTTATCTAACTGATCGATATAAATGACTATAAATTATGGGCTAGAGTGAATTAGTACCATAATACATGTTTTTCAGTTTGTCTTGGTCTAAATTAGCTACCAAATTTAAAGGATGGAAAAATATATAAATGATGGAGTTACATGTTGTTTTGATGGGCTCTTGCATTACGACCAATAATATAAAATATAAACGCATATTAAAAAATAAGTACTTGGCAATTAACACCAATATAAATAGAGCATTTTTGTACCATTAAAAGTAACTTGTTCTCTTCTATAGTATGGAAGTAGGGTTCTGACAGATTTTCTCTTAAAAAGCACCGTAAGTGTGTGGCTTTCATTTTTAAATAATGAAAATATACATTAAAACTCGGTGTAACATTAAGAAAGCTATCTAGTTTGCAAATAAATGTATAACAAAAAATTGATAAACTTTAAGAGGAAGGCAAAAGCGAAAGGAGAAGGTCAATTTTGATATACTTAATTGAAAACGATTCTGGGTTAGATAGACTATATTTTTTTCAACTCAAATCAAACAGGCAAAAAATATGACAAGGATGAATCATGGTTAAGACCGTCATCAAACTTTATCCTTCAATGTAAAAAATGAAATAAATAATACGAGCGGAACATATGTCAAATTATATAATCAACTCATGTGAAATAATTATTGTAAAGTCGTTTGTTTATTACTGTTATAGATCATATATATATATATAAAATGTCAAGTTTTATATAACAACCCCTATGAAATATTATTGTATAGTCTTTTGTTTATTATGGTTATAGATCATATATATATATATATACTATCGAAATTATTTAAAAAAAGAAATATGAATAAGATAATAATAGCCGTGCGTGTTAAGGCGTGTTCAACTCTCAATGTTGGGGGCGCAGGTTCGAATCCCGAGAGGGGATGGCCATTTTTGGTCTACCTCAGTGATAAGATCCTAGGTTCGATAGACTAATTTTAATGCTATAATGCTTATTATATCCAGTCGGATGCAATTCTATCGAACCAAATAGGCAAAAAAAAAAGAACAATTTATGTATATTTAAATTTATACATAAAACATACGTGATTACTTATCATTCCTTAACTTCCCAAGCTTCATGTAGGTATCATGCCGTCACATCAACTTCAGATCGATTCACTCTTCAATTTTACATCATAACAATATCATTATATTTATTTCTGATCGATTTTTTCCTCTTCCATAATAATAAAGAAACACACACTACAACATATTTTTATACTTACTTAAAATACAGCCATGAAGTCAAATCCTTAAACAAATATTTTAGGATAGCTTACTTTACAACTTCAAGGTCTGTTAGTGCCATTGAATTATACCTTTTATGAATACGACGCTTCTTTCTCTATGGAGTGTTAGTAATCTAATTTAAAGCATATGCAATGGCTTTTAATGTACGAATTTTATATATATGGATGTAATTTATTATTGCTTTGAGCTTGGAAATGTATGTACACGAATAAGGATAAAACACTAATTGAAAAGTGTACTTTTGGAGACATTTCATGCTAACAAATTGTTATTTAATTTATAAATCAAAGAAGTGTACAGTATTTAATGGAATAAATATATCAAGTTGGTAGATAATGTCATATATATTTTACATATATCTTTTTTTTAAAGACTTTATTTGCTTAGAGTAGTTATATATAAAAATACATAATTAAACATTATAGTTTAAAATTAAAACTCTAAACATAAGTCAAACAACGGTTAAAAACAATCATTAGAATAAAAAACACGTTAAATAACAACAGATTAAAAGAAACGCAGTAACAAAAGAAATTTAAAAAAGAGTATAAAGAAGTAACATTGGCTCATACATTTAAAAATCTTTGATAGTTTTTATATCGGCGGATAAGTCGTTGAAGAAATTTCAGACTCCATTGTGCGCCATCAGGGTAAAACTTTATCAATTCGCCGGCGTAAGTCCATTGGGTCTCCGAAGCACAGGGAATCTTCATTGCTAACAGGGAATAACGTGCGGAGGTAGATATTAAAATAGCTCTTATGGAGTGTTGATCCAGGGGATGAGAAGTAGCCAGTTGTTCCGCTAAAAGACTTCTGATGCTTGACAAAGCATATTCAATAGCTTGTGTCTTTGGATTGTTGGAGCGTTTACAGCTTACTCCGAATAAAAGAATCGGTGTAATATACTTTTCTGTTATACCTCTAAGATTTAGTTTTATAAATTGTCTTAAAATGTTGAGGGCAGGACAGAGAGCAAAAGCATGATACACGGAGTTATACAGCTTTCCACAATCCTTGCAGGGCGAATTAAAATATAAACATCCAGAAGAAATTTGAAACTGAGCCGTAAATCGTTTTCCATGATTCACTTTTGTGATAGAAGATAGTAGTTTCCTTTTCCATGAGATCGGTAATTGCAAATCTTTTAAAAATTTGTTCACAATTATATCTGCATCTTCTTTGAAATTTCCATTGTATGATATTCTTGCAAGCCAAGGAATTGGCATTAAATGTATAGATGCTGCATTTTTTAATTTAAAAGAGAACTTTCCGCAGTTAAAAATGGACTTTTGTTTTATGTCATGTATAGATAAAATGTCAGAAGAGAATGCTTCCAATTCTAATTTTTGGGGCTCTTAAGATTTTTAAAGAAAAACTTTTTTTTAGATTTTCCCTGACAATATCTATCGTTGAAGACGAATAAAAAGATGCCTCTCCCTTCCACAGTATTCTCTGGGCAGCAGCGAGGGAATAAGAAAACGAACTTATCCTACCATTCATGAAGTCGGTGCCTACCAAAAGCCATGTATATGAAGGTGTTGAAGAGAAGTAATTCCGCCATTCCTTATCTGGATCCCTCGATAAGTCGATATAATTTTTTTGGTAGATCTTGGGTATGACCACCGAAAGACTGGTCAGTCCACCCCCCATTAAATTCTTAGGTCTTTTCAGTGAAGGAACGTAACTTGAATGAAAAAGTTTGGGAAGCCATATTTTTCTTCCTCAATAGCTCTCTCTGCAAGCCACGGAATGGCTGTAGCCTTATATAATGTTGCTGGTACGACCTTGAAGTTATAAAGGTCAATCCTTTGTTGAAGATTAAGATACCTCCATCTTCTAATACTATTATGTATGAAGGATTGAAGAGACGACCAATTGCATTTTTACATATATCTTATATACAAGTCTTGGCGCACCAATAATATATATAAATGCCATAAGAAATATTGCAAGCTTTTTTTTTACTACTCTACATATTATTTATTATTATTAAATTTATATTATATTTCATGTTTTTGATGTATTTTTTTTTGTAAAAAAAGCTTTTTATTCAGATTTTATAACATGTCCAGAACCTAAAAACGAATATTTAGGCAAAGCAACTCTTAGCTTGTCCACCATAACGTACGCAAATAGTTATAAATGTAATCTGAAAATAGTAGTCTGAGGTGAGACTCTGCTAACAATAAAGGGATCTAAGATATCAAGTTATCCGTTGACAGATCATGCTAACGATTTGAAGCAATGAAAGGACTGAGATGTAAAGTTGTTTTGAAATATTTTTTCATAAAACGAGTGACTTTTTTGTTTATCTGTACTCAAACATGTATTGAAATCAATAAAACATAACGCGCCATTAATAATACACTTTAAAAGGGTATATATATATATATATGTATGTATAATTAGCATATAAGGAAACAATCACGTAATGATCTACTAAGTAAACTTCTCCAAAAAGGTAATTCCTTCCTATATTTTTATTTGAAAAACCATCAAGTTTGTAAGTTGTATCGTGTATCCAACGATCCATGACACAACTACAGCCCAACTTTGTTAGAGATCACCACCACCTGTCCATAGCAGTCCCACGTCCAAGTCGCAAGTTTTTACCCCACATAAGAAAAACTACTACAAAAAATCCTTTTTGTAAAGCGGCAACCTATCTCTAACGTCCACCTTTTTTAGGTTTCCTCCACTCACCGCCTGTGTCAGGTTGGATTATATAAGAGTTAATTAATGTTAATGTGCATGGCGTTATTTACCATGACATCAAAGATACGAAAAGGGTTTCTGTCAGGTTGCCATTCGGCAATTTATGCCTTTGAATTATATCACTCAAAATAGACAATGAAAACGGTAGGAAAATAAAAGAATAGCGAAATCGGGTTTCACAAACATATAAATGTATAGAGCATTAGCGTAAACTCAAAGAATTTATAAAATTGTGACAACTATTACTTATTATGGAACATTTTTTATCATTCTTCGGGCAGAACTTCTTGATAGTGCGATAGCCGTGCGTGTTAAGGCGTGTTTAACTCTTAATGTTGGGGGCGCAGGTTCGAATCCCGAGAGGGGATGGTCATTTTTGGTCCGCTACCTCATTGATAAGATCCTAGGTTCGAGTGACTAATTTTAATGCTATAATGCTTATTTATATCCTGTGGGAATTATGGATATGGGTTTTTTCACTCGCGTGACAAATATTATAATAATTTACCTTGGTTTACATCAATGATAAATGTGGTTGTCTTTTCCATGGATATATATATATATATATATATATATATATATATATATAATAGCTTGAGGAGGATTTTTCGGGGTTTTCTAATTAAATGCACTGCTAGACGATGGAACACAATAAATTTTCAAAGATGTGGACATATCTTTCGCAGTTCAAGCTTTTGTTGTATTGTCCATCTGCTTACATATTTTAATATTATTTTTTCGCCATTTTCTTCTCAATCAGCGTTTCATATATTTTCTCTCTCAAATACTAGATGCATTTACCAAAATTATATTTCCTCACAAATCCGTTAAACTCATACATCCATTAAACCTCATTGGGCCAAGAGGCATAACATCTCCTATCCTTTATGTGGGATTATAATATACAATCCTAAGGTCTATTTTTCAGCATTTCGTATTACATAAATATCTACATATTTATATGTATAGTTTGCTCTTAAAAAGGCTGTATTATGTAATGTATATTTTTCAATTTCTAAGAAAAAAATATGTTTTGGTGATGTAAGGAGGCATGTTAAAAAAACGAAATATATATGTATAAACACACTCAGTGATCATTAAAGGACCATCTTTGACTCTGTAGCTTATTTATTATATTTCCTTCTCTCAATTTTTTGGAGTCAATTGCTTTAGTAATGAATTAAGAACCTTGCTTTTAATCTATATTTTCATTGCCCATGTAGAGACAATTATGCATTGCTTTTATGCAAACATAACCATTGTTCCTCCAATTACCTTTAATCATAAGTTTTGTCACAATATTTTGCTTTATAGAATAAATATAATATCACTATTATCCATAGTAGATGTTTATACTAATATATTTTTGATTATACTTATATATATATATATATATATATATATAAGCGTAGGAAATGTTTGGTTTGGGGGGGGCACCATTCAATTTGTCCGAATTTTAACAGGAACTGTTAAATCAGTTCATATTGAATGAAGAAAGCTATGTATATTTATATTTTGTATAGTAATTACATAATATTCATTAAATTATATTTATTTGATTATAATTAAAATCCGGTTGCATTCATAATTTCATATTTTTTACTACTACTTAAATGCCCGAATACCTCAACCAATTTGCCAGAATTTGAGAACTCATCTGAATTTTGGGGGGTATTTAAACCCCCCCTCCTACGCCTATGTATGCCTATATATATACTTATATATATATATATATATATATATATATATATATATATATATATATATATATATTTGCAAACGGAAATCAAATCTCAATAACTATCCATAGCAGATGTCATAATTTTATATTATAATTTCATTATAATATAGGTCGAATGATAGTTGATTTTAAGGGCCGATAAATTATCGAGTTTCTCTTATAATCTCATTATCGATACATTGACAGATAGTTTCTTTGTGGATATATGCTAGGAAATAGCAATAAATATTTGTATTTGTCATAACAACATATTTTGTTATTGCTGCGATCAAAAATAAACGTTTAGTTTAACGGCTTACTGTGTTTGAAGGAACAGGGTTCCTAAGTGGACTACTATGGCCCTCGAAAAAGAAAAGTCCTAGTTTTTATCTATTTTATTTTAAAGAAATTACTAGTTTAATAAAATAATACATAAGATACGAAAAGTAATCAAATGTATTTATTTAGGTTAATTTTCGAGAGAGAAAAAATATGTTACTTTCAGCAACTCTCGGTAGCCGGTAAAGGATAAAAATGTAAAACGGCAAATAGATATATGGGTCGACATCTAATCTGAACATACCTCAGGCATCTAAAAACGACTACCAAAAATGATTTATTTAGGGTCTTGTGAAATTTCAATTCCTATCTTGAAGATATGGAGCACAATTCAACATTTCACAAATATGCCATGAATATGCATGGAGCATGTTAAGGTGTGAAGTTATATTAGGCTAAATAAACCATACGACATAGTTTTCGTGTGTAACGCACAATGGATACCTACGGCTCTTCTGAAATATTACTTTCAGACTCTACAATGATCAAGATAGTAAATAAAGTAATAATAAAAATTGGAGTTTATTTAATATCTTACTTTTTAGATTTAGACTATTTCTTTATCGAGTATTCTTTCTTGTATCTAAAATAAGTAATGTTTATTGACTCGACCTAAGGATTGGAGTCCATCTTGTCGTTTATTTTTTCACTCAAAGGAATATATATTATATATATATATCAGCTTGTGAACGGAACGCAAAATGAACGGCATTCAGCTGAACGCACGTTCAATGAACGGAACGCAACTTTTTTTGGAAATTCTGTTCTAAAAAAACGTCATCACTTTTTCTGGAGATTCTTTTCTAAAAAAAACGTCGTCACTTTTAAACGCTGAACGCTAACAGAACGCTGAACGCAAAAACATTGAACGGAACGCTATTTTTTTAACGCTGAACGCTCACAAGCCTGATATATATACATATATATATTACAGTCATCATTACATTTTCCAATATTTTTATAATAGATAAACTGCAATACAATAGGTTTTTCATGAACAAGTCATGGAAATGGACCTTTATCATAGAAAAATAATTAAACACATCTTTCTTTGTTGTAAGAGCACGTCTATTACTTTCATTGATGCCAATCAAGAAAGCTAGTATATCACTCTTAAGATGATTACAATCAATAAGAAAATGGTATTGTTACATTAACCCATTTGTATTTTATACATATACAAACATTGCTTTTGGGAACTTTTATTTGCACTATGAAAACGATGAAAGTCAAGTATTTAAGAATGTAATATTCTTGTAGTTAAGAGCGCTAAGCTTTCCATACCAGGGGGGGGGGGGATTTCAAGTTCCGCCTTCGATAGTCTTTTGACCCCAATTTGTGCAAAAACTCTCCATACGAGAAAAGGAAATAAACTTCGCAACCCTGAGCTCAAAAGCCCTCATCGCTAAAAGGAAATTACATGATGTAAAGATTATCTTTAACATGCCTTGGATATCATCTGCTGCGATTGGATGAGCAGCTTTTATAAAGTATTTATATTCAATTTTTTATCTTATTTAAAAAAAGAATGATCCAATTGAGTTTTTTATATTAAGTGGTATATTTCCTTTGGAAGTTGTCTGTTCGACAAACTACCTGGTTAGTTATGTCCTGCATATAATGTTTTAAATTCAATATTTATTTATATGTTCAATAACACAAATGAAATTATGTTTTAATTTTTTTTCATCAGTTGATAAAAGTAAACTGACATAAAACCAATGTAAATTTAATTATATGGATCAAATAAGAAATCCACTTGTTCGTTTTCATGCATCCACCAAAATTTATTTTTCTTTCACTAAGGGCTCAGGGAATATTTATGTGGTCATGGACATTCCCAGGAAATCCATTTTGCCATGTTTATTATATTCACCAAAGAAATTTTAGGATCTTCTATGTGGAAGTGGATGGAGATATAATCCGTTATGTGTTATCACGGGCAGTGCAACACTTAAATGTTATAAAAAGATGTTTAGTATTCATCCTCGTTTTTCACAAAATAATTGAATTTCTTCATTTTTATATCAGATTATAATTTTTAGACAGTATTTTTTAGCGGTTAAGTTTTTGTTTCAGATTTTTCACATCAATACAATATAATATAAAAATACACTAAATAGCAAAAAAAAACTCTTTTTAACAGTTGCGTAAAAAACATATATGAACATTAGTGTTCAAATTTACTCTTAAAAAGTGAAGACCTTATTATAAAATGACAGTTTTTTAGACAATATTTGTTATCTACAACTTAATATGTGACCCGATCTGCCGGAATGAGTCGGAAGTCGGCGTTCTATTTATTCAGACACGGCCGATTATGTCAAAACACGTCAAAATATCCTTTTTTCTTTTTTGGTCTCATATGAAAGAAAATATGTTCAAAATTAATATCCTAAAGTTTCATTGTGTTAGTAATTGTGGAAATGTACTTAAATGGTTATTTATGACGAGTTGAAACTCTCAAATATTACAAAAGAATGACCGTATTATATGTAAAGTATTTAATAAATATTTTTGAAAATTTTGAAGCTAAAGTCTGCTTTAATACATTTTCCCAAGTATCTAAATGTCTGTATTACATTTCTGTTGTTGAATAGTGGGTGCATCTCTTTGGATTCTATGTATTGTTAAAGATATCAACAAAAAACTGACGAAAAACTTTAAATGCGATTTTCTCGGTTTTTCAATTAGAAAATGATGCTGTGATACCATAATTCAAACAAATGTAACTTGACAACCATTTAAGATACAGCTTGACCAAGATATCATTTTAATCATTGGTTTCTCTTCTTTCAATGATACCAAAACATCAATTTTGAATTTTGGGTCACTGTGACTCATTTTGCCAGATCAGGTCACATATTTTTTTAAATACAACTGTCTATAATATATTTTTTATATAATGTTATTTACTGCCATAATTTACTCTACACTTTTATTAGATTAGAAATGTAAAAAAGTAATTTAAAAACAATAAAGTAGGTAATATAAAGTTTCTGGCAAGAAGTTAAACAGAACACAATTTTACCACCTCTCTGTATCTGATCTGAAGAACCTTTATTTTGGTAATGATACATAATTCGATTATGAATTAAATTAAACACACCATTCAAGTATGTTAAATATGAATTGTTATAACAAATATGCAATTAATTTAGATGTATATTAAACCCTCCATTTTATCTTCATATTTAACCTTGAGAAGCTCAATATATAAAATATATTTAAAAAACGATATTTAGACTCTATCCAAAGTATCCGACACACAAAACAATATTAGTGTTTTCGACTACCTCTTTCATATATTATGAAAACATTCTAATTTTTGATCTTTATTAAACTGTTCTAACATAACTAGGATCCTATGATTGGTTGTACACTGGAATATGTATATATTGACCATGGCGTCAGAGTAATAGATATAGGTCATTGATATTTTCTTGTTGTTCGAACCCCTTATGTCAATGTTTATTTTGATAGATAGCAGAAACATACATATATATTTATTCAAGCACGTGAATGAAGAATAACTCCTCATACTTTCGAAACAAGATGGTTTACTTTTTTCACAAACGTCACCAAAATAGGAAACGTTTTTAATACAAAAAAATAAGCAATACATAAAATTGGTGAACAAATTGCATCTACTTTGTAAATGCAATTTTTATCCATTGAATTAATAATTATATATTAAAAATATATGTTTGTTAAAGCATTTGAAAATGCATATATAATGAATGAATAAAAAATAGTCATTCTTACCCTTTGTCAATGACGTCAGAGGCAGAGCCCTTTCCCCCGCCTTTTCCCTTATTGGCCCTCTTGACCTGATCCGCCCCGATCCCCATGATCTTCATCCATGCATTACCCCCTCCGCCAACGCTGCTATACATGGCGAATCCACCTTTGGCCCGGTCTTAGGCCTTCACATTCACCACAATATATATTCTCACAGCACACTCGTTCAACAAACTTTACAGAACACGTCCTCCCCCCTCTTATTATTCAAAAAGCTTCACCCTTGAGGGAGTAAGAACATGTTATGAGTATGACGATGAGTGGGTGGGTGGCTTTTGGGGTTTTGCCTATGGGTTTTGACAGTCAAGAGTATGAGACGTTTTAAGCTCCCACCACATACACACACACACATGCACGAGTCCCACAAAAGACACTGACTGAGAAAAAGGTTTATTTTGAGTGCGCGGATCATTGGGTGTTATCGAAGAAGAAGAAAAAAGAAACTTATAACCCCCTTGCAGTCACCAACTACTATTACTTTCTCGCGTCCTCTTTGGAGAAGAAGGAAATAACAACAGAGGGAGAAAGAAGAGGAAGGAGTCTCTCGTGGGACGTGGTGGGGATTCCCCGTCCAATGAATCCTGGTCATTCATGGGTCAAATGATTTATGCATACACATGTACAGATTCAAAAAAGAATAGAAGGTTGTATTTAAATCCCTATAATATTAGGGTTCCTCTTATTTTTCGTTTAAACATTTTCCCGCCTTTTCTTAAAGTAATAAGAATAAAGAACGCAGTGTAAGAGAGGGAATATGCCTCCGACTTCGCGCCATTTGAATTCCCTCTTAAAATAAGAGAAGGTATACACACACACACACCATGTGAGTAGAGAAAGGGAGAGAGTAAGAACCTCTTTTAAGAAGTATAGAGAATAGTAAGATAATATATACATAATATCATGTGGAGGAATGGTGGTGGTGGTGGTGGACCCCTATAAAGCTGTTTATATTTGTCTTAGCTACAGGGTATTATTATTATTAGGTGTAAGATCACTCTCGATTATTCTGATTGTGATTAGGGGGCTTATATTCAAGAAAAGGCTGAAGGAAGGAACGATATTTATGGATCACACTCAATCAACAGTTTGTGGAGTTGGAAGGGAGCATGATGACTCCTAGGGGAGAAGAGGGAATCAAATACTTAAGTCAAATTGGTATCTATTTCCCCACGTATGGTGTCTGAAAGTTGTTTTTGGGGGGCAAATAAACATGTAAGCCATATATATTATATATATATATATATATATATATCAGGAAACGACCGGGTGCCCGGCCCGGGTCCGGCTAAAAATCACCTGGGCGGGACTTTGATTTTTTTAAATTAAAAAATGTTTAGAAAATGTTTTCTAAAAAAACGTCGTCACTTTTTTGGGGGGAATTTATTTTCTAAAAAAAACGAAGGAACGAAAATATACTGAAGCCCCGGCCTGGCTTGAAAATTTAAGTCCCGGCCCGGGTCCTGGCGATAAAAAGTTTCCCGGTCGTTTCTAATATATATATATATACCTACTATCTTCTTCTTTTGCATATCTAATATTAGGGACAACATAGGATTGTTTTCGCAAACTATATATATATAATATATAACATGATTTTTCATTTCTGTACATTGTTTTCTTCATTTTTTTTCGGCTGCAATCAGAGGGGCGTTCTATTTTTCGTCAGATATGATCAAGCTAAATGAATATTTTCCCGCCCTGAGTTGAAGGACCTCTTTTATTCAATTAATGGGCATAATTGACGAGTCCATTCAGGGGATTCGACAATGAAGACAGTGATGGAGGCTCATTAAGATGACTTGTTCACTCTTCAACAGCTTCCAGTAATGGCAACCTCTTTTTATTATTTTTAATTTTATTCCATCTCCTTTTCTTTCAACAAAAAGGCCTTCCAAAAGCACCACATTTCTTTATTATCTCCATTTATAATCGAAATAAGCGTCCTACTAATATTTGATATTTTAATAATGAAAAATAATACTTATATTTTCCCGCGGAACTGAAAAAAAGGATATGAACGTTCATATTTAGGTGTAAAAAGAGGGGGGGGGGGAGGGAGAAAATAATAAGTAGAAGAAATGTAATGTCTTACTAAAGTACATACATACACAATCAATGTCATCAAGGCTTTCGATTTTTTTACTTTGAGAGGGCCCTGATCGATACAAGCAATATACATATATATAATATTTACCTCAAGGACAATATAGAAAGACTCTTTATGTAAGGATTTGTGAGAGAGACAAACTTTTTTAAATGTAAATTATTTGAGGAGGTTTTTTTTCGAAATCCAGGAGTCGGATTTTTTGTTGTTAAAATGCTTAGGAAAAAATGTCTATAGTTGGACTTGCCTTTTCGCGAAAGTGATTTATCCTAGGGCTTTCTAGATAATTAATGCATATGTATATATATATAATAATATATATATATTATATATGGGTGTATTATAGAAACCTAATATTAAGATATCAAATTTCACCCCCTGCGAAAGTTGCGTCATAAGAAACTAAATGATCGTAAAATAGATTTTAGTTACCCCCCCCCCAAGAAAATCTCCTAATATTAAAACAAAGATGAAATACAAACTATGATCAATTTACTGTATTAAAATTAAGAGTGAAAATTAAACATATTTAAAAAATAACTTTAAAAAATCTACATGAGTACCCTCTTTTTATTTTTCCTTCTTGAAACTAAAAAGAACCCTAGTAGGAGCTGTTATTTAAAAAATGGTAGATGCGTTAGCACTTATGTTCATTTATTGGCACTCAATATTATTTGACGAACATTTGCAAAAAATAACAAACTCAAACATTGATCATAGCTAAATTTAGTAAAAGTAAATTTTTACAAAATAAGTAATAACAAAAAGTTTTGCTTCATAACGAAACTTTTGAACGTAATTTGGGGGGGGGGTTAAGGGGGGGGGAGGGTCAAACTAAAATCCATTTTTCTACAATTATTTAGTTTCTTATGACGCAACTTTCGTGGGGGGCGAAATTTTGATATCTTAATATTAGGTTTCTATAATACACCCTATTATATATATATCTATACTTCACTTTTATTTTTGGATAGCAGTTACTTTTTTGTATTATCCAATGTTTGTAAAGGATGCATAATTTTGATTGTTAGTTTTTTATTGAACCCCTAGACTTTTCCGATTAGTGAGACTTTATCTCACACAGTCCCTATCTGAACCGCAGATATCTTTTCAAATAATTATACCGTGGCCTTAGCCGCAAAATTGTTTACTGATAACGCAGTATAAATGGTATTTTTATCCTTCAAATTAAATGATTTTTGGTAGTGAAATGGTGTCCTAGGACACCAATTGTTTTAATGAGATGAGGTTTATCAGACTGATTTCAATAGTATTCTTTCCAGGTTTGAAGAATGCTGCCTTCATCACAACCTCAAGGACTGAAGGAAAATATATCAATTATTTATCTTAGATCATCAACTCAGTATTTATTCTATTTTTGTGTTGGAATAAGTTTTCAGTCAGTAGAGGATACTGAAAATGAAATAGTATTTCAACTTTTTCACAGCCGAATAGGTCAAGGCCAAGACGACCACTTAGATTTTATAAGCGATAGAAGGACAAGAATGGGTGCGATAGCCGTGCGTGTTAAGGCGTGTTCAACTCTCAATGTTGGGGGTGCAGGTTTGAATACTCCGAGAGGGGCTTGGTCATTTTTGGTCAACCTCATTGATAAGATCCTGGGTTCGATAGACTAATTTCAATGAAATAATGCTTATTTATATCCTGTTGGATGCAATTCAATCGAACCATGTAGGTAATATTTAAAAAAGGACAAAAGAGTTGAAGAAAAAACTGAGTGAGTTAGATCAGTTCATAAATGTTCATAATATTTTAAGAAACTGTTTTCGCTTTTATGTAGTCATTGATTCGTTAACAGTTTTTTATAAATGCTTGTTCAGCATCGATGCATAAATTTATGCTAAATACTTATTGATATAGTTTTACTATCGATTTTTATATAGATTATATTATTTATATATAGATGTATAATATAGGAGTTACTTTTTAGCTGTGCAAAGAGCAACAACGTCATTCCGTGCGTCTTCAAGTTGAAGTTGTTTTAGCGGAGTTAAGAACCTTGTACGTTTTTAACTATGTTGTAATTGTTATAAGTGCACGTCCTTCTCTTTGGGGTCAATTTGGAGTTCATCCATCGGAATCAGCCCTATTTCAACAGTTTTAGATTATTATTGGCCTAAAGTGAAGACTTTTCTCTTTTTCTTCTCTATATGAGAGAAACTCCTACATAATTGTCCGGAACGTTAAAAAAGTTATAATCACAAAACCTTCCAAGATGGGAATTATAAGATAACGTCAATAAAAAAGATTGAATCAAACCAAATCTTTTGAAAATGAAATGCCGACGATCTGAAATGGAAGACGGTTGTATCCAAAAAGAAAGGCAAGATGGGACAAGTCAATCCCTCCGAACCAACAAAAGAAAAAGGCGGGAGACAAGTCAAATGAAACTCACCCCTCCAAAAGAGCCGAAAAGAATGAATTGGGCTGCCTCTACAATACACCAAAATTCAAACAAACTAAGAGACGGTTTTCTTTATGCTGAGATAGCAAAAGAAGCCAATGAGCTTATCATTGTTCGTAAGAACAGTGACCATATTTCACTAGCTGAGTGGAATAAGGGACTATTAAAATTAATGCCGATGGGGAAGTATGTTCCCAGAGCTATAAAAGCGTGTTACGTCATAACTAAGGCATATTCAAAAGTTCAAACAGATTAATTTATTTTTAACAGCTTTACCTACATGAGATAGCCCATCTTATTTAATAAAAATAATAAACATGTACTGGTAGTTGCTGTTTCAAAGTACGTGTTTAGGACGTTGAAGAATGCCGAAATCGACTTGTTCTATCGGGTATTAACAGCTAATTTTGAATGAATATTAATAATTTAAAGAAAACGATTCTTAAAATATTAGATTCTTTTTTAAATATTACTTTTATAGTTTTTTTCAAAAAAAATGTAATGAACATTTAGAGTGGGAACAAATGTGCCCATTTGGCATTCAAGTGAAGCTGTGCCTAGCATAAAGTGATGAAAAATAACAGATTCCACGGAGAGTTTATGGGCGTTGACGAAATAATGGCCCTTTATGGACGGCATGGGGACACAACAATACATCCGAGGAAAACCTGTCCGATTTGGTTTCAAGTTGGGGCACTTGTGCTGCTGACGGTACTTGCTACATGTCGAACCTTTTTGTGGATCCTTCACAAACATTCCTGATCATGGGTTGGCCATGGTCCAAATGTCGTTTTGGAAATGGTAAACAAGACCAAGTTAATCCAAGGGCAAAACGTCATCTGTGACAATTATTTCGGATTCATTCCCATGCTTTTAGAATTATCACGGAATGGACTGCCTGAACACAACTCTTCGTGAAGATCGGCTGGGTGGCGCTCCAGTGTTGACAAAACAACTATTGAAAAAGAAATCTCGAGGATCCATGGACGAGGCATTTACTGGTTGTGTTTCGATTGTCAAGTGGAAGGATAACCAGGTAGTTAGTGTGGCTTCAATAAAATGAGAGCTCAACCACTACAGAAGCAAGGTGGTGGGATCGAAAAAAGAGGGAAGTATGTTGAAGTGGACATGCCAAATTTATTAGTACGTACAATCGGAACATTGGAGGCGTTGACCTTTTTGACCAGCAAGTTGCCGCATATAGGGTAAGGATAAGGTCAAAAAAGCTGGTGGGGCCTTTGTTTGCTTGGAGCCTAAAAGCACAGGTTGTCAATGCATGGTGCTTCAGTAGACGGGACAATCCTCGTCTGAGTCTCTTGGACTTCTCGAGAAATTTAGCTTATGTGGTCCTAAAAACTTATGGGGTTGCAAAGAAGCGTCCAGGACCTAAGTATTCATTGGTGAGTGCTACAAACAGTATTCGACTAAATGAAGGTAATAATGGACAGCAAGAGGAGTGCATTCGAGAAGTAGATGCCGAGAATGCAATGGAAGAACTCTTCATATCTGCAAAAAATGTAATGTTCCTTTGCGTCCAGAATGCATGGAACTTTACCACACAAAATAAAAATATTATCAAATAAATAAATATATATGTAAACTTTTAATAAAAAAGAGCTGTAGTCATAGAATATATACTAAATATGTTATGCTGTATACATTATTTAATGCCGAGTGGGCACATATGTGCCCGGGCCGTATTTTTTAAATGTTTATTAAATATGACTTTTTTGTTGTTCGAAAGTTTTATAGCACTATATGATTCATATAATTTAAAAATTAGGGCAAATTTCTTTACAGATAATTCTCGGCATTAATGGGTTAAGGTT
>CP045902.1:10333807-10344683 GCA_013387185.1 Caligus rogercresseyi
TCTAAATTTTTGACAAGTTCTGTCAGCCATGTCTGAATCTGACTGAACATTCTTTTTTAGATGTCATGGAGTAAAAAATGTATGTTCCTTTGAAGACCTCAATAATGGGAATTTGAACCGACAACATCAAATTGGTTTTATGTCATGACGCCCGTGAAGATGCAATTCTTAATTGCAGATTCCTCAAGGTCAGCAGGTTGCCAAGACCATTAAAGAAATATTTTCTATCAGCGTTTTTCGTCTAATGTTGAGTTATACATTTTAATATATATGTAATTCTCTAAATCATCAAAGATTTCGTAATAAATATAATAATAACGCTAGCCTGAATGCATCATCTATTCATTGATGATTCGTATTTAATGATATGTAAGCCTGTAAAAAATGGTTTTAAAATAAACATATTTTCTGCAAATAAACAAAAAGTCCAACACTATCCGGAGCACATCAAAGTCATCCACAGAAGGTAATTTGGTAATGATCTGACATGAAGATTTTAAGAAATCGCCCATAAACGTTTCGTGGAATAAATATAGCAATAATGCATTTTTCTGGGATTCTAAACCACTCACTGAGGTCTCAAAACTATTCACTGAAAAATATTAAATCCGTTGGGAATAAGAAGTGAAACGATAGTCATGGAAGAAACAAATTTTTGATTTTTTTAAAATTGACTTTATTGATATCTTGTAATTGCACATGAGTTTTGTGTGGACCTTAAGATCCCTTAGGACGGCAATCCACAAGATTGGAATGAAGTCCTATGCCAGGACTCCTAGACACCTACATACCGATCTCTTGAAGTAAAGGTTCATTAAGTGTTAAAAAAGGTCTTAGACACTTCAATAAGTTCAGCTTTCGAATGAAGATTTTGACCGATAAGTAGATCTTAACCCTGATCTCCATCTTCAACAGGATAAATTATCGATAAATTGTTAAATCAATTTATTGTAAGTTACAATAATGTAAATTTTTTTTTTCTTGGCCCGTGGGCATATATTTCGATAGATCAACCAACGATATACAAAAAGGTTGTGCACATATTTAGTGAAAAACGATCAATAAATAACAATCATTTAAACGAAAACATAAGAAAACATTACAATAATTTGAAAACAAACATATCATAAAAATTATATCTCTAATAAAATTTTTTGAATATAAAGAGGCGATTGGGATGATACAAGAAAGGTCGTCGTTTTTAACAGTTCGCATTTTATATAATATGTAGTGAACTTTAGTTATGACGGCGTCACATTTGGCATTCTTTGTGAATGTCAGAAAGTCTTCCTCAGAAGTTTTGGTCTTGAAGAGGTTTTCTAGTGAGATTTGGAGGGCTTTGTAAGTCTCTGCTAATGCAGGGCAGTTCCAAAGGAGATGATCCGTGGTCTCGGGGTGTGTTTTGCAAAAGAAACAGTTCTTTCGATCGTCTTTGAAAAACTTGTCTGCAACCTCCAGCAAACCGGTCAAAAGTCGGTATTTGAACCATTTCTCTGAGGACGTAAGAAATCTATTATTCACAGCGGCGACACAATCGCTTATACTTCTTTGTATCCCACGTCTCTTTAAGTAGGCTTTAAAAGGTACTATTGTTGAGACTGTGGAAGCATTGCGTAAAATTTTGTGGATAAAATGGAGATCTTGATCCTGAAGAGTAAAAATGGACGACTCACTCTAGAAAGCTTCCCGAAAACACTAGTAAAATACTTATGTGCAAGTCTGTTTAAAAATTTCGATGAATGTATAACATCGCATGCTATGTGAGCATTCAAGGTTTTGGGATCGATACATTTAGGCAATTTAAAAGAGGCATTTCCCAAGCTAAGGACGTTTCATATGTTTTGATGCACTCTGTTGAGCTATGACAGAATTCTCTTATTCTTTCAGACAACATAGAGATAGTGGGTAAAACTTTTGATAGCCCGTGATAGGGGGATTCATTATAGTCGATTCCATTATTTTTAAATATTGCTTTATATAACAAGACCAATAGTGGTTGTTGTCCCATAGCTTTCGAATCCAAAAGCAATTTAAAGATTTCCATAATTTTGGACGTCCAAGACTCCCAATCCTCCAAGTCTGAGTGGATTGTGAATACGTATTGGGATATATTTCTTCTTTTGTGGAAGCCCAAGAGAGAAGTCTCCATAGTTAGAATCCCTTCGGATGTTCCTTGGTGAAAAGGTGTAACACGAAGTAAATGATTACACCTGGGACAATATAGGTATTCCAGGCTCTGATTTATCCCACACGTTTAAGTTGAGGGAGTGGAAAAAAGAACACGATTTCTTCAGTGTTGACATCATGAGATCACGATTTAACCTAGAACTGTTAGATCCAATCCAAGATCCAAGTATCTTCATATGATCAGACGAATTTAGTATTGGCCAGGCTTTTTCTACAATACCTCCAAAGGGGCTGAGAAATTCGGTCTTTTCAACGTTTATTTTTAAGCCGGAAATAATAGAGAATTGATTTAAAATTTTAAATGTTCTGCCGATTGATCTTATGGTTTGAAGTGGATTACCAGAATATCATGTCATCTGCGTAGCACAAACATTTTAACACCTTTCCTGATTAATTAAATCCACGAATGTTCGGATCAGAGTGAATTCTTTGGAGCAGACCGTCAATGCATAAGACAAAAAGGATTCCAGCCATGGGGTCTCCTTGGCGAACACCTCTATAATTATAAAAGTGTGCTCTGTGGCTTCCATATTCTATTAGGGTTCTTGTTTTGGCAAGGGAAGTACAAACCATTCTTATAATAAAATCGCCGAAACCTTTCTTGTAAAGTGTTTGGACAATAAAATTGTGTGATAAAGAATCAAACGCTTTGGCAAATCAATATCCATTAAAGACGTGTGATTTTCACATTCGGTAAGTGTTTGAAGAGTAAAAGGAATTACATCCATAAGCTTGTCTTTTAAAAAACCATACTGAGAATCGTGTAAAACTTTATTTAAAACTCCTTTTATTCGATTAGCTAAAATATATGAAAATATCTTGTAAATCGAATTTTGCATAGTAAGAGGACGTAGATTTTTTAAAAATTTCGGATCTTTATTTTTCTTAGGTATTAAGACTATTCTCCCATCTGAGGCAAATTCTGGGAAGTGTCCAACGGCAAAAACTTTTTCGTAAAACATGAGTAAGAGAAAGATAGATTGTGCAGGTATCTTTTATAAAATTCAAAGGTTAAGCCTTAATGAAGGAATAATGTCAGAATATTGTAATTTGTTCCAGCTGAAATAAAATTCAATATGCTCTAATGGGGTCCATAATATATCAATGTCATTGTTCGTTTAAAATATAATATTACTTGATCATATGTTTGCATTTCAATCCATATATTATACATTAAAAAGCAACAAAAAGATGATATTTTTAACTCCTTCTTGACAATACTAATTAAAATAGATAACAAAGAAAAGTACTTAATTTCTCAGATAATGTGACTCAAATTATCCATCCTGATCTTATCCATAAGAATATTGAAGGAGAGTGTCCAGCATCTGCAAGAAACCATTGATTTTTCCAGTTTCTCTTCAATGAACTCATATTCAACATATTTTATGAGATGTATCATTCTAATTATATTCAACGCGTCACATTTAAGCTATTAGAGGATTTTAAACAAAAAAAAAAGTTTATAAGAGTCTTACGTCAAAGAATAAATGTATATATTTTTTAACTTTTTATGCGGTCGTATAAATTCACTAAGTCAGGACGAAGTAAATCCTATGCGTACATAATACCATGTTTTATTCCAAACACTGCAAATCCATATCTCGAAGTTTTTTGATTTTTCGTTCATAAGATGTAAAAGGCCATCTAGGCCATTTCATATGCCTTAAATATTTTTTGCTTTTTATTGTCCGATTGAGTCTCGTTCGCGTTGGATATGAATACAAGTTAAGGTATTGCTCCATCCGTTCTTGGACATTTTTTCCAATGAGGTTAGGCAGTATAGACTTAACCTTTTCGGGAGACGAACCTGTACAATTGAACATTATTCACAGTTCAGAATATATTTATCTATCTATCTCTATATCTATATATATATATATAATAGTTAGTTAGAAGTTTATTACTGCATCACAATAGATTTACGTATATATATATATACATTAGGGTTGTTCTTATTTTTCAAATGTTTGAAATGTTAGCAACATTGTGGATTTTCTGTTTCTTGGTGATAAAAGAAGACGACATACAAAGTTTGAACAAAATCGGTCAACATTACGAGGTCGCGCAACGAGGTCAAAGTTTTAAAAATTTAGTAAAAATATAGTTTTCCGCAAATTTCTTCAAATGGTGGACGTTACAGACTTCAATAATAATTATTAATTTAAAGGAAATCTAATTTACTACCAGACGTATGTTTGATGTTTTTTTATAAAACAAAGTTTTCAGTAAAAACAAAGAAAAAAATGGAGTGTGTATTGTTAGCTTTTTGTATCAATTAACTTCACTCGCCTGTAGAAGATGACTTGTTCGCTTCAGAGTAAAATAGTACTTTTAAGTTTAGTAAAACTGTAGATGATAAATCCAAAAATGACCTTGGTTGCATTCTATCATTCAGAATTCAGTACAATCTGAGTATCATTATTCAGAGCCGTATTGACCTATAAGAAATCGATTATGAAAAAATAAAATAATGTGTCTCTTAGATTTGCGTCAAGGTATCCTCACAAAAAAAAAAAGAAGGGAGAGAAGTGAGGCAAAATACTCTCTCCCTTCTCTTTCTCTTTCTATCCAGGTAACACTAACAGCAGTTACCAAATGGTAATTGTATATTCTCATATCAAAGATCAATTTTTTGGGGAGAGTACGTGCAAAAAGTATTTGCTTATATCTCTTAAAGTATAGCGATTTTTAGAACACCAAACATATCAAATGAAAGCTTGGTTAACCAGCTTTAATATTTTGGTATACTAAATCATGTCAATTTAATAAGTAGAGAGTTATATGTACATTAAAAAGCCTATCTCGCGTACAAAATGACGCATATAATGGATTATAAATGCGTCAGAGACAAAGTAAAATTTTGAGAGGATACCTTGACGCAAATCTAAGAAACACATTATTATTTTTTTTTCATAATCGATTTCTTATAGGTCAATACAGGCTCTGAATCATATGATGTAAACTCAGATTGTACTGAATTCTGAATTGATAGAATGCAACCAAGGTCATTTTTGGATTTATCATCTAAAGTTTTACTAAACTTAAAAGTACTATTTTACTCTGAAGCGAACAAGTCATCTTCTACAGGCGAGTGAAGTTAATTGATACAAAAAAGCTATGAAATAAGCTAACAATACACACTCCATTTTTTTCTTTGTTTTTACTGAAAACTTTGTTTTATTAAAAAACATCAAACATACGTCTGGTAGTAAATTAGATTTCCTTTAAATTAATAATATTATTGAAGTCTGTAACGTCCACCATTTTGAAGAAATTTGCGGAAAACTATATTTTTACTAAATTTTTAAAACTTTGACCTCGTTGCGCGACCTCGTAATGTTGACCGATTTTGTTCAAACTTTGTATGTCGTCTTCTTTTATCACCAAGAAACAGAAAATCCACAATGTTGCTAACATTTCAAACATTTGAAAAATAAGAACAACCCTATATACATATATATATATATATATATAATAATATATATATATAATATATATATATATATATATAACACATATACAAACTAAAGAAATGAGCACGACCTCAAGGGTTATAGTAGAACAGGTAAGTTAAAATAAGGTAGAGCCATTTTAACAAATGAAAGTAAAAAAATACACCGCCACACAACCTACCTCCTGAGCATGACGTCACATATGCCAAAAGGGGTCTATTGTATAAGTATTTTTTTTTAAATATTATCGATTTAGCTTCAATTAATCATAGAAGAATTAATTATCACATTATTTCCAAACTGGAAAGATTAAATTTTGTGAGTCTCATAAATTAATTATGATGATTTAAAGTTCGCAGAAATTATCGAAAATATTTCATGAAAAAGCAAACTCTGTAATCACTATGTGATAAAACACATAAAAAACAACGAAATAAATTATAACAAAATACTGTTTATAATCATATATACACAAATATATTACAAAGACATATTTAGAAAAAAGTAAATAATTCATAACTATTAAAAACAAAATACTGTTTATAATCATTATATACATAAATATATTACAACGACACATTTAGAAAAAAGTATATAATTATAACTTATAAAAACACTGTTTATAGTCATATATACATACAAATTATTAGAAAGACATATTTAGAAAAAGTGTATAATTTATTGGAGCATTTAATTAATCCACTGTTTCATTTTTCGCCTCTCTCTTAAACTTTTTCTATGACTAGCTTTTTACTCTTAAAGGCGATTTTTTTTTCATATTCTATTTGGAGATATAAACTAATTATAGCAAATTTATTATGGCTTCCAATGGAATCGACGGCACATTTGACATTGATTTTGAAACTCTTTTTACAAGGTAGTCGTTCCTATCAACCCTTCCATTTACTATAAATTATTTGAAAAAAATGTTCACATTTCCTCATAGCCTCTAAAAAATATTTTTTGCTAAATAAGAGTAAGATGCACTAATGAAATTTGATTAGGGGTTAATCCTTATTATATATAGTAAAGTGATTTGTTTATGTTTCTGCAGACGTGACGTCACACGATAAATATTTCGGAACTAGTTTATACATTATGAAACGGCGGGGTGTTGATGTATAGATAGAAAATCGAGGGATATTTTGGGCGTGTTAAAAGGAAGAATTGTGAAGGTGCAATTGAGTTCAAGCTCCTTGTTATCACTATTCTCTTTCCTCAGAACCGGAAGCAAAAAAGATTCAATATAAATAATACCTTCCGTCTGGCCGACTTGGCTTGCTTCATAAAGAAATAAATATTCTCAAGAGAGGAAAGAGAATAGTGATAACAAGGGCTTGAACTCAATTGCACCCTTCACACACTTCCCTTTCACACGCCCACAAATATCCCTCGATTTTCTATCTCTAGGTATATGTGCCACAAACAGTAATATGGAGTCACATTTAATAGTACAAGATCATAGATTACATGACACATGCAATTACTTTTTTAACAAACACTTCAATTTCTTGAAAAAACCATTTATTTTTTGACTGTTTTTATTGTCTTTTGGAAACTTCCTGTTAATCAGTTATAGGATATTCTAGCTTCCTTTCCATGATTTTTCTGTTGTTCTTGTCATGATTTCCAGTGCCTTGAAAAATTTTTTATTTGATCATTCTTATTAGTTTCTATCATGGTCAATAAGATGATTTTATTTTCTTTTATTATTATCAAGTTTGTTGTGTCTTTTTCAAAAGTTTCTTTTTTTCTTCTACAATCGGAGCATCCGGGGGTCTTGAAAGCGCACTTTCCCTCTGCTGATGCAATGCAAAGAGTAAATCCACTTATTGGAGATTTTTTAAAGCTTGGTCTACAGATAGAGAATTTTTCCAAGTTGAGTTAGATCTGATTTGTAACTTCAACTTTCCCTTCAATGCCACGAATACTGCATTGATGTTTAATGATTTTAGCAAGTATATCATCGATAATTTTACCAGTGATCCATCGGATAAATCTATGAGCATCTTTTTTCTCAACGGGTATTCCTCATTCTCTGCTTCTGCCCATGTTGTTTGTTTGTTTAACTCCTAGGTAAACCCCACCCCACCGGAACTTAATCCGGTATCAGCCGGTGAAAGTTTACTTAGGAGCTAAGATCTTTATTTTTGAATAAATTATATTTACAGAAAATGTAGAATATTTTCAAGCATTGAGCTTCCATTGGTGTCTTCTTAGCTTTGGACTCCTCTGCGAGCTGGAACATCTCCTTTACGGTGCGAGCACAGTCAAAAATGAGATGGATCGGCGTTTCCTCCCCTCCTTGCAGAGACGACAGGTTGAAGTTTGTGCTTTTCCTATCTTGAATAGGTGACTGTTAAGTCCAATATGGCCGCTAACAATGGCCACAATATTCATAATTGGTGCCTTTTGAATTTATAAATTTTATTCTTTAAAATTGGCTCTCCAATAAACATCTTAGAATGTCGGCAAGTTTTTAGGTTTCGCCAGTCTTTTTTCCAAAAATTCATGCTGCTCTCACGTAGGGCACCCTTGCATTGACACATAGAAATTGGGACAGTGACAGGCAATCCTTTTAAAGCTCCTTCCTTCGCTAGAGCATCTGCGAATTCGTTGCCCGTACTATCGTTGTGGCCCTTTATCCATCCCAATGTGATGTTGCATTGAGGTTTTTCGAGAGCGACTTTACAGTTGATGATGTCTTTATTTACAGTTGAACCTGGTCTTAAATCCAAACTATTTATAGCTGAGAGACTATCAGAAAGGATTAGTATTTTTCTGCCATTTGTTTTAGCAGCTGGCATATTTGTTGCAAGATTTCTGATAGCTTCAACCTCCGCCTGGAATACTGTATTGGTTTTATCGAGCTTTAGGGACCGCTCTTCTAACACCATGTCCTGCTTCGTTAGTGTCCATCCTGCACCTGTCTGTCCATTAATTTAGAGCCATCTGTATATCCAACGAGGTCATAGTGAGTTATATCCCAATTATTAACTATTTTATATTCAAGTCTGTAGGACCAAAACTCAGTGCTAGGTCCAGGGGTAGGGATACTATGTTTGGCTATGTAGCCATCCAGAAAATGTAGGTGTCCACTGTTTGTATGACTGAGCCACTTTAGAGGGTTGTCCATTTTTGTGCGTATTCTTGATAAACAGGCACGTTCAATTAAATATAGGTGTAGCGGGATGAACCCACACATAACTTCCATTGTAGCAGTCGGGGTTGACTTCATGGCTCCAGTAATGCTAAGTAGACCTAGTCTCTGCACTCTTCGAAGTTCATTTCGCAGAAATTCACATGAGTGCAACCTTGGTGCAAAAACAATGGATCCGTAACTCACAACCGATCTGACATAGGTCTCATAGATCCACTTAGACCTGAGTGGACTGAATCCCCAGTCTTGACCGATGAACGTCTTCAATGAGAAGAGACTTCTTTTTGCTTTTGCAGTTATGTGTTTCAAATGCTCGTTCCACTTAAGTTTGGAGTCTATGACAATCCCGAGATACTTGAATGAGTTGACTCTCTCAATCACAGTTCCATTTATATTAAGGACAAACACTGATCCTTTTCTTTTCTTAGAGAAGAGCATGCACTTAGATTTACTAGCACTGAAAATCGTGTCTCTACTTGATGCCCAAAGAGATAGCTTATCAAGGGCTTCTTGCATAAGTTGCACTAACGTTTGACGATCAGCTCCCTTAATACATAAAGCTAGGTCATCAGCATATGCAACTTTATATATTGGCTTTCTTAAGCATTCTAAAGCCTCTTGAAAAGCGAGGTTCCAGGCTAGTGCAGATAAAATTCCTCCCTGTGGGCAGCCTCTTGTCGGAATCGTTGACGCACATTCTCCACCAAGCTGGGCGATAACTATTCTACACCTCAGAAGGTTATTATACCAACGAGTTGTAATTTGATCTAAACCATACTTGTTCATGGCATCGATTATGTGATTGAAATTAATTCTGTCAAAGGCACCCTGTATATCAAGGAAGGTTACCAAAGCCTCCTCCTTTCTGTGGAAACTGCTTTCACAGCAGTCCACTAATCTACTAATTGCTGTGTCTGTTGATTTGCCCTTAGTAAATGAAAACTGGTCTGGTAAAACAATGTTGGAGTTTTCCTGAATTTTCCAAAGCACCATACGCTCGAGAATTTTTAAGGCCACGTTTGTTAGTGTTATCGGGCGAAAGGATTTGGCATCAGAGTAATCATCTTTTCCCTGCTTGGGAATAAACACGACTTTCGCCTTTCTCCAAATCAATGGGGTGTAACCAGAATTGTAAACAGCATTGTAAAGACTTTTCAACCGCTCCAGCATACAGTCAGGCAAATTTTTATACGCAAGACAGGTATATTATCCAGTCCAGGTTTTTATTTGACTTAATACTGTTGATTGCATTTTTAACATGTTTTATGCCAAAATGATCCACAGGGGGTAAAGAATCCGTATGACTAAAGTTTTGGGGATTTTCCATGTCACTGACTGTTGAACTAGGAAAATGAGTGGATAATAGCAACTGTAGACTTTCCTTTGGATTATCAAGGTCTCCCAAAATACCAACACGGATATTTGTTCGGTTAGTATGAGTCTTCATTAATCTAGAGAGATCCTTAGGCCCTTCTAAACTACTTATCCATTCTCTGAATGCATTTCGCTTGGCTTTATTAACATTGTTTTGTAGAGTTGTTTTTCAATTCTGTATTCAGCAAACCTTTTTTTGCGTTCGAGATATTTAACTTTTCTTCTTTGCTCTCTTAATTGGTTGTTCCACCATGGATTGGCCTTTCGAATCATTCCAGACTTCACGACACATGATTTTTAAGAGATTCGAGTATAGTAGTTGTGATACTGTTCGCTTCAAAATCAATGTCATTGGAGCTTAGAAGATCCTGTGACACTGCTTGTCCGTGAGATTCGAGATCACATTTAAAACTGTTCCAGTTTGCATGTTTAAAGTTCAAGTGATTGATATAGTTTTCACTGAACCAATGTCAAACATAATGAATCTGTGGTCGGATCCAGAATACTCCTTATCAGTCTTCCATAGAGAAATGAGATGATGACTCCACTGATTAGTTAGGGTTAAATCAATAATAGATTTTCCCATACCACCGGCAAACGTAGGTACACAACCTCGATTTTGAAGTCCCAAATTATGTGCAGCAATGAATTCCTCAAGCATTTCACCCCTCTTGTTAGTGATAGAGTCGCTCCAAAATCT
>CP045902.1:10344783-10395910 GCA_013387185.1 Caligus rogercresseyi
CAGAGTTGGTCGAATATACTTTGAAAGTAGTAAGTAATATACTACTTTTTAAGGCGTAGTAATATCTTTTTCAATATTAGTTATTACTTCACAAAAGTAATATACTCTTTGAGTAATTACTACTTGTTGAGCATTCCGAAACAGGCAATGTAAAGGCAATTCAAACAGGATTTGTAAAAATCCTCACCAAACCTAGTTGCATTTTTATAATAATCCTATATATGATATTGTAATATTAAAAGGGAGCACATGGCTCAAACATGATTAAAGTGGGTGAATTCAAAGACTAAAAAAAAATGACTTCTTACATTATGAGAGGCATAGGTTTAATTATCCAACCCAAGCCCTCGGGTCCCGCCTGCTGATATAGGCCTTGATTTAGGGTTGAAACCCCACCTCCAACTCTGGCAAGGTATAAAGCGGAGTCCTACTTGCAATCTCATACACCCCAAGCCCTCGGGTCCGGCCTGATGATATAGGCTTTATTTAGGGTTTAAACCAGGGGTGAAAGTAGTTTTCATTTCTTACCGGTGCTACAATGTCCGATGTGTCACACCACGTATTATTTTTTAACTCCTTTTTACCAGGGGGGGGGAGGGGGGGGGGGGGTATTCAGAGGCGATTCACACCAATTTCATGACTTTTTAATATTCTTAACTACTTCACATTCTTGTGGGCCTACCTAAGTGTTCTATGTGAAGAAATGACATTACAAATATTTCAGTTTATAAATATTTTACTGTGAATACTTTATTTTCAGTACATTTGGAACTGACTGAAAAATGCAAAATGATGGAAAAAAGCTAATATAATATTAAAAGAATCTAAGTAACCACATGAATAATTCTAAATGGAGGATTCCCTCAATCCAAACATATTTTAAAACACATTGACCAAACAGGGGGTTAGCGGTACTTGTATCAGGACCAGCATTACTTGTTGACGGTCCTGCACCTGCAACGTTACTCTCATTCACTGCCTTCGTGCAAGGGACTGCATGCAGCGAGCCATCTGTTTTTCTGACTTTTTCCTGATTTTTATTTTCAATAACTCGGTCCTTTCTTTTAAATAGCTCGGTTATTATTTCTGCATTCTTTTATCTCTCCGTATCACAATGCTTTTCTTCACAGCACGCACTTCCTGAATCAGCTTCTGAAAACATTCCCATACATTAGCTGTCTAGTTAATACACTGTAAATATTTTAACACGTGATAATGTAAATATTACAGGGAGTGAGAGGGCTCATATGAATACTTTTAGGGAAAACGCGTGCTTACTTTACAAAGCATGCTCACATTTAAATCATAAGCTTGCGGTCCTGTATCCCACTAAAGCGGACATAGGCTCAGCTGTGCCCCCGTTACAAACAGCGTGAACAGCCTATTTGAAGAAGAGTAATTTATTATTTGTCTGAGTAGAAGACATGTCTCAGTATGCCACCCAATCACAAAAACATGCAGTTTTGAAAAGCCGATATAACATTTCGCTGACACAGTTTTAAAGACGAGAGTCGAGATGACTTCATTCACTAGAACTAACTGCGGAGCAAGTGCGGGCAGGAGATGGAAACAAACGGAACGCAAGCTCCAGAAAGGCACCAACAGAAAGACCAAAATATATGGGATATTTGTAGACGTTTTGAAAACTGATTACCATAGGCTACTGGATGGCTTCCCAATAGTAAAATTTAGTACCATTATTTCCAAATATTTTTTGGGGGGTCTGAAAAGGGGTGGATTTGAAAGCGTCAGTCGATGCAATTGGAAGCTGGCGCACGCCGGAGATCCTTTGACTATTTTAAGCAAGCCAAGCTGTTATCTTCATCGGAGCTGGTCAAAAATGACATATTGTGGTAGCCTAGATATGTTTTCTTCTTAAAAGGCGAGCGTTACTGCATTTATTAATTTTTTTTGGTGTTTTTATATTTTTTTTTCAGCATAATAACCCTTACCGGTGCGCCGCACCGCCCCAAAATCTTTTACAGGAACGCAGCACCGCCCTGCACCGGCTTACTTTCAAGGATGGTTTAAACCCACGCCAACTCTGGCAAGTTATAAGAGGAGTCCTTACTTTCAATCTCATACACCCCAAGCCTCGGGTCCCGCTTGCTGAAATAGGCTTTTATTAGGGTTGAAACCCACCGCCAACTCTGGCTAGGTATAAAAGAGTCCTTACTTTCAATCTCATACACCCCAAGCCCACGGGTCCGCCTGCTGATATAAGCTTTATTTTAGGGTTGAACCCCACCGCCAACTCTGGCTAGGGGTGTATGAGATTGAAAGTAAGGAAAGGGAGCTCGATAGCCGTGCGTGTTCAACTCTAATGTGGGGGGCGCAGGTTCGAATCCCGAGAGGGGATGGTCATTGTGGGTCTACCTCATTGATAAGATCCTAGGTTCGATAGACTAATTTTAATGCTATAATGCTTATTATATCCTATCGGATGCAATTCTATCGAACCATATAGGCAAAAAAAAAGTAAGGACTCCTTTATACCTAACGAGAGTTGGCGGTGGTTTTCAACCTAAATAAAAGCCATAACGGCAGGCGGGACCCGAGGGCTTGGGGTGTTGAGATTGAAAGTAAGGACTCCTTTTATACCTACGAGAGTTGGCGGTGGGGTTTCAACCCTCAATAAAAGCCCATAACGGTAGGCGGGACCCGAGGGCTTGGGGTGTATGAGATTGAAAGTAAGGACTCCTTTTATACCTAACGAGAGTTGGCGGTGGGTTTTAACCCAAATAAAAGTCCATAACCGCAGGCGGGACCCGAGGGTTTGAGGTGTTATGAGATTGAAAGTAAGGACTACTTTTATACCTAACCAGAGTTGGCGGTGGGTTTCAACCCTAAATAAAAGCCCATAATGGCAGGCGGGACCGAGGCTTGGGGTTATGAGATTGAAAGTAAGGACTCCTTTTATACTAGCCAGAGTTGGTTGTTGGTTTCAACCCTAAATAAAACCCTGTATCAGCAGGCGGGACCCGAGGGCTTGGGGTGTATGAGATTGAAAGCAAGGACTCCCCTATACCTTGCCAGAGTTGGCGGTGGGTTTCAACCTAAATAAAAGCCTATATTAGCAGGTGGGACCCGAGGGCTTGGGATGTATAATATTGTAAATTACGGTTCCTCTCATTCCTAATTGGGGTGGCGTTGGGTTTCAATCTTATAAGCCTCAATCGACATGCGGGCCGAGGGCTTTGAGGAACTTATTTTCTTTACGATAAAATTCTCCATAAATAACGAAAAGGTTGTTCTGTGTGTTTGGGTCTAATGGAATCCCCTGTCTTAATATCAATATGACGTGCTTTTAATTTTATTAATAAGCAGTATTATGTCCATTGAGTGACGTCACATACATTCCAGATCATAAATTTTCATCAAAAATGCCTGTCGATATTTTTTTCACGAAAGTAATATGTAACTAGGATATTAAATATTAGTTATTACTTGAAAGTAATATCTAATATGTGGTTCTTTCTAGTTATTGCGCAGTAATATCACAAAGTAATATATTACTCGCACGCGCGTTAGGGAACAAACACTGGTAATAACTGATAAACAACAACATGGCAGTGCTACTTCCTGATAAACCGCCGACCGGGCACAACATTCTGAAAGATGTCTGACTAAGGTCATCTCAGGAGAAGAAGAAAAATAAAAAATGCGTGGGGACTGAGTACGCGCGAGAGGAGTGTGAAGAAGAAGAGTGCATGAGGGATGAGAATGAAGAAGAAGAGTGCGTTCTAGGCAAGGAGAATATAAATAAGGTGAGTCAAAGAGGAAATCTTTGACTCGTGCTCTTGATAAAAAGGAAGAATTATGTGACGTCACGAATGCTACAATGAAAAAATATTATTTTTTAGTGCTATGATTTAGTAATTATTTCTCAACTTTATCTTTCAATTGAAAATATTTCATTACAATATTGTTCTGTGCTAGTGTACAAAACCCATGTTGCATGAAAAATTTGTTAAGTAAATGATTTATCATTAGTATTCATTATTTTAAGTAATTAGCAAATAATAATTTCAAACAATAAAAATAATTTTTAAACTCACGATTTTCATTTATTTCAATAAATTATAAATCAAAATAATAGAATTCTACATATGTACATATATAAAAGGGGAACATAAGAATATGAATAGAATTACGCTAATTAGTAACCTGGCTATGTCTTTAAGTTTTCACTAGCATTTTTCAGTTTAAGTAGCTTATTAAGAAAATTGACTCGAATCCGTGTTTTTATTTATTACAAAAGCAATAATAATTTCTTTGACCAATTTGGATATAAATTGATAAGTGGCTTAAAATACTTAGAAAAACATGGGGTCTTTATCGATTGCGTCTTGATGGCTATTATGAAAAAAATGGATATGATTTTCTAAGAGGTGGCAGAATTTCAAAAATCGGGAGAAGGGGCGGTAGTAACTCAATCCAAGGACTTTGTGTTTCTTCAAATCCTTCAATGTTACTCGTCTGTTTCCCCAAATGTGGGTGGAGGTCTTTAAACTTCCTGAGTATCCAGCAATATAGGAGAGACCCTCGTTGGAACAGTCATTGGAATTTTTCCTGTGTTTGCCGACTAGGCAGAGGAAGGAGTTTCCTTGAGCGCAAGTACTCAAAGGCCCGGGTACATATGCTCCGTAGAATGAGGGCGGTAGTTACATCTTCTTTTGAGTAGCCACGAATGAACTTTGTCAAAGGATTCATTAAGCTTTTGTTTGAATCGCTGTGTAATTATTTTCCAATGAGGTTCTAATTAAAGTTTCCTTAAAGTGTTATGAGCTAAGTTTGAGGCACTTAGCTTTGTAGCAGGACAGCTTCATTTTCGTGACTGAGAGTTCCTTATTCCTTCTCACTAGTCAACTCACAATTTTTTTCGTTCACGGGCTTCTTGACGAACCTGTCTGAAGGACTTGGACACACTTGAGGAGGGTGATCCAGGGATGAAGAGTGAAGGAACAACTTGAGACTAAAGCTTCTTCCTATTCTTCCAGCCTGAATATTCCTTTGGAAGTCATCTGGAGTAAAATGACGATCGCAGATCTTCGCATTCTTTAGGTCAATCCTGTCGGATCTTCTGCATCGTGCAATCCACAGATGTTGGATATTGGGATCCCTCGTCGGAAGTGCAAAATATTATGCATCTCGAGGATTAGAGCAAGAGGGGATGGCACAAACACCATTACTTCCTCGAGAATATCGCATTTTCGCTTTACAATACAAACTGAACTAGAATTCAAGCGTAGCACTTGTGATATCACAACAAAATAGTCAGCTGTCGCCCTGCAATTGCCTACGTCGATTCCCATTGCCTCACCTTATTTATATTCTCCTTGGTTCTAGGAGAGAATGTTGGACTACACGGCGTTAAAGAAAAAAAGTTTGCAATAAGCTTGGTGAAACAAATAAAATATCCATGGATTGTGAAATGAGAGGGAAAAAAGAACTTTCCTACTCTTTCATAACAAAGGCCCATAAACCTGAGCTAAAACTTAATAAGAATAATAGTCCTTTATGGAATAAAATATTTATCGATTGAGAGATGAAGAAGGAAAATGTCTTAGAGGATTTATACCAAAGCCATCCCGTTATCGACATTTATTTAAAACCCTTGAATTAAAAGGGGATGAAATATTAAGAATCAATGACTGTAAGAACGGAGCCGGATACATAATAATTGAATTAAAACAAGCCCTTAATGTAGTCTCTCAGTCGAAGCTTTAAAAGTAATCGGAGTTATTGATAAAGGGATTAATTTCAGCATCTGGGGCCTCGAAAATGCTAGAGCGTTACAAACCCCCCATTGATGTTATCGTAAAAAATGGCTCGGAAGTAAAGCCTGATGCTTTAAAGGAAATCATGGATGAATACGGCGAGATTGTCGGTGCATTTGAAATGTCCCCTTTCAGCAATGGTGGAGGGAAGCATTGATAAATCTTTCACTGAAATGTTTAAAATAATAATGTCTGGGAAGATTAAATTCCGCATTAAGCCAAAGAAAAAAACTATCTATGATTATTCCAGCAGAGGCAGAAAAGTAGAATTAACTTCTAATCTTCAGCTCAAACAATGTTACAAGTGTCTGAAGTTTGGGCACACGAAAAACGTTAAGAAAGTCAGCTATTCTGAATTTGAAAGCAACTTTATGTCCGGACTTGGCCTTTCAACGAGGATCTCTGGAGTTGACGAAAGAAGATCTACAGAGGAGGCTGCTCGGCTCGAAGAAGAGGAAGAATTTGAGGTTGAGAGACTAAGTTCTCCTTCGGAACAATTGCGAATACAACGCAAGCTACAAAAATTCAGGAGAGTGAAGAGGCTGACTGTAATGACGTGTCTTCAAAAGATAAATGCATGTTATCAATCGAACTAAATAAGCCGATGCTAAGGAATGATTGGACGAAAGTTATGTCTCGCGGATCATCGATCCCGACGAAGAAAATTTTGTGCCTAAAAAGAGTAAACGTGGTCTTAGAAGTCCGGAAAATGAGAATAGTAAACAAACAAATGAATGGAACGGAAACAGTAGCCATCTAAAAACTAAATCAAACGTGTAAAATAATGATGTTGCCTTTACATAAATTATCATCATGGCCCAGTTTTTGTATTGCAGCTCATATATTTATAAGTCCTTCATGCCCTTCTTCAATCACCCATGCCTTATCTCTGGAACTTCAAATAATGTCCGCCAAGTACATATCATGTTATTTTCCCTGTGATATTACGTACAACAACTGGATGCCTGTAAAAAAGTTATATTGTTAACTAAGTCTTCAAAGATCTCTTTAATATCTTCTAATGGAATCGTTTCTTTCAATCCTATTGATTTAACAGCTAATTCCTTATAATATGGAAAAGTAAGTGTACACAAATCAATATGGGCAGAAGAATAACATGCTCTGCTGAGATTAATCAAAGGTTATTAGGAGGTGACAGCTGTATAGTGATGGCGACAGAACCGCCTTTGATTAAGGGAGGATCGAGTGTCGTCAGCTTTACTGGACTCAACGTCTTTGCTAATCATAATTTGAAGTCAAGAGCTGCTATTTTGACATCTCCAGATATCAGCATCACTCAAATACCAAAATTCTGCTCAAGGACCTTGTTGTGCGTGCAATAAAGATCGGCTATAATAAAAACTTATTTATCGCCAGCTACTACACAGACATTACCAAAGACGATGTTTGCGGAGAAATAAGGACTCTTGTGGAATACTGTGAAAGAAAACATGAGCCTCTAGTGTTATGTGGTGACTTCAACGCCAGAAGTGAGTTTTGGAGCGACTCTATCACTAACAAATACCTGGTTCTGGTTACACCCATTGATTTGGAGAAAGGCGAAAGTCGTCTTTATTCCCAAGCAGGAAAAGTGATTACTCTGATGCCAAGTCCTTTCACCCTATAACACTAACAAACGTGGCCTTCAAAATTCTCGAGCGTATGGTGCTTTGGAAAATTCAGGAAAACTCTTGTTTTATCAGACCAGTTTTCATTTACCAGGGCAAATCTACAGACACAGCAATTAGTAGATTAGTGGACTGCTGTGAAAGCAGTTTCCACAGAAAGGAGGAGGCTTAGGTAACCTTCCTTGATATACAGGGTGCCTTTGACAGAATTAATTTTAATCACATAATCGATGCCATGAACAAGTATGGTTAGATTAAATTACAACTCGTTGGTATAATAACCTTCTGAAGTGTAGAATAGTTATCGCCCAGCTTGGTGGAGAGTGTGCGTCAACGATTCCGACAAGAGGCTACCCATAGGGAGGATTTTATCTGCACTAGCCTGGAACCTCGCTTTTCAAGAAGCTTTAGAATGCTTAAGAAAACCATATATAAAATTGCATATGCTGATGATATAGTTTATGTATTAAAGGAGCTGATCGTCAAACGTTAGTGCAACTTATGCAAGAAGCCCTTGATAAGCTATCTCTTTGGGCATCAAGTAGAGACATGATTTTCAGTGCTAGTAAATCTAAGTGCATGCTCTTCTCCAAAAAAAGAAAGGATCAGGTTTGTCCTTAATATAATGGAACTGTGATTGAGTGAGTCCACTCATTCAAGTATCTCGAGATTGTCATAGACTCTAAACTTAAGTGGAACGATCATTTGAAGAACATAACTGCAAAGCAAAAAGAAGTCTCTTCTCATTAAAGACGTTCATCGGTCAAGACTGGGGATTCAGTCCACTCAGGTCTAAGTGGATCTATGAGACCTATGTCAGATCGGTTGTGAGCTACGGAGCCATTGTTTTTGCACCGATGTTGCACTCGTGTGAATTTCTGCTAAACGAACTTCGAAAAGTGCAGAGACTAGGTCTACTGAGCATTACTGGAGCCATGAAGTCAACCCCGACTGCTACAATGGAAGTTATGTGTGGGTTCATCCCGCTACACTTATATTTAATTGAACGTGCCTGCTTATCAAGAATACGTACAAAATGGACAACCTCTAAAGTGGCTCAGTCATACAAACAGTGGACACCTACATTTTCTGGATGGCTACATAGCCAAATATAGTATCCCCACCCCTGGACCTAGCACTGAGTTTTGGTCCAACAGACTTGAATATAAAATAGTTAATAATTGGGATGTAACTCACTATGATCTCGTTGGATATACAGATGGTTCTAAGATTAATGGACAGACAGGTGCAGGATGGACACTAAAGGAGCGAGACATGGTGATAGAAGAACGGTCCCTAAAGCTTGATAAAACCAATACAGTATTCCAGGCGGAGGTTGAAGCTATCAGAAACCTCGCAACAATATGCCAGCTTCTAAAACAACTGGCAGAAAAATCCTAATTCTTTCGGATAGTCTCTCAGCTATAAAGCTTGGATTTAAGACCAGGCTCAACAATAAATAAAGACATCCTCATCTGTAAAGTCGCTCTCGAAAAACCTCAGTGCAACATCACATTGGGTTGGATAAGGGCCACAATGATAGTACGGGCAACGAGTTCGCAGATTTTCTAGCGAAGGAAGGAGCTTTAAAAGGATTGCCTGTCACTGTCCCAATTTCTATGTGTCAATGCAAGGGTGCCCTACTTGAGAACAGCATGAATTTTGGAAAAAAGACTGGCGAAACCTAAAAACTTGCCTACATTATAAGATGTTTATTGGAGAGCCAATTTTAAAGAATAAAATTTATAAATTCAAAAGACACCAAATCATGAATATTGTGGCCATTGTTAGCGGCCATATTGGCCTTAACAGTCACCTATTCAAGATAGGAAAGCTGAAAGTTCAACTTGTCGTCTCTGCAAGGAGGAGGAGGAAACGCCGATTCATCTCATTTTTGACTGTGCCCGCACCGTAAAGGAGATGTACCAGCTCGCCGAGGAGTCCAAAACTAAAAAGACACCAATGGAAGCTCAAAGCTTGAAAATATTTGATATTTTTTGTAAATTCAAATTATTCAATAATAAAGATCTTAGCTCCTAAGTAAACTTTTACCGGCTGATACCGGATAAGTTCCGTTGGGGTGGGTTGACCTAGGAGTTAAGCAAACAAACACTTGGTGTATGTTTTACCTATATTTTAAAACCGATATTGAGATCTTCTTCTTTTTGTGGGCCACTTCGAGTCTTTCGAAATTCTCGCGCCATAAAAAGATACTTTAATCAATTGGATGATGTTTATGTATCAGGATTGCAAGCTATCGATTAATAGATTAATCGGTCGTTGTTTCATATAGTCGGCTCCTAATCGATTAATCGAATACAGCGCCAAGAGATTAAGGGACCGTTTCTCTGGGGATTTGGGATAGGTTAGTGCATTTTCTTAAAGGAAAATTAAAACTATGAACGTTATACTTCTCTAAAGAAGTTTTTTTTATAATTTGTCGACGATCAATAATAAATAATATTCCAATGACGTCACTGTCTATTTTTCCATAGAGATATAAAGATATAGAAAGCTTATTCCCTCCAATAGCAGATAAACATCGTCGTTCAGCTGTCACCTGTGCCCAATATAAACAAAGTAATTTGATCTACGTCATCGTAAGCTAATCATAGAGATAGTAAGATTTGTTTTTATTGGACACAATGACGTATTTCTCTTAAGAATCCTATAAGCTCTCTATGTATTTATATCTCTATGTTTTTTCCTCATACAAACGTGAGCTTAAAGAAGTTTGAACAAAGAACGAATTAAAAACCTATATAGATACTGAAATTTCATTTACATATAGACAGCGACCACTCCATTATTGCAAGTAACAAACTTTAATCTTTTAAAATCTTGTCGATTATTAATTGTTATTCGATTAACTTCTTTGCATCCCTAATATATATGCATCGGGGTCATCCAACTTTATAATAACTGCAAGTAAAAAAGACTCAATAAAATCAAGGAAGAAAAATCCTCAACACAACACTGTTGGGAGCCATTTTTATGAGAAACAGGAAGAGAAGAAAGGATACTTGTTATTCCTTGAGCAGTCAAAACCTAAATACCACGTCTTAAGGAAGAGAGAAAAAGAGAGGAACAAAAATAAATACTCAGTGACTGTGTTTTAAACTAAATATTTTATCAAGGATAACATAGGGCAGCATCACTGGAATATTTATTTAAAGACTTGTTTTTTTCTATTTCTAAGAATAAAACTTTTCAGCAACTGGGACAGCCATCTTAGTTCGCTATACATCCACAAAACAAATATTAAAGTTCAGATTTTTTTCTCCTTCTCGGTTGAGTATCTATGTATTATGGGTCAAATGCATTAAAAAAACTGTGGAAATTAATTTTATATCGAAACTCTGAGCCATCCTGTTTTTTTTAGAAGAGTTTACTTTCAAATTTAGACATGAAAAAAATATGAAATATTAAAATTCTTCTCAGCTCCACTTAAAAATCGTAGTTTATAAAACTCCTCCAATTACCGGGTAATGATCGTATTCATTATTATTATATTTTGTGTTCATTAGGTATAAGTATCGATTACAAGAGACAACTGGAATAGTTCGTGTAACTCCTAGATCATTCCACCACAAGAATTTCAATATCAGCCGGTAATAAACTGACTAGAAGCTACCCTTTATTGCGAAATTAATTAAATTTATAGAAAAGCAAAAAGGCCCACAGTAGATACTCCTCCATGGACTCTTTTCTTCTTTTCGTCTCCTCGACCAGCTCGTACATCTCCATCCTCGTTCGAGGGCACATAAGTGTATAGAGGTATCGTCGTCGTTTGAAACAGGCTTTGTCAAAACGGGGTAGAGGCTTTTCCATCTTGTATTTGTGTCTGGTAACCATGGCAACAATCCTCGAGACATTGTTGCTCTTGATATGATTTTCCCTCCAAAATATGGCTCTGGGAGAAATTTTCGATTATTGGTGTCAACCATTCCATCCATAGTCAACCATTGGGCCTTCCACATAGACGTGGGCATATTTTGAGGAAGCTTTTGGCTTAGTTAACGAATATAGACACACTCAGATTGTGCCCTTGCTTTTGCAAGGAAGTCGCATATTCGTTACACATAGTATCGTTTTGGCCTATTATTTATCAATAATCTTTATGCCCCTCCATAGAAGGAGTCTTGAGATATTTTTTTTTTGTTTTAAATATATATTCTAGGACAATTATGTAATAAGATTTTACATCTATTCTTATTTACAAAAATCAGGTGATGAAGTAATATACTATACTTAATAGAGTAGAGAATTGTACAACTTAAACTGTGTCGTCTTGGGATGCTTCTGATATATGTCACTTCGGGGAATTTTAAAAAGGAGTATGTACATAATCAAAAGGGGGGAGTTGATGAACAAATACGAATAATAATATAAGACACGTGAGGTATCAAACAAAAGAGAGTACTAAGATAATAAAAGCACAAACAAATGATAGAAGGCTGAAGTCTTGAGATATTATCTGCCTTGATTGGATTTAATATCTGTTAATCGGTATAAGAGCTATCAATAATTGATCTTTCTGCACTTTAGTTCAAATAGAAATGATCCAATAGCGATTTTAACTGATGGTTACTTTCATAGCAGTGATTTTGCAGCTGTGCAATGTAATGATCATGATTGTATGGGCCAATCACGTGCTAGAATGAGGCGAAATTTATGTACAAAACAATTCTTCTATCTAATGAATATTTGAGAGGATGGCAATTGTCTCAAAGTTTGCCTGACAAGAGTTTTCAAGTGTAGAAAGATTAAGTGGCGCCAAGGGATCCCTCTTGATTTCCCCCAAGAATATCCTTGATATATCCCTACTGAACTCTATTTGTCTGGCCTTTTTTTAATATAAAGTAGTTCAAATTCAGTCAAAAAGTTATTTATTCCGGTTATTCTTAAAATCCTACTTTTCTAATGCATCAAAATTTCTTTTTATTTCGAATCCCTGCACCAATTTCTTGCTCATGAATGATCGAATTTCAAAAACATATCCATTGTATAGACAGTTTTTTCTCCACGGTAAGATCTTTATTTTCAGCTTGAATGTATATATAACAACAATAAACATGAAACCGAATACAACATAGGAAAATTGTGTTAAAAAAAATACAAAGGATCAATAAAACCTTCTAGTTTAAAATCATTTTCCTACTAAAGACCTAAATAACAGTTTGAAAAACATATTTAGTCCCAATCTAACGTGAATATGAATATTCTTTGCCTTGTATTTAAAGGTATTTTAGCCATAAATATTATATATTTTTTTTGGGAGTTAAGTAGGTGGACACTTTTTTCAAATGATTGAGGTAAAAAGTTACTATGTGATCATATTCAAAATATTTGTCATAAATTAGTAATGTTTTATGAACTTCAAACATCCCCCCCCCCCTAAACAATCTTTATTAAATAAATTTTGTGAATGTTTAAAAAAAGCCGTCAATTTCAACACAAATCTAATATTTTTTAAATGACCTGAGGTCAAGTCTTTGAATTACGGCTGAATCGAATCAATGTTATTGGCCTTTACTCTATCAGAGGGTTTCAATTTAGACATGACGATTACTCATTCTACCATGGGAAGCCAAACAAAGCATCGAAGATTACAATGTCTAAGCATTGCTGGAATCTTTTTTAGCTTTAGAGATTATTGGTTTTTGAGACATAGTTTTGAAGACAAAATAAATCAGATTTATTCAATAAGATATTTCATCACTCTGCTACACAAAAACTACAATACATACTTGATTTCCCTCGAAGCAAGAGTCCAGGAGTTTGTTGGCTACAAATGCATGTATTGTATTATTATATTATTTGCCACAGTATTTACTATGCAAGCTAAAATACATACAATTAAAAGCACCTTACAGTTGGTAGTGAATTTCTCCCATTGTGAATTCCCATTATTTGATTCTTAAAATCCAGTTGTTGGGTAAATTAAGAATTTTTATTAAAAAAATCTGTAATATATTGCACTTCCTCAGGAAAACTGTTGCATTTTTATATGCCAAGAACAAGGAGTTAGGTGCATATTTGCGGCTCTAAAAAGAGAATATTTAAATGTATCTTCATTGAAAGAATAAGTATGCTGTGACACATTGATTGTATGTGATAACACATTATTGACAATAGGCCTTCCCTCCATAGAAGCCAGACTGTTCAGATTTTTAAAGCTTGCAAACATTTTGGCAAATAAGGTCTACCGTCGAATCAATGTGATATTGAGGAACATAGTCCAAATATCCCTTGAACTGTGGTCCATACTCCTGAAAATGATCTGGTAAATTGTTTGTGAGGTTTGTTCCAAATTTCTATATAATAATTCGCTACTTGTAACTGGGTTCCTCCATTCTCTAAGGGGGGAACTTGGTGATATCAATAAATTATTATATATTATTATTATATTATATATATATATATATCGCCTCTCCTTTCCTCAATTTCAAAGCTACAGAAAAAATAGACGCAAATGGTAGACCGTAAACAATCCCAATTATTTTTATTTTTATATACATACAAAAAATTTAAAAGAAATTAAAGTTTTGAACTAGTCATACATAAATACAGGTAAAATGTCTACTCAACAGGACCCACTCCTTAATATTTGACATTGTAAAATTATTATTATTATCGAATCTAAACGTATTTCGATTCATTATTTCAAGTTAAACAATATTTCAAAATTCCCCCAGGCGGGGAAATAAGTAAGACTTTCCTTTACAATATATATATATTCAACGCTCAAGACACAAGCTGTTGTTTGTATTGTGTCATCTTGAACTGTCATAATACGCCATTTTAATGCTTCCCACAAACAATAATGTATGAATGTTATGGTCAAGTCATTGCTGCGTGAAATATATTGAACATTTTTCATGGGACGTACCAAAATGTCAGACAACAAAGCATTTTATTATTTATATTGTAAGGGCTAAGTTAATATAATGACATATATTTTCCCGATTTAATAACGAATTTTAGTAAAGGAATAGCGAATACCATCATTTAGAGACGATGGCCTTCGTTGTGGGCTTCAATTAATTATATATATATATATATTTATATGCAGCATAGGTTTGCAGAGGAAAAGCAATCGATGGAAAACTTGGGTCTGCCGTGTATGTTCATTGTACACAGTTTAGGAACACTTAGGAATATAGAAGGGAGATTGATGTGTTCCCCACAAAAAAAAAACTTAGATACAGTCCAAATTAGTTGAGACCCGTCCCTACCTTTGTAACCAAAGGGATTAAAGGACTAACACCTTCGGTCATCTTGTCTAAAACTGATCTGTATTTTGTAAAAGGTATTTCTTTTTATACTTCTTTTTATAAATATTCTTTCACAAGTTTTTATTAAATATAAAACAGAAAATGGAGGTACATATAGGAGCAGAGAGAAGGACTCTGCTACACCTTTAAAGTGAAGGAGTTCATAAAGAGCTTTTCATTTTACGATACAGTTCCTGGTTATACTATATGCACATTTAAAATAGCTACACAAAGATACCACCTTAAAATATGTTGATTTAACCAATATTCATTCGGACTTCGGATAAATGTGAAATATAATGAAATGACTCATCCAAGTCATTCTTATAAGAAAAAAAGACTAATTATCATTATTAGAGCGTCTTCAAATCTTAATGTTAAGATCTCCCAAGATCAACTTCATTGAGAGGATCCTAGATGTTCATTTGAGTTACTTAATGGTTATACATACCATCAATATACAACGTAATCAATGATTTAAGGCAAAAAACTAATTAATGAAATAGATACAATATTAATAAAATCAAACAGATTTTAGAACAAAAAAATCATTTAATTGTAATGTTGAACAAATAACCTAAGCCACAACATCCATGAGTGGAACTACTAAAAAGAAGACTACAGTGCATTGCCCTACAGGTCAGACATTAGTCAATATTCTGACAAGCAATCCCCCGTAAATTATAGCCCTAATGGCAAAGCTGAGTGCTCTGTCAACTTAATTAGCATTGTTCCATTTTCTGGATGACAGGTAAGAATAGCATCTGATATTATATATATATATAAATGTATATAGGTATTTATATACCTGAATAATACAAATATGTACACCACCCATATAAACTATATTGCTGAAGTAGGGGGGACAGATAAGGAAGGGAGAAGACTATTTTGATTGGACGTCTTTCATATAATAACGTAAAAGATATTTTGACAAATCTCAAGATTTGACAAGTTATAATTTATTCATATTTTCACATAAAAATATATGTTTTATATCATACTAACATTTCCGTTTGATCACATTAATGCATTTTACATTTAAGGGGCGCACCTTTGTTCGATGCATGTTCAAGTAACAAATATAGGGCTCGCAACTTCCCAAGACTTGATCTATTTCAATTAAAATATTCAAGGCTCGTAATTTTAGATCACAATGAACGTTCATGTTTACTGAGCCTCAAATTGAATCATTCTACGTTCTATGAAGGAATTTATTTTGACAGGAATAATTATAGACAGTAGCAATATGTATTTTCTTTCATTTTTTTACAAAGCCCCTTGATGGTTTTGTCAGCATAAAAAAAAAACCTGTAGCGCTTCAGTGCATCACTATTTTTATGATGTTTATTTTGACCAGGCAGCTGCTAAGCTGACCTTGATTTGTCATTGTTGTTTTTCTCCTATTAAAATAAAGTCGTGTATCTCCCATTCTCAACGGATCCTTATCATTCGATTACATTGGTGACCCCTTCAGAAAAAAACACGCAGCCAGGTCAGGATGGAAGACGCAAAGCACGATTTGGAGAGTAGGAATCAAACCATCCCGACGAAGGAGCCCTCAACAGGATCTTCCGGGGAGCCTCATCACTCCAGGGACATCTTCACTACTCCGGCGCAAACACACCCGGAACGGAACCCGCCTTTCAACTCCTCGGACATTTCATCTGTTACACAAGTCCGACTCCCGGAGTTCTGGGTCAGCGACCCCCAAATGTGGTTTGGGCAAGTAGAAGCTCTTTTTAAATCGAAGAGAATTACCTCTTCAGAGTCTAAATTTAATCATGTGGTGGGAGCCCTAAGTCTAGAAGTGGCTACGGAGGCTAGGGATCTAATAATCAATCCTCCGTCTAGGGACCCATTTGAGGCTTTGAAGAACGCACTTATTGAGAGGCTGTCGGCGTCGGAACAACGTCGACTTCAACAGCTCTTGTTGACCGAGGAACTGGGAGACAGGAAGCCATCTCAACTCTTACGTCGCATGCGACAGCTAATAGGCACGGCTGCAGTGGATGATAGCATTTTAAAACCCCTTTTCATCCAACGCCTCCCTACTACTGTGGCTACAGTGGTTACTACGTCAACGGCAGGTTTGGATGAGTTGGCTGTCTTGGCCGATAAGATAATGGAGGTTTCTTGCCCTAGTGTCTCGCAGGTTGGCGCATCTCCTCCTACGGGTCTCCAACAGCTTGAAAGGAGAATATCGAGCTTAGAGGAAGCAATCAGGAACCTTGCCCTTAATAATGGGCGTCGACCCAGTAGGAGTGGATCCCGTAATAGAAATAACTCTTCGGGACTGTGTTACTTTCATAATCGTTTTAGACAAAAGGCAAATAGATGCGTAAGTCCTTGCACTTGGCAGGGAAACTCCAAAGGAGTGATGTAATGGCGACACACATCCCTCCTTCAACCGGTAGTCGTCTTTTCTTTATCAGTGACAGAAATACGAAGCAACAATTTCTTGTAGACACTGGAGCTGAAATAAGCGTTATAAAGGCTTCTTTCAAAGACCGGCAACAATCTAGAGGATACACACTAACAGCAGCTAACGCCACACCCATAGCAACGTATGGCCAACGTTCGGTCACCTTGGATTTGGGCCTTCGGCGTACATTTAGATGGATATTTGTCATCGCTAATGTCAGCCATTCTATTATAGGCGCAGATTTCCTCAGCTATTTTGACTTAATGCCAGACATTCGACGGGCCAAGCTGATTGATGGCATAACAAAATTAGCAGCTGTAGGGATACCCACTTCCCTTTCATCAATAAATTTAACCACTATTCCAATATCCTCTGACCCTTTCCACAACATTTTTAAGAAATTCCCTTCTCTAATGGTTCCAGCAAATTTCAATACAGCTTGCACGCACGACATATATCATCATATAGAGACGAAAGGTCCACCAGTTCACGCCAAAGCTAGAAGACTTCCTCCCGACAAACTTAAAGCAGCGAGAGACGAGTTTAACCACATGCTCGAATTGGGGATTATCCGTCCGTCTTCAAGTCCTTATTCCTCTCCTCTGCACATGGTTCCCAAGAAAAATGGAGACTGGAGACCTTGTGGAGATTATCGAGCCTTGAATGCTTGTACGATTCCAGATCGATATCCGATCCCCCACATTCAGGACTTTACCGCGCGTCTACGAGGTTCATCTATATTTTCCAAAGTTGACTTAGTTCGAGCATATCACCACATCCCTGTCCTAGAAGACGATATCCCCAAGACGGCTGTTACCACACCTTTTGGCATGTTTGAGTTCATCCGTATGCCATTTGGACTCCGCAACGCAGCTCAGACTTTCCAAAGGTTTATTGATCATGTATTATTTGGACTTGATTTCTGTTACGTATATTTGGATGATATTTTAGTCGCCAGCAATTCAGAGTCACAACATAGGGAAGATCTCAGGAAACTTTTTGAGCGCCTCCATCAATACGGTTTGATAACAAATCCTGACAAATGTGAACTCGGCAAGAAATCAATAGTTTTCTTGGGACATGTCATAGACCACGAAGGAATCAGGCCAGTGCAGGATACAGTGCAAGCAATTGTCGATTTTCCCCGTCCTTCATCTCTACGTCAACTGCGAGAGTTTATCGGAATGCTAACTTTTTATCATAGATTCCTCAAGGACTGTGCAAAGATATTGGATCCGTTGTATTGTATGTTGGGAGGACACAAAGAAAGGAATTTAACTCTGACTTGGTCTGCTGATGCCATCTCCGCATTTAATAGCGCGAAGAAAGCCATCACTGATGCTACTCTTCTAGCTCACCCGTGCTCTTCTGCCCCACTTAACATTATGGTTGATGCTTCTGATATTGCAGTTGGTGCTGTCTTACAACAAGACACACCAAATGGATTGCAACCTTTGGCATTCTTTTCAAAAAAGCTCAAACCACCCGAAACTAAGTATAGCACTTTTGGACGTGAGCTACTAGCAATATATCTGGCGATCAAACATTTCCGCTATTTCATCGAAGGGAGGGAATTTTTCGTCCTAACAGATCACAAGCCATTAACCTTTGCCCTTAAATCCTCATCCGATAAAAAATTACCTCGTGAAATACGACATCTTACCTACATTTCAGAGTTCACTAGTGACATTCGTCATGTTGGAGGGGCTGAGAACAAGGTTGCGGATGCACTTTCGAGACCTGCGCTCAATGCAGTGTCAAAATTTGACATGGAGGCTCTGGCGGAGCTTCAACGAGATGATGAGGAGCTTTTATCACTACAGGCTTCGAATGACACATCACTCAAGTTCCAGCGACTTCCATGTGTTTCAAGCACTACAAACATCATATGTGACGTCTCCACTGGCACGGCTCGCCCTTTTGTCCCTTCAAAAATGAGACGGAACGCCTTCGAATCTCTCCACAGCCTTTCGCACCCGGGAGCATCACCAACAATCAAGCTAGTCACCGATCGTTTTGTTTGGCCTTCCATGAAGAAAAACATACGACAATGGTGCAAGGAATGCTTGCATTGTCAACGGGCCAAGCTCTCACGGCACACCAAGTCGCCAGTAGGGAGCTTTCACCAAACCGGTGAGAGATTTTCGGAGATTCATGTGGACATAGTTGGCCCTTTTCCAGTCACACGCGGTTTTAAATACTTGCTCACAATAGTGGATCGATTCACCAGGTGGCCTGAAGCTTTGCAAATGGAGGACATGAGTGCGGAAACAGTCGCAAGGACATTTTTGGAAGGGTGGTATAGCCGTTATGGTGCCCCAGTCAAGATAACGACGGACCGTGGACGCCAATTTGAATCTAATCTTTTCAAAAAGCTCAATCTTCTCATGGGCTGCCAACATTTTAAGACAACTGCATATCACCCCGCAGCAAATGGTATGGTGGAGCGCATGCATCGGCAATTAAAGGCATCACTACGAGCAGCGAATAGTAATTGGCTCGAAGCTTTACCCCACGTTTTATTAGGCATGCGATCAGCGCTAAAGGAAGACATTGGGTACGCTCCCAGTCAACTCGTATATGGAACATCTCTTCGTCTTCCTAGTCAATTCTTTGAAAAACTTCAACAAAGTCTGTTGCGGATGTCTCCAATTTTGCCGAACGATTACAACTGACTATGTCAAGGATAGCACCGACAGATACAAGAGACCAACATCGCCCTTGGTTTATTCCTCGGGAATTGAAGGAGGCAACTCATATTTTTCTTCGTTCGCCCCCGATTGGTAAAGCTCTAGACCCTCCTTATAGAGGTCCGTTCAAAGTGGTGGACCGCACTGACAAAACCTTAAAGATCGACAAGGATGGAACCCAAGAAACCGTCAGCATCGATAGGGTTAAGCCGGCTTTCCTACCTTCAGAGACCTTGCCAACAACTCTACAAAGCCCCGCCATCACAACAACTTCTTCTGGTCGCCAGGTCAAGTTCCCTATAAGATATCATGCTTAACTTCGTAAAACATTGGGGGGAATACTGTAGCGCTTCAGTGCATCACTATTTTTATGATGTTTATTTTGACCAGGCAGCTGCTAAGCTGACCTTGATTTGTCATTGTTGTTTTTCTCCTATTAAAATAAAGTCGTGTATCTCCCATTCTCAACGGATCCTTATCATTCGATTACAAACCTTTCCTGGCACGGCATAAAACATAACTTTCACCATTTCATACATAGACTTATTTAAATGACTGTAAGTAGCTTTTCATCTTAGATAATCTACTTTAAAATGATGAAAATATTATTCTCATTCCATCATACAAAAAAACATATTTTTTGATGGTGTATAAAACAAGAAAATGCTAAAATCGAATTTGACAAAAATTGTTTTTAAGCTTGTATGTTTTAACAATGACTTTTATATACGTGTGTTCCTTCGTTCTCTTCTACATGCATAGAGCATGGAAACAAGGATAAAGAAACTATGTCTATAATAAACAGAGGAATCACTTCATTCCTTGAAGAATTAATTTGTTTGTTTATTTTGTGCACGGTTTTCATTGGTTGTATAATTGAAAAATAAATATATATTGGAATACATCAAAGATCATGGAACTTCTTCGTGTTTTATACACACATTATTCAAGGAAATCTATGAATGTGCGAGTTTGTTTTTCACCTTTTATAATTAAAAGTTTGAACTTTATATAGGTGGCTGTAAATTTGTTGACCATACCATATCTTAGGTATTGCATGGGAGAAAACGGGAGCTGCAGTCTCAAATTGGGATCATCGGTTCATAAAAGCACAAAAACTTTGTAAAACCTGGAGGGACCAAAGTCTTCATGACCGTGTGATGCTATATGATACTCAATATATACATAGCAACATCCGTTCCTTCAGTCGCCGAAAAAGCAATCAAGGTAGAGGAAAGTTGGCTTAGAAACTTATTTCATCTGAGATTTCTTCCTGCTCTGAAAAGGCCACGTTCTCAATTGGGAAGAGGGCTTGCCTTATTAGGAAATATTTTACCGAGATGTTATATGAGGGTTTTTACAGACATTTTAATTAAACCCAACAAAGAATGGAGAGGTTTTGTCGGCGTTTTTTTTGTTTTTAAAATCTTATGTTTGACACTCCTTTATCCAATAATATTTTAGTCCGTTTCTCTAGTAAATGGGGTGCAGCTCAAAGAGTTTTATGGAAATTAATACCGTATTTCGACTCCAACAGTGTCATAGATATTATACGCCAAAAATTTAATAAGGCTCCATTCTTCAGGAACTTACCTACTCCAGAAGAACTCGAAACATAGCCATTCAAACAAACATTTTTACTATTCACGATATCTCTTGAAAAGAGAATCAGCTTTTAATACAGGAAGGTTTTTGTTTCCCCTAAGAGAAAAAGTGCTCTCAATCATCTTCCTTTAACTCCATGGTGGATGAAGTTTATTTACACAAGATCGGAATACTCAGACGCTATTGGCCTCCCGTCCTCTTGGGACCGGATGATTAGACATTCTCTTTTAGAAGTTTATGACGGTCGACATTTTACATCACAATTTTTAATCTCTGCTAATCTTCTACGCTTTTTCAGTCCACTTAAAATTGTGGTAAATTATACAATGATACTCTTCATGCTATTATCGATTGTCCCATGTTAATTATTTTGAGGTCATTTTTAGAGCTAAATTATGTTTTCATTTCGAATTTTAGGCTAGACTTTGTGAAAGCTTATATAATCTTCGGCTCTTTTAAACATTTTTAATATAACTCTCCAGAAGAAAAAGCTATTTTATCAGCTATTAGGAACTTTAAATCATTTATAGGACAAAAATTGACCTATGGTAAGTGTGTGGATGTTACTAACTTAAGAGTAATTATGATATCCGCTGCAGCGATATATTGTACCCTGGAAATTAAGATCCCCAATGTCCGTGATGATTCCTGGACATATGCGTTTAGGATAATACGCTATTTCCCTTCGAACTCTGCCCGACATCTCCAAGCGTTGAAAAGGATTTTTTTAAAGACTTTATTTGCTTAGAGTAGTTATATATAAAAATACATAAATAAACATTATAGTTTAAAATTAAAACTCTAAACATAAGTCAAACAACGGTTAAAAACAATCATTAGAATAAAAAACACGTTAAATAACAACAGATTAAAAGAAACGCAGTAACAAAGAAATTTTAAAAAGAGTATAAAGAAGTAACATTGGCTCATACATTTAAAAATCTTTGATAGTTTTTATATCGGCGGATAAGTCGTTGAAGAAATTTCAGACTCCATTGGCGCCATCAGGGTAAAACTTTATCAATTCGCCGGCGTAGTCCATTGGGTCTCCGAAGCACAGGGAATTTTCATTGCTAACAGGGAATAACGTGCAGAGGTAGATATTAAAATAGCTCTTATGGAGTGTTGATCCAGGGGATGAGAAGTAGCCAGTTGTTCCGCTAAAAGACTTCTGATGCTTGACAAAGCATATTCAATAGCTTGTGTCTTTGGATTGTTGGAGCGTTTACAGCTTACTCCGAATAAAAGAATCGGTGTAATATACTTTTCTGTTATACCTCTAAGATTTAGTTTTATAAATTGTCTTAAAATGTTGAGGGCAGGACAGAGAGCAAAAGCATGATACACGGAGTTATATACAACTTTCCACAATCCTTGCAGGGCGAATTAAAATATAAACATCCAGAAGAAATTTGAAACTGAGCCGTAAATCGTTTTCCATGATTCACTTTTGTGATAGAAGATAGTAGTTTCCTTTTCCATGAGATCGGTAATTGCAAATCTTTTAAAATTTGTTCACAATTATATCTGCATCTTCTTTGAAATTTCCATTGTATGATATTCTTGCAAGCCAAGGAATTGGCATTAAATGTATAGATGCTGCATTTTTTTTATTTAAAAGAGAACTTTCCGCAGTTAAAAATGGACTTTTGTTTTATGTCATGTATAGATAAAATGTCAGAAGAGAATGCTTCCAATTCTAATTTTTGGGGGCTCTTAAGATTTTTAAAGAAAAACTTTTTTTAAGATTTTCCCTGACAATATCTATCGTTGAAGACGAATAAAAAGATGCCTCTCCCTTCCACAGTATTCTCTGGGCAGCAGCGAGGGAATAAGAAAACGAACTTATCCTACCATTCATGAAGTCGGTGCCTACCAAAAGCCATGTATATGAAGGTGTTGAAGAGAAGTAATTCCGCCATTCCTTATCTGGATACCTCGATAAGTCAATATAATTTTTTTGGTAGATCTTGGGTATGACCACAGAAAGACTGGTCAGTCCACCCCCCATTAAATTATTAGGTCTTTTCAGTGAAGGAACGTAACTTGAATGAAAAAGTTTGGGAAGCCATATTTTTTCTTCCTCAATAGCTCTCTCTGCAAGCTACGGAATGGCTGTAGCCTTATATAATGTTGCTGGTACGACCTTGAAGTTATAAAGGTCAATCCTTTGTTGAAGATTAAGATTCCTCCATCTTCTAATACTATTATGTATGAAGGATTTTAAAACTTTATAACAAACTCATCGTTGAAGCTTAGGACTGTTTTTATTATTCAATTTTTTCAGGTTTAATAATTTATATTAATAAATTATTGTTGTTTTTTAATGTCTCTTTTGAATGATCACTTTTTATTGTATTATGTGTATATATATATTTTTGTCTTTTAATAGGAAAATAATTATGAACTAAAATGTTTATTTTCCTATTTTATATTCAGTTTCATGTTTATTGTTTTTATATATATATTCAAGCTGAATAAAGATCTTACCGTGGAGAAAAAATAATAACAACTAAACTTGGTTCCATGTTCAATATCTTTCAAATAGTTTTTATCGAGGTAAATATTGTATCAGTACGGGTTTTTTCATGTTTTTAATAATAGTGAACATCAATAATATATTAATAGTATTATTGTTTTGTGACGTATCAAAAATGTTTTGCTCTTTCATACATTTGATTTGTAAATATTTGCTGGGTTTAAATTGTACTCATCTGTGTTTGGAATTTCTAATTAATTTATAAAGCTTAGCATTTTTTTATTCATTTTTTGAGAGTTGTTCTTCCATTTAATTAAATAATATATATAATTATAGTTTGATATCGATATTTAGGCTGACATATATATATATATATATATATATATACATAAGGGTATTATTCGATATCTATTATATATATATATATATATATATATATAATATATATATATATATATATATATATATATATATATATATATATATATATATATATATATATATATATATTATTAGGGTTGTTCATATTTTTCAAATGTTTGAAATGTTAGCAACAAAGTGGATTTTCTGTTTCTTGGTGATAAAAGAAGACGACATACAAAGTTTGAACAAAATCGGTCAACATTACGAGGTCGCGCAACGAGGTCAAAGTTTTAAAAATTTAGTAAAAATATAGTTTCCGCAAATTTCTTCAAAATGGTGGACGTTACAGACTTCAATAATAATTATTAATTTAAAGGAAATCTATTTACTACCAGACGTATGTTTGATGTTTTTTTAATAAACAAAGTTTTCAGTAAAAACAAAGAAAAAATAGAGTGTGTATTGTTAGCTTATTTCATAGCTTTTTTGTGTCAATTAACTTCACTCGCCTGTAGAAGATGATTTGTTCGCTTCAGAGTAAAATAGTACTTTTAAGTTTAGTAAACCTTAGATGATAAATCCAAAAATGACCTTGGTTGCATTCTATCAATTCAGAATTCAGTACAATCTGAGTTTACATCATATGATTCAGAGCCTGTATTGACCTATAAGAAATCGATTATGAAAAAAAAATCATAATGTGTTTCTTAGATGTGCGTCAAGGTATCCTCTCAAAATTTTACTTTGTCTCTGACGCATTTATAATCCATTATATGCGTCATTTTGTACGCGAGATAGGCTTTTTTTAATGTACATATAACTCTCTACTTATTAAATTGACATGATTTAGTATACCAAAATATTAAAGCTGATTAACCAAGCTTTCATTGATATATTTTGTGTTCTAAAAATCGCTATACTTTAAGAGATATAAGCAAATACGTACTCGCCCCCAAAAATTGATCTTTTGATATGAGAATATACGATTACCATCTGGTAACTGCTGTTAGTGTTACCTGGATAGAAAGAGAAAGGAAGGGGGAGGGAGTATTATATATATATATATATACAGAGTGGCTAGGCAAAAATGTCCGGTTGATAAGTTTGTTTCTTGTGCGCAGAGCGTACGTAAAAATTCAAAACAAGTAAATCAGCTACGCTTTTGAAACAAATAGCTACAATTTATAACTTTAAAAAATATCTCTCAGACCAGAATGAGTGTTCAGCAAGCGAAAAGACAACGGATTCACGATTTGCTTGACGCACAAATAAATCAAGTCGATATTGCCCGGATCGTTGGCGTTGATATCCGTACTGTCCGTCGTATCCAGCAAGCCAAAAATGATGGTAAAGGCTTCAACAGAGCTCCTGGATCTGGTGGCCATAACAAAAAGCAGACAGACGACTTTCTCAATGAAGTTAAGGCCAAAGTTGAATCGGACCCCACCATCAGCCTAAACCGTCTCTCAAAAGAGTTCAACGTGTCCAGGCGCACAATCTAGCTGGCTGCCAAGGATGATTTGGGCTTGCAATAATTCGTTCGGACCCACAGACAGCTATTGACAGCAGCAGCGATGGAGAAGAGGCTCGATAGGTGCAAGATCATCCTAAATTGGTTGAAAAAGAAGCCGTGTCTCATCAAAATATTTTCAGACGAAAAGATCTTCACGGTGGACCAAGTTTACAATCGCAGAAATGATCGATGGCTTGCTAAGCAACGTGAGGATGTCCAAGGAGTCTTCAGGACCAAGAATCCCCAGCAAGTGATGGTCCTTGGTGTATTCAGGTCCGACGGAAAGAAGATGCCTCCATTCTTCTTTCGGCCGGACGAGAAGATCGACACCGAGGCCTACTACAAAGTCCTGAGGTATACTGTTCTGCCATGGTAAAAAAAAACTACCCCACCGGTCACTATATGTGGCAGCAGGATGGTGCACCATCTCATATGGCGGCTAAGAACCAAAAGTTCTGCAAGGACAATATGGCCCATTTCTGGCCGAAGAACTTCTGGCCACCGTCATCCCCGGATCTAAATCCGCTGGATTTTTTCTGGTGGGGCGCAATTGAGAACAAGACCAACCGGACCCCTCACCTCAATCTTGACTCTCTGAAGGCCACCATCATCAAGGAGTGGACAACTACCCTGAGAAACACATTATAAATGCCTGCAAACGCTTCCAGCCCCGCCTCGAAGCCGTCGTGAAGGCCAATGGAGGCCATATTGAATAATTTAGATCCTTTTATATACTACTTAAAGCCAAATAAATTTCAGTTCCATAGAAGCAACCAATTAAAAATTAATTAAGTATATATATATATATATGTCTGGAAGGATGATAAAATGTTAAATGGTTAAGTACTATTTTTTACTTCTAGGTAGAAGGAAAATTGGATGACCGTTTAGGACGAGTGACCTCTAAACACATGTGACCGTTAACACAGTGTTTTCGGTACATATATATATATATATATATATATCAGGAAACGACCGGGTACCCGGCCCGGGTCCCGGCTGATTTTGAGTGTCTCGGCCCGGCCTGTTCGTTCTCCATTCTGAAAGTGTCGACGTTTTTTTAGAAACGAATTTTTAAAATTTAAAAAATATATCTAAAATTTTCTTATGAAATTATTTTCTGAAAAAACGTCGTCACTTTGAGTATGAAGAAGGAACGAAAATATAATAAAGTCCTGGTCGGTTTTGGTCGGGCCGGCTTGAAAATTTAAGTCTTGGAACGGGTCCCGGTGAAAATTTGTGTCCGTTCGTTTTCCGACATAAATATATATATATATATATATGTTGCGGGCAATATGAAAAATCGGGCATTATGAATAATGCCCGACTCTGCGGGCAATATGGAAAATAATTATTTTCATGTTTTACGAGCTCATGCTTCATTTTTTGAAATTGTGTGTATAACCATGAATAATATCAACGTAATTCTGGGTTAAAATATAATTATGAGCCCTTCAAAAGGTAATTATAGGTGTATTTTTGTTGGAAAAAAATTACCGTCTGATAATATGCAGCGTCCGATAATTAAAGCCATTTTTATTCTGTGTTGATATTATCTTTCACTGTCTGTTTGTGCTTTGTTCTTGTCTTTGTGCTGAGTCTTAAAAGTTGATGGAAAATAATAATTATTCATATTGCCAAGTCAGTCTGGACATCCTCTATCACTCTTTGGACCCCTTTCGGTAGAGATATCGGCCCTTGGACTTCACTTCATAGGGACACCTTCCCTTTACTCCGGGATCTTTTGGCCGTCGGATCCTCCTTTGGATCTCAACTCGTTGGGAACAACAAGTCTGTCGTCTTCTGTGGGACCTAGGGACATCATCGTTGGAGCATCATCCGACTTCCCTGGACGGACTGATATGTTGTTGTTTTTTTGGAGGATCCGTTAACTTCCGGATCCGGTGTTCTTTTGAGCATTTTTGGACTCTTTTTACCACTATTTCCATTCTCCGAAATGATTTTTTTCATACAAATAAATTGAAATATATTACAACCATAAAGCTCAACAATCCGATCTCTGTTTCATTATTTATTTAACTGAATTTTAATACAAATAATTATCAAATAATATCACTTATTAAGACACGTATTACTAGTGGCATTTACTATTGCAAAGCAGCCCGGTTTTTTGCAAATACATCTGTTTGTACTACAAAGGGTCGACTGTGTGCAATCGCATTTAAAAAAGCCCTGTCCATTTCCGTCTGATAAAATAGATGCAGTTGATCGTAGACAAACTCAATCGCAATTTACGGTCCTTAAGTATTTCTTCTATAGAAAAGTAGTACCACCAAATTTATGCCAGTATTGTACAAGTCTATAAAGTTATTTTATTTAAATTCCTTACCAATAGACTTTTTAAATGATTTATTGAAAATTTATTAATATACAAAATATGCCCTTTGTTATATAACTATAATTCATTATTGAGGTAAAAGGGTGAAATGAATTGTTACATAGATAATACTAAAAGTTACATAAGAACAGTAGAATAGATTTGTAAGAAGACTAAAAAGGGTAAAAACGTTATGGATATTGAAGAAGGGGTGTTGATAGCGGTGATACATACTTTAACTTAAAAAAGTAGCACCTCCGCGATAAACTAAACTCCTCAACGCTCAGGATTCAGCGTAAAGACGAACATAAGCATAAACAAACAGTTAAAGATCAACAGAGATACATAATTATAATGGTATCAATTACCGTGCATCGCATATTAATGAACAACTGACTTTTTTCAGCAAAAAACCATATAATTGACTTAAAGAAGACTCAAAACTGCATTTGAGTTTTATTTTATTAATTTTTATGTTTCAAATAGAAAATAAAGTACATTAGGCTGGTAGAACATCAATTATTATTATTCATTCAATTGACCGATATTAGGACCCTTATTCACACTGCCCGGGCAATATGAATAATTATTATTTTCCATCAACTTTTAAGACTCAACACAAAGACAAGAACGATAGCACAAACAGACAGTGAAAGATCAATATCAACACAGAATAAAAATGGCTTTAATTATCGGACGCTGCATATTATCGGACGGTAATTTTTTTCTCCAACAAAAATACACCTATAATTACTTTTTGAAGGGCTCATAATTATATTTTAACCCAGAATTACGTTGATATTATTCATGGTTATACACACAAATTTCAAAAAATGAAGCATGAGCTCGTAAAACATGAAATATAATTATTTTTCATATTGCCCGCAGAGTCGGGCGTTATTCATAATGCCCGCTTAGTAGGCATTATTCATATTGCCCGGCATTATGAATAATGCCCGATTTTCCATATTGCCCGCAACATATATATATATATATTATAACAACTCAAAATGGAAATTAGTCCCGTAAAAAATTATTTTGTTATTCCATCCCTTTGAACAATGAGCTCACCCATACAACATGTATGAACCATTCATTTGATGAAATATAGATAAATATATAGTTTTTAAAGAGAGAGAACATACAACCAGGCAACATAGTTACATTTAGTCCTATTAAAAATCAGCTTGTATATGTACAAAAAGCGGTTTTAATATTCCTCATGGATCATTAGCTTTTAATAATTTAAAATGGGGACTAAGTACTTTGAAAATGCAATAATAAGCTCCTGATATGGATCATTGCACACAAAGCTCTATTGACACTCCTTTATTTACGGTGCTTAATAAGTTGTGTGTACATAATATTTTGAAAGTAATTTCAAAAGCCACCACAAATAAGTACAAATTGAAAATCTACTGTAAAATGTGAAAAAAATATTAGTATTATATGATACTTTTTTTTATAGAACGACCTCTTATTTATTGAATTTAATATTACTTTATTTAAATAAATGAGGTATGAGGTATTTAAACCTCAACTGGTAATATAGTTAATTTATTTTATTTATATTAAGAAATGAGGGTCATTTAACAAAATATATATCTTATACAATTTATAATAATATATACCTATATGTAAATTTTCAATTCAAATCATTCCTTTTTTTTTTTCTCCCCTTATTGTTTAGATGTTATATTATTTTTTATAAAAAATATATAAGTAAAATAACATTATACTTTATAATAAAATCTAAAGAAAAGGTAAAACAATAAACAAAATATACCCAAAATGGCTATCTATTTATTTAATATTTTTTTGCATAATTTTAAGATATTCTTTTGATTTGGATGGATAAAATTTGATGATGGCTTTCCCTTCGCATGGACCCATGAATCCTCGGTGTCGGAGGGGATCTATACGGGGATTCGGGCGGCAGCTGAGAGCATCACAGATCGAAGAAGAATAGAATGTTTTACCATTTCTTTTTTTCGTCAAACAACTCGCTATGGTGGCTTTGGAGTTTTCTTTAAAATATATTAGTTATTATAAAGAGAACTTTTTACGCTTGTAGGAAAAATACTTGTTTGTTTGGTCCCCAATAAGAATAAATATATAGTTTATGACGTAGGAAAACAAGAATGCGATTTGTCAAGTGAAAAAATTATGGTGACGGATGAATTCACAAGAGGCTTATATTAAAAACAATATGGACTACAATCAAATGATCAAGTTGAACAGAAAATTATTTTCCAACAATAGGAAGGAATAATATCTTGAAATGTATTACTCCATCAATAAACTATTTCTTAGAACTGGGTACTACATTTACAGATGTTTTTGAGTAGTACTCACAATATAAAATAATAAAACATCTGTTGGTGAATCTAATTTTCTTTCCTTTGTGCGTCTATTGATTCAGAAAGGATTTGCTCAAGGCCAATCGTCAATCATAATAGAAATAAAACTATAAAAAGTCGAGTTGGACGATGTTATTAGTTTTATTAATAATTTTAATAATATTGACGGTGGGTTTTATATAATTAAAATTGTTGTAAATATTATTCTTAGTATGGGAGGCCTTATTACCTCCGCCGAAGGAGGTATTGTTTTCACTGGCGTGGTTTGTTGTTTGTTGGTTGTTTGTTTGTCAGCAGGATAACTCAAAAAGTACGGAACGGATTCGGATAAAACTTTGTGGAGTTGTTGGAAATGCCAAAAGTAACAAGTGATTAAATTTTGGCATCTCTGAGTGCAGAATTAAGATGCAAAACGAGCTAAATACTAATAAATATTTCAAGTTAGCCTACTCTGCCAATAGATGTATAGCTGTGCTGTAAAATCGGGTGCCGGGAGCGTCTTCTCTCGGAATTTCCGTCGAGGGAACCCTCCCCGTCCCTCTACGCCGCCCCAGTCGTGAAAAATCCGCCTCGGAAGGTTCATAAGGACCCCGTGACGGCGGAGGTTTGCACTCTCTGAGTGTATATATACCTCTAGTTTATAAAAATGTTCTTGATCTCTTTTCACTTACATTTTGATTATGTGTCTACCCTTTTTTTTTCTTTTTGGTGTTATTTGTTATATTAAGATAGAGGAAGGTGGAGAAATCATAGAGATATAAGCATATAGAGAGATTATTCCCTACAAAAGCAGAGAAACATCGTTCAGCTGTCGCTTGCGTCCAATATAAACAAAGTAATTTGACCTACGTCATCGTAAGTTGATCATAGACATAGAAAGATTTGTTTATATTTGGGCACAATGACATATTTCTCTGAAGGATCCAATAAGCTCTCTATGTCTTTATATTTCTATGTATTAAATGAAGAAGAGGGATTTACATCTCCCTCTAAAGATATCTATATACGGTTCATTATTATTATTATTATTGAAGCCCGTCCCTGCCTTTAAAAGAAGGAGTTCATAAGGAACTTTTTAGTAGGAGTCAATTCAAAGACTTCATCATTCCAAATGGCATTGATAATGGCCCTTGTAGTGGTTATTAAATATAGAATTCCGAGTACTAAGCTATTAGTAAGATACAGACTGTTATTCCAACAGATACTTTAGTCCTTCACGTTCCTTTCCGATCTAGAAATCACGTTTGATATCACTAACTACTATTATTGAATGGAAGACTTACTATGGATTACTTTGTGTCTTTTTTTCAATCCTTCACGTTCCTTTCCGATCTAGAAATCACGTTCGGGAACCCCAGTTTTATATCCATAACTACTACTAATATTGAATGAATGAATTGCTGTCGATTATTTTTGTGTTTTTCTGATCACCAAGTAACTTCATTTCTTGAACCAGTAGAAAAGGATAGTTTTTTATGATTTCGTCTCATACGAATTATTATATTTATCGTTTTCTTTCTTTGTTTGTTGAAGGGTAGAACCATGTAAAGACTATTTTTGTGATCCAAGGTTAATACTTAATATATCGATCATAGTATTTTCCCAGTGATACACACACGTAATATTCATCCAAGATAACTCAACCTCGAAATACCAAATAGATAATAAATGTTGCAATTCCGAAGAATCGCTGGAATCTGACCGGAGGTCTATGAAGTCATTGGTTAAATCAAATTAGAGATATTTCTTTGTCCCATGAAAATTTAAAATCTTTGTCTTTTTATGGCATAATATAATAGATATATATAATATATATATATATATATATATATATATATATATATATATATATAATATAAACGGATTGGGAAAAATTTATCCACCGGGACAATTATACCCTCGCCAGCTTATACAGGCCCCAATAGGAGGCTGTCAACGTTCGTTTAGTTTCTTGAGGCCAGCGGCTCACCGGGAATAGTCCGGTACTCCCGCTGGCCACTCCACCCCTATATATATATATATACAGGCCCGGCAGCAGGCCCAGGCCTTTGGGGGACCTTACAGTTGTTATGGGGTGCACAGTTGGCACATTCATACAAAATCGGGCCCACGTCACTCAGTGGTGGGCGGGCCTACGTCACTCGGTGGGCGCGCTGCCCCCCCCTCAGGCCCGCCCATCCCGCCGGGCATGTATATATATATAAGGGCGTTCCATTAATTTGTTCGCGGCTACTGTAACTTGGAAATGGCTTGAGATACGGAAGGTTTCTTTTATCACTTTTGAATGTAGTCACCGTTGCAAGCAATTACATCATTCCACCTCTTCAACCACTTCTCTTGAATGCCTCTGTGAAGTCTCTTTGGGGATGGCTCTGAAGATGCGGCCGACGGAATTCTTCAAGTCCTCTCCACAAGTAAATGACGATCCTCCAAGCTCTTTTTGAGATAAGAGAAGAGCCAAAAGTCACAAGGCGCAAGGTCTGGACTATAAGGAGGGTGAGGAACTAGCACAACACCTTTGCCCTTCAGGAAGTTGGTCGTGGCATTGAACGTATTCACACGAGCGTTGTCATGATGAAGGCGGGAAACTCCATTTCTTCTTCAAGGGCCTCTTCCGTGCCAGCTTGTGGTTGCACTCCTTGACAGACACAATGTAGGCGGCTGAGTTGATGGTGTTAGAGGTGTAAGTAGGGTAGACAACACATTGGTTGTCAAAGAAGACAGTGGCCATGATCTTCTTGGCCGAGAGAACCCCCTTGGCTTTCTTTGGAGGTCTTGAGCCCTTTGGAAGCCACTGCTTTGACTGTTGCTTCATGTCTGGTGTGTTGGTAATGCACCATGTCTCATCAACTATGATGATTGAGTCCAAGAAGCTGGGGTCTATATATATATATATAAAGGATTTTTTGTGTAAAATTTACAAAGATAACGGCAGTAAATCGAAAAATCTTATTGGACATCATTGAACCGATCATCTACAAAGGGATAAGGACTGAGGACACTTAAGAAAGTGTGGCTCTCAAAAGCAATAGATTACAATCAATGTGAATTCATCGTTAATGGACTTGCAATTCATACAATGAATACAATTATGTATTCCTCCTTAATACAATCTGTTAAGCATTTTTTTTGTTGTTGAGATAAACTCCACATTATTTAATTGCTCGCATAAATCAAGTTTAATGTATTTCTGGGACGCTAAAGTTCTGTTGTTTTAATCCCATTCCCTAATTCTTTCGTCTCTATCTCCCATTTTATATATAATAGCCCGTAGCTTAGAAATCCATATAAGAAAAGGAGATATTTTGTCCTTTACATTAAAAACCTGGATTAATAGCACTTTGTGCCGTGCATAGGAAGGCGGATAAGTTTTTATATTAACTAAAAGGGGTTTCCCTGGATTTTATTACGTAGATAAATAAATACAAGAACATTTTATAATGGGTATTGTAAACACGGTTGAAATAAGATGGAACGCCAAGAACACAATGTTCATGCTACAATCACATATTTTCAGCAATGATTATATCCGTGCCTAAATCTTCAAGAATTTATACTATGAACTCAACCTAAATGCTAGTTTAGACATATATTTTTTAAGCTCAATAATGATAAGCATTTATCAAGTTCTATTGGTGCTTTGATCTTTACAATTCTGGATTTCAAAGTTCGTAAGCTCAAGGGCTAATCTGCACGTACCACATATTGGTAGATTAAACGTGATATATAGTTTCTTATGTCAAAGTAACTAGGATTTGCAGGAAATATAATTTGACGATTCAATTGAAATTTTGTATGAGTGTCCAACTTTCTTCGTGTTATTTTGATACACATTCTGGGATTTTGAAATATATATTTTTTATTTAAATTATTTTATTCCAAATACCATTTTATGAATTTTGGTATATATATATCATATTCTTTTTTGCATAAATATATTTACAAGATAAATAAAATTAAAAAATAAATTCAGTATAATTAAATATATATAAATGTTTAATAGGGAAAGATAAACATTTTATTGATAAATGCACAAAATAGCGTTGATAATAATACAATTGACTCGTTATTTTCCTTCATATTTGTTTAATTCCAATAGATGAAAATATTGTTAATTTCATAATCACACAAATAAAAAAGTTTTTTATTATGAGCTAACAGTGTTAGAAAAGGACTATTTTATTTATTAATTACTATATAGCCTTATACAGTAAATAATATCATGGTTTGTTCCTGTTTTATCGTATTGCTTACAAATTTGAATTAAATATAATCAGAACGGATAACGCATTGATGATAACAGCATATCGATACTCTTTCAAAGGGGCTTTCTTATTACACCTTTTTCGGATTTGAGAGTCGGGTTCCCTAGGATTTTACCTAGTACATAGAGATTATATTGTGAAAGTTTGAATGAAATCAAATAACGTTAAGGTTTTCCTCAATGGCCCCAAATTAATTTTGTAAACTTTATTTAGTATTTGCCTTTTTATTCTCAATATAATTATGTACTTTAAAATAGTTTGGTGCAAATTGTAGTTATAATATCAAGGATTCCAAAAGTTATTATTCAAGAGAAATATGTGAGTATTTAAATTTTTTAAATCGTAATTTTTGAAAATAACCCACAAACGCGCAAAAAGAATATATATATATATATATGGGAAAAGTTGTAAAAAAAAGAAGTTACACAAACAAATAAAAAAATCCTTTTTATGTTGATGGATCACACATATTTATATATATATATATTATATATATAAATAAATCTTGAAATTAAAACTATTATGGTCTTTATGACCATAAAAAAATGAAAAAAAGAAAATGGTGTGAAGGGTGATTAAAAAAGCTTTTTATTGTACGAAGGAAAAATGAGGATTTTTTTTACTCTTTCCCTTGTAGTAGGTGATGAAGCCTTGAAAAAAAATCATTATTATATAGTAGAGATTTTCCTCCCCTCCATTCCACATACTCAATACATTTAGGGATGCTTTCATGGGTTCTTATTAATGATTTGAGGCTGTCAGGTCCATGATTGATTTTTGTCTCTATTGATAGGCTGGAAAAAGATACCGATTTTAAAGGTCAGTGAACATTCAATAGCGATATGAGAAAGAGCCATTTTCTCGTCAGACAAAAATGCCTGCAAATTAAAGTTTGTTTTGATATATTTTTTGTTTTTATGTCAAATGCTAAATTTTATTTGTTGCCTTGAGCCAACGTTTTATGTCCCTTGGCCGAGTGACCCGCCTCAACACGTGCAGCCATAATTTTTACGTACGTCAGACATCTTTGCTTATCTCGAGAATGCTTCGACCGATTTTTAAATACAATTTTTTTTTGATATATTTCCCTTGAATTACATTGAGCAATACAATCTTATATATCTAACTATACCTGTTTTAAAAAAATATCCGAGATACTTCATTCCATCCGGGGTTGTTTGTTACGAACTTTGGTAGGCTGAGACTCCTTCAAAAGAGCTGTCAATTGTCTAGCTAGGCTCCATGTTTGGTATCAAATTATGGAGCTGGCAATATCAAGGGGTGCACTAATTATAGGTGTGTCGTACTCTTGGGCATAATAAAACTACGGACGTGTTAATACTTAAATAACTATACCGGTGATGAACCGATCCAGTTCATGGTTCGAACTCTTTCTACAATAGGGAACATTAATTTGTAATGTATTAAAAAAAAATCCCCGCCGAAATCTGAAAAACTCTCATGTTTATCTATACTCACATCATTGAGAGTTTTGTTTTATCCCATAGGCTTTCATGTAAATATTTATTTGATCAATATTGTGTGCAGGTCAAACAGACAATTTTTTCTTAAAGTAATTATAGTAATACGCTAAATCTTTATGATAAAGAGAGTCTAAGTAAAATAACATAATATTTATTCAGAATACAATTTAACGGGAACAAATATTTTATTATAGAAATGTAGCAAAACTAGAAATTTTAGCATGGAATGATTGGCTTTTAAGGAAATATGGAAAAGGAAAGCTGCAGTTTTGGGTGTGAGATAAAATTAGCAATATAATAATAAAATCGCATAAGGATATTCTTCAACTAAAATTAACTATCAAAATATTAAATATGTATTTGATACAAGCTAGAGATGACTTAACAGTGAGTTAAATATAAAATAAAACTAGAGGCATATATACACTCAGAGAGTGCATACCTCCGCCGTCACGGGGTCCTTATGAGCCTTCCGAGGCGGATTTTTCACGACTGGGGCGGTGTAGAGGACGGGGAGGGTTCCCCCCGACGGAAATTCCGAGAGGAAGACGCTCCCGGCACCTGATTTCACAGCACAGCGAATATATTGGCAGAGTAGGCTAACTTGAAATATGTATTAGTATTTAGCTCATTTTGCATCTTAAGAAGCACTCAGAGATGCCAAAATTTAATCACTTGTTCCTTTTGGCATTTCCAACAACTCCGCAAAGTTTCATCCAAATCTGTTCCGTACTTTTGAGTTATCCTGCTGACAAACAAACCAACAAACCAACGCCAGTGAAAACAATACCTCCTTCGGTGGAGGTAAAAATTCGAATCTACCTGACAAAGAAACGATTAACTACTCTCAAATTAAAATTCATCTGCTCTAATAAAGTAATTTGATTCGATGGCATTATGGATTCAGATATCCCATTCTAAGTGTTTGTTTTTGCGGGAAAAAAAGCTGTTAAATATTGGTATCACTTTTTAAGGTATATTACATCCTCAGCAATATTTGATGGATACATTTTTAACCGCTTTGTTGGTAGTTTTATAGAAATCATAATAGTGCATATATTCTTATAGATATAAGTACATATTTTACTATCAAAAATAATCGTATTCACTTTATAATACATTAAAAAAATTATGAAATTTTCAATAGATGTGAGGAAACTATATTTTTTCTTTGTTCATGTCAAAATCTGTCAGAATCAAATATATTCGTAATTTATACAAACTACTAGCTTTCTAGTTTTTCAACTTTTTCCATGGCAAAGGTCTTTATTCTTGATAAAAAATGATAGATAATACAATGGTAAAAACATAAATAAATTAGAAATAGATTTAATAAAAAAGGGGGAGATTTGTGTGAGGTAAAAACTATAAAAAAAAATTAGAGTACTTGCTCCAAATTCAAGCTGGGAACACAAATTTTTCAAGTGAAATTATATAATGAAGTATTAAAAGGTCGAACAATTATATGAGAGCAATTATTGCTTTGTGAGACCTGTAAATTCTATATAAACAACGAATGATTGCAATAAATATGAGAAGGTAACTACCTGTTTTGAATGAATTTCGTAATACCTCTACCAATTTATTATTATTATTATAATATATATCAGGAACCGACCGGACACCTTTTTTCGCCGGGACCCGAGCCGGACGGGACTTTAATTTTTCAAGCCGGGCCGGGTCTTAATATATATTTTCGTTCCTTCGACATTCTGAATTGACGACGTGTTTTTGTAAAAGAATTTCCTTCAAAATAAATGACGACGTTTTTACTTTATGACCGGAAGAAAAAAACCGTGTCTAACTCGGGACGGGTACTCGTATCGTTTACTGATATATATATATATTATAGCTATGTAATCAACTAAAAGATATATTATATTTACATAAGACTTCTTTCTATAAGAACGGATATTTTTCAATGATATCAGATACGAATTAAAGGGGATATATAAATATAACGCAGATAGCGATTCAGTTTCACAATCTTTAAACAAGATCAATTCATTAAAGAGAGGATTTTGTTAAAGAAACCACACAAAGTCAGAAAAGCAAGTAGCGTAACTTATGGCATATCTACATAGCTGCTAAAAATATATCCCATCTATATTTTATTTACACACTTCCTTTAATCGAATAAATCAATCCTCAGGAAGTTGCCTTTTACAAAATGTTCTCCAAGGCTAATGAAATCCAAAATACTATCCATAGGATCAAACGTTGTTAATTTTTTTATAATATTTTTATAGCTCCTACAGCTGCTGCCATAACGCTGTCAACGCTTTGATAATAATGAATGGTTGCTATGGATGATATTCAAATAATAAGCAAACGTAGCGTTTTATATGTGTATTGACCTTTATTTATACTGCTGTTGCCTTCCTTCATGGTTGTTATACCTCCGATTCGATTTGGTCACCTTAAGCCCCATTAGTTATGTGTATACATATATGTATAATGTCCCTCTCTAATGCACTTTCTCCCCCCAAAGAAGAGTCACATGAGTTATGTCTTTGTGTAATATTTATGTAGGTGAAAGCCCCTTCCTCAAGTAAAAAAACCTGTACACTAATGAATCAAATATATTTACATGCTATGTTATCATTTTTATGTCATATGTTTATGCAGACTCTGGGAGAAAAAAAGGACACTTTACAAGAATATCATCGACCAGAGGGTTGAGGTCTCGTGATCACTTTTAAAGTTCCGATTGCAAAATCTTTCACCGTACAAATAGTAACAAGAAAAGAAGAAAGAAGAGGCTTTCATAATTTTGCAGAGGATTGAACGGAAAAACGAACGCTGTTTGTGAACGCACGTTTAAAATCGAACACCTGAACGGAATATGTAAATGAATGGACGAACGGTTTTTTTTGTTGGCATTCGTATGTTAAATTTGTATTGTTTTCAAGAGTGTGGACGTTTTTATGAAAGAAGTTCAATGTTTCTTATGTCACTTCAGAAAAGTTAAAGCATTTTTTTATAAAATTACTTCGAGTAAATGGGATATAATTGATATTTTATCAACAAACGGACGAGCGGCAAAACGAACGGACGAACGCCTGAACGGATTTTCGGAAGAACGATAAGGTTGCGAACAGCCAAAAGCCTACATTTTAGGGTGCTATTTATCGGCAGTTTATGATGTAAGTCTTGCTTCCATTGGGCGTTTATGCCTTCACAGAAAACAACTACTGATTCTCAATTGACCCTTGACATCTGTAGTGATAAAGAACCAAGTCTCCTCGATCGATCAATATTCTTGAAAAGGTCCGAAAAATATACATATTTGTGGTTACATTCCGTTTTCAGAGAAATATTGCTTCGCAGTTCGGACTACATAGATAACCCTTAATAAGTACACAAATATGTATGATACCCCTCTAAGTCATCGTCATATTTCATAACTCATTTTGTATGGAGCAAAAAACCTAAAGTAAACATCCACAGGCTCTTGAACGAAATAGAAAATGCCGTTTATGGACGTTAAAATATTAAGTTTGGCCAACCTGTGCGTACAAGACTGCCCTGGGAGCGCCTGGTTTTTGTATGTTAAAATATCTCACTATCGTTCTGCACGTCTATCTCTATCTCTACCTTTATTATGCAAACATGCTGCTCTCCAAAATAAAGGAGTTCAAAAGCCTTAGTGGTTTTGTTTTGTAGGACAAAAATTATGATGTAAAAATATATACATAAATAATTGTCAAGTAGTAATATTCATAAGGGCTGTAGGGATTTACGCATGGGTTGCTTTGAATAAAGACATAATGATGATGATGTGTCTCCGCCCTCAACTGTAGCTCTTACTCAATCAATCTCCCCTTTCTTAGACGCATATAACAGCATGATGAAGTTCACATGAACATGAGGGATACACTAATGATATATATTTTTTGTAGAGATTCCCAATTAAAAACTGTTGCTATTCATTTCCATCACCGACCTAAATAATTATAACTGGAAGTACAAATGGCTGAATAAAAAAAGGGTAGATCAATGTCCGTGTCAGCAACTGATGAACTGAGTGTGATGACGTCATTTCATGATGAGTCTCACTCTCTCTTTATTTCTCTCTGTTACTCTCTTCCTCCCAACAATGAAAGCTTAGAAATGCCACGATATTCAGCACTACCATACGACGCTGTGAAGTCTGACTCAAATTAAAGACTAAATATTCACATAATAAGTGGACTGGATTGCATTATGGCGTATATGTCAACATAACTCATTATAAAACTTTATTACATGGAAGCATATCCGTCGAACAAACAAGACAAATTCAATGGGTTTTTTAATATGGATTTTATTTCCTCGTTCGATAATAATATAATTGTATATTTGTTATTATTTTTTTGCTATCTACTATTGAGGTGTAGGTATCTATTTATAATGACGTCCTATATGAAATAAATTATCTCCCCCCCCCCCCCGAGAAGAGTTATTTTATCATTTTATATTTATTTAATATTACATGTATTTAGCAACGAATAATATATTATATTATTATGAAGTCATGACGAAGCCCTAACCTACCTTATTGTAATTCTAATAATACCATTTTAAAGTGTATAAACAAATGCAATCATTGTCCTTCACCCCATTAATTTAAAACGAAATGAATATTTATATTATTGATCGTTTGCACTTATATATGTTTGTATTTAGTTTTTGGTTTTGTGTATGTGGTCAGATTGATTAATTATTGATTCACTTAGATCTATGATGGCTTCCTCAAGTACCAGTGACGTCACTAACTTATGTTTTAATTATTATTTAATTATGGGATATTATTCACTGAGACAGCAAAGACAAACATTTCAAAACGTTTGTATAGCCAAGAATTTACACTTGTCGGCGAATATGAATGACGTAAGACGGACAAGCGGAAGAATAACATCTTGTAATAGTTTTTCTTTCCACATACGCCATAAAAAAATTATTGCTACAATAGAATTCTTGATGACGTAAAACTATAATAATGAGATGAATGACGTTTCACTATACATGAATAATAATAAACGTTATTGGTATACTATCCAACTTGGTTTAAGTGAAATATTGTCAACAAAGGACAATATACGATTTACCGAGTTGCAAATACCTCAAAAATGTTTACAAGAGACCAAAATTGTGATTATATCATTAAAGAGAATCTGGAGAATGATAGTGCACTTCTTTTAAATGTTTTCATGAAATGATTACAATATATATATATATACATATATTTTAAATTTACAGTTCAGAAAAAAATATATATATACATAACATTACGTATAAAAATCGATCATAATACATAGTAAAACTATATAAATAAGCATTTAAGCTTAAATTTTATCATCGATGATGAACAACAATGAAATACATGATATATATATATATATATTTATAATATGTATATATATATATATGTCGAAATTGCATAAGTCGAAAAGTCGCCTAACTCGAATATAATCAAAAGTCCCATTTTTTCTCCATTGACATGTGTGTAATAAAAATCGTACAAGTCGATTTTGTAAGTCGATATTTCGCCTAAGTCGAGCAGATATTTTGACAGTAACACATACATAAACAAGAAATAACTTCGCATAAGTCGAAGAGGGCGCTCACTTTCCAAAACACAGCCCGCATGCACTGCGCCTGCCGTTCACACTGTGTATTACAAGGAAGCAGACACAGATGATTTGCGACTGCATGTGAGCGAGTGCACACACACACACCTACCTGTATATCGAATTTTTCTTCGATTTAGCAATCAAAATTGTAACTCGAATTTCGCCTAAGTCGATTGTTTTTGCACAGTCCCGAGAGAGTCGACTTAGGCGAATTGATTGTATATATAAATGATAGTCTATTAATCAAAAACAGATGTAGTAACATTATTGATAGCATTTATCTATATTACTTTTTAGATGAACGTCATACACAATCACTGCACACCCATGGTCACTATATATCGGCTTAACTTATTATTGATATGTTAATATGACTAAAAGTTCTTTAACATAAATAAGGAAAGCGAAAAATAAATAAAAATGGGAATCATTTTTGAAGATTCATAGTTTTTTAATAGGCTTTTATTGCTACACATACAAAAACAGAACGGCACATGCAAAAAAAAAGATTCATAGTTAAATGACTAGTAACGTAATTGAACACACACACATACATTATACACATACATATATTCTTTGTTTGTATGTCTAAAAGTAAGTAATTTAGACTGCGTACATTAGTTGGTATCATATATTTTAAGAATGAAGGAAAATTTTGATTTGAAAAATAATTTTTCCTTTCTTTCCAATATTAAATATATGTAATTCGACGTACATGCATAGCTCTCTTAAAACATAAGTACGTATCTACATATGTAGTCGGTTACTAATAAACTTGAAATTTTAAAAAAATTAGTTGAATTTTTTTATTAAAATATGTTTTGTTCGTCATATCAGTTTGAATAATAATTTTTAAACAAATCTCATTTCGATTACTATCATAAAAACTATATTTTCATTGATACCGTCTTAAATGGCCCATGTGGCAGCCATTCCGGGGGCCCAAATTTAAAAATATTTATCCCTATCGATTATTAAAGCCTTGGAGAACCAGAAATCATCTATGTGAATGTTTTAAAGAAAAAGTGTTAAATTTGCAATATATATGTTAATTTGTCATTCATTTATCATTTGAACGTCGAACGACAAAAAAATGGGTTAAAGACGAACGACAACGAAAAAAATTCTTATCGTTCGTTAAAAAATCATACTGTAACTGGCAGGATTGTTATTATTTGAAATTTTGAAAGTCCCTGGTTGAACCCATAGAGATAAAAAGATAGAGAGAGCTTATTCCTTTCAGATGTATCTGTGTGTCCACTATAAACAAAGTATTTGATCTACGTCATCGTAAGTTGATCATAGAGATAGAATGTATCTCTATGATCAGCTTATGATGACAAAGATCAAATTACTTTGTTTATAGTGGACACACAGAATCAGCTGAAATATGTTTCTCTGCATTGAAGGGAATCAGCTCTCTATATCTTTATATCTCTATGGTTGAACCACGCTTAATGGCGGTTTTTTTCACTTATGTGATCCGTTGTGTATCCCAAATAGAATCTAATTTTATTTTTATGAATTATTAACATTTAAAAAGTAATTTATCTTCATATGAGTAAGGCTTTAAAAGCAACTCAATGGCTCAAGTAGGGAATGAAGTAAGTTGTCTCACATCAAGGAGTGTGCATAAATATTTCATTGGGGGTAGGCCACTTAATTGTTGACATCTATTACAATAATAATAGGACTTGCGTGTGAGAAACTTTCGTCATGCAAGAGCTGCTCCTAGGTTAACTTGGTTCAAATGACATAGCATACTATGAAGGCGGATTCGTCACGTGCTTATATATTTTAATGAGTTTTACAGGGAGTGAATCCGGCTTTCTTGGAGGACCAGTCGTTTGAAACAACACAATGTTCAATTCACAGTCCTTAATTTTTTGTTAAAATGTGTATTTATTAGCTAAAATCCATAGAGTGAAAAAATAAGAATATACTAGAAAGTAGGAGATAAAAACACAATCTTAAGACATTTACGTTAAAAAACAAACATAAATGAACTTATAATTCAAAATTATTGTCGTCTTAAGATAAAACCATAATATGACTTATTAAAAATTATTTCTTAATCAATATAAAACGTTGATGTCATCTTATTGTCGATTAGATGATTTGGAGGTATTCGAGAGAATTTGAAGGAATAAACTTTATCAAATCTCTGGCCCATGTCCATGACGTCGCAGACGAATTGGGAATTTTTATTGAGAGGGCTGAATAACAAGCCGCTGCCTCAATCATAATTGCTCTAAGGTCTTCGATTCGCATATAATATTTATTTGTCAGTCTCTTCGCAATTAATGATTTCATGTTGAGCAGTACACATTCACAGCCTTTTGATGAGGAGAGATCTTCCTTTTTCTTCTGAATGCTCCAAAAAGAATGTAGCTCTAATCACGTTCAAATTTAAGTCCATATTACCACAAACGTTTAGATGAGTAAGTGCTTGATCGTCTTCAGTAGAGGACAATCTACGAAGGCGTGCATTTTATTTTTGTATTTATATTTAATGCATATCGGACATATTGGCATACCACAAAATGATTTATGTATGTAGGTATGTTTAATTACAGCGTTGAATACCGTTAGTTTTGCCCACAGTAAACATAATATCCCCTCATGAATTTGTGAAAGCTATAATTTTTTGCTTAAGACTATACGCCTTGTAATATACATACATGTATATACAAGTTCCATCATTTTCTTTACAAACCCAGGACTCTCTCTTGTCTATAGAAAAAAGAACTTTTTACTTAATTTCAAGTTCCAGGAAGATACATTTTTCTTAGGATAAAATAAATTATGAGATATTGAATCCATGTTTTAGTTGTTTTCTTTTCAAAAGCCGATAAAATAATCCAGCTGCAGCAAGATGTATAGCTTTGTCTATGAAATCTCGTCTCTTATCAACGATTTGGTGGCCATAGCACCTGAGGAGGTCAAAGATTTTACGTCGGACTCTGAAAATTTCAAATGATTAAGAACAGTTTATAAAAATTTATTGAGTCTTTTTATTGCTTGATTATTTTATTTTATGTTATAAGCGTTGTCATCTTCTCAGAAGTAATAATTGCAGACTAAAAAGTATATTAATGCTTTTAGAACTTATTTGAACTGAAAGAAATATAGAAAATATTTAAAAATAATCCATAGCTGGGGAAAAACAAGCCTTACGTGTACATATTAGAAATATCATCAAAAATTCATTGTAGATACAATCTTAGGTATGATCTTGAACAAGGCACGCTTTTTACATAAACTAAAATAAATACATCATGGCAAATACAGACTGTTATTCACAGAGGAGATTATCAGATGATAAATATTCCCCACCGCTTGGATCATGGATCTCCCTCTACGTCCATGGTCCTGTCCTTAAACAACCCAATTAAATATAGAACTTCAGTACGAACAACATGTATGCAGTGTTGTTCCCTAACTCGCCTGCGAGTAATATATTAGTTATTTTTACTGCAAGTATCCAGAGAGAACAAACATATAGATATTATTTTCAAGTAATAACTGATATGTAATTCCTAGTTACATATTACTTTCGTGAAAAAAATATTAGGGTGGCATTTTTGATGAAATTAATGAATTGTGATGTATTATGTGACTTCCTAGTGGACATAAAATGCAAACTAGTTTGGTGAGGATTTTAACAAATCCTGTTGAAATTGCCTTTACTTACAATTGTTCCGGAATGCTCCAAAAAGTAATATCTAATATAAAGTAGTATATTACTTTTGAGAAGTAATAACTAATATTTAAATTAATATTACTAACCCGTAAAATGTATTATTTACATACTACTTTCACAGTAATATTCGACCAACACTGCATATAGTATTAATTCTTAAAAATAATAATAATAGTTATGAATTTTCTTCTATACATTCTCGGGCCTCCAATGGCCTTACTCACTGACTCAGCAAAAGATATATATATATATATACCTATATATACAGTCAACTTCGCCTAAGTCGATTCTCTCAGGACTGTGCAAAAACAATCGACTTAGGCGAAATTCCAGTTACAAATTTTGATTGCTAAGTCGAAGAAGGTAAGCGTGTGTGTGTGTGTGCACTCGCTCACATGCAGTCGCAATCATCTGTGTCTGCTTCCTTGTAATACACAGTGTGAACGGCAGGCGCGTGCATGCGGGCTGTGTTTTGGAAGTGAGCGCCCTCTTCGACTTATGCGAAGTTATTTTCTTGTTTTGTATGTGTTACTGTCAAAATATCTGTTCGACTTAGGCGAAATATCGACTTACAAAATCGACTTGTACGATTTTTATTACACACATGTCAATGGAGAAAAAATGGGACTTTTGATTATATTCGAGTTAGGCGACTTTTCGACTTATGCAATTTCGACTTAGGCAAAGTTTGACTGTATATATATATATATATATATATATATATATATATATATATATATATATATATATATATATATATATATATATATATATATATATATCTATATATAGGCTATGATATCATAATGATTTAGAAGCAGGGCTTCGAGCTCAAGCTGTGTGAACATAATTAAAGACTAAGAACAAGGGGCGATGTAGTATATTCACTGCTACTACACATTGTACAGTACTACTGACTGTGATACCCCTTTTTTTCTTATATTACTCTGTTTCATTCATAAAGGGGATAATAAGAAGAAAAAAATATCTGAGTTCTTTTGAGCACTCTTATATGAACCATTGTGGACGAGGGAGTCCCTTTCTCTCTCTCTCTCTCTGGCTCTGAATGTGTGTGTGTGTGTGTCGGCATTGTTTTGTGTTGGAAGAGTACATATATATATGTATATTTAATAAAAGAATAGAAATTGGTGCATAATTGGGGTCATAAAAGGGAAAAAAAATGTATGTTTCTTCTTATTGCCGAAGCCATAACATTCTCTTCATTACTTATAATTAAGGCTTCATTATGTTTGAAGGGTTGAGAAAGAGAGAGAGAGTAAGAAATAAAGAGATTTGTTGAGTTATTCATAATAATTATTATAATAATAACCGGTATTCTCCATATAGATATAAAGATATAGAGAGCTGATTCCCTTCAATAGCAGAGAAACATTCTCGTTCAGCTGTATTTTGTGTGTCCATATAAACAAAGTAATTTGACCTACGTCATCGTAAGCTGATCATAGAGATATATTCTATCTTTATGCTCAGCTTACGATGACGTAGTACAAATTACTTTGTTTATATTGGACACAAAAATGCAGATGAAAGGAATAAGCTCTCTAATTCTTTTTATCTCTATTGTATTCTCCCATTGAGATATAAAGAGGACTTATTTGGAGAAATGTGTGATTTTGCTCAAAACAAACAGATCTACTTAACACAAGGAGATGATATACAGGAGTTAAAGTAAATAATTGTTTCTTATAACATAAATTTATGAAAAATTAAGTCCACAAGGAATTTGTCATTTTAAATTCGTCACAATGCAGTTATCTCTTCATCAACAAGTCTACCAGGTCAGCTTTAGGTTCCCATGTATTACAAGTTGATAAGAAACTAATTATATATTCTTTGTGACGTTTCTGGACTCTAATTTTATTTGTGGTAAGATATGTACTTAATCCCCATGGATACATAAATCGGAATCAAACACAGAGACGTGAAATACAAAACCTTTCATATTTAATTCTTAAAAGAAACAACTTTAGTGCATTTTCTCTCTGCATTCTCGTATCTCAATTGGACTTACTCATACTTCTGCTCAATAATATATATATATATATATATATATATATCAGACTTGTTGATTCATAGTTCTTTTGTTGTCGTTCGCAAACGATGAACGATAAAGTTTTTGACGAACGACCAGGAAAATTCCTTATCGTTCGTCTTTGGTTTTTGACACCAAAAAAAACGACATTGATTTTCATTTTCATAGGAAATATTTCCTTCTAAAAAAAGTTATCCCTGTTTTCAGAATGGCGAACGATGAACGACGAACGATTCAATTTAAAAATAACGATGAACGACAAACTATCGACGAAGGACAATATATATATATATATATATATATATATATATATATATATATATATATATATATATCAGGAAACGACCGGGACACCCGTTTTCCCCGGGACCCGGGTAGGGACGGGACGTAAATTTTCCAGCCGGGCCAAGCCAATACCGGTCCGGGACTTAATATATATTTCCGTTCCTTCGACATTCTTAAGTGACGACGTTTTTTTTAGAAAAAAGAATTTCCAAAAAAAAAAATTACGAACTTTTTTCTTAGAAAATACTTCCTAAAAAAAAATGACGATTTTTTTTTGAAAAAATTTCCAAGAAAAAATGAGAACATTTTTTTAGAAAAGAAGTTCCAAAAAAAAAAATTCAGAAAAAGTGATGACGTTTTTTTTTAGAAAAAGACTATTTCAAAAATTCATTTCTAAAAAAACGTCGTCATGTTATGAATGACAAACAAAAGAAAATATTTAATTCCCGGCCCGGTGTCTAAAACACGGGACACCGGGCTGGGACGCTCAAAAAACAGTCGGTACCCGGCCGGGTACCCGGTCGTTTCCTGATATATATATATATATATATGCGGTATTCATGAGTTGAGATAAGCCTCTATCAACAGTTGTCAAAAAATCCTTTTGTTGAATAGAACAAGCTCTCTTAATGGAATATTCAATCAAAGTAGTAATTCCAGCGTTTTAAAGCCTGGGTGGTATTCTATCTGGTAGCGTTGGTCGTGGAACACTGGCCTCATATCTACCTTAAATGTAATTAACTTAATTTAGACATATTGAGTATTCAATATAATTGTAATTCAGCGGTTTTACACACACAAAAAAATCATGAAATTTAAATAAAATGTAAAATATTGGAAAATATTAAATAGATATAAGTAGATAAATAACCATTTAAAGCCTAAAATCGAATTAATTAGTATTCTTTATTTTGAAATTTCAAAAGAAATTTTCTGTTTTCTACCTCTATGAATAATAAGATTAAAGAATTTTGGAGGAGTTTTTTTACGAGCAATCTAATAAATTATTGGTATAATTAGACTAATTCGATAAAAGAACTGTCTCAATACGGTTCTTATAAATATAATGTTTCTTCTAAAACGTCTCATTATCTTATTCTATTATAGAATTTGAAAATGAAAATATCATCTGTCTGATGTCTTTGTAAGCTTTAAAATATACATAATCTTTTGGATGTATATACGTCAACAGAATGAAGATATATGTGTCGCCTAGAACGATAAAACAAATAGCTTCACTTCATTCCTTTAAAGAGATAAATTGCTTTATTTAATATATACTAAAAGGCCTATCGGACTAGTTTACTAAAATATTATTAAAAATTCAAAAATCGCGAAGCCCTTAATGACCGATTAATGAATATATATCATTCACTCTCTTTTTCCCAACCAATCACGTTTAAAAATAGTACCTTTTCACATCCCCATACTTAGAGCAATTCACTGGACATCTATTGACCCAAGGATTCCATACTTCAAAGTCCAAACTTACCATAAATGCAAGAGAAGATAGTGTGCGGACATACAGACGGACAGAGATTGGTGAATTATATATAGATTTACATTCATTAGTTCATCATCATATTATGATAAATTCCTCCTTTGAAATTAGCAGAAAGGAGAATAGAGATATCTAATGTACCTTGAAGAATATTTGTTCTTAAGAGGTAATATTTGATTGGTTTAAAAAAGTAATTTTGAGCCTAAGAAATTAAAGGTCAAAAGCTGTAGAATAAGTCAAGATGTTAATCATTCCTATTCGAGTCCATCATGAGGTGGAACCGGTAGACAAATGTCAGTTAATTATGATGCACCAACATGGTGGATATAAATACTTTTATACGGATAGAACATTCATGACTCAATTCAATTAATGCTAAATACAAAGCTTCATTTAGGACTTCTTCTTACCTTGGGAATTTTCTCTTTCATCTCGAGCCGACGAGTTCCCCAGTCGCTTCTCTGACTCATAGTACGATCGTAGCTGCACTAGCTCAAGATCTACCTGTCGTATCCTTTCGGCCACGTATCATAGTCCTTTTGGGGATCCGTGTGGCCAGGGAGTATCTTTTTGGAGCGCTAATGGGCTCTTCCAAGGAATATTTGAGGTGGATGAGGCAGTAGATAGGGTTGAGGAAGGAAGACATGGACAGAGAGACTAGAAAAACAAGGAAGAAAGCGTTACAGTTGGGTTTTTTATGCGTGGTGTACTTTGTTTTTTATGTTTTTTTAATTATCTTCATGGCTATTATTATATATATCTATTTATATTTATATATATATACCCTATATAGTAAAGTCATGTATATAGTAATTGTGATAAAACTTGGGGAAACATACAGAAATCTACTTTTTTAAATTTTCGTCAAACCCCTCATATAAGCAGCTGTTTTTCGTGTTCAAACTCCTTATTCTAAGGTAGTAGGTATTTTCATAGCTGGAACTACCGCTGACTTTGTTATTTCTGGTACATCAAAAGTGTGACCAGTGAGTGGGAATTGGTCTTTAATCGGGATCTGTATCTATGATATTATCAGTACATCCATCCCCGCGTAAATGTTTATAACATTATAAGAAATTTACTTCCTTGACTCAAATTCGTGGGAAAAAATATCTTTATATCAACCAATACTAATTGAATATATCAAGCTAAAAGTCACTACGGATTTTCTATCGAATCTACGCTCTATTTGTATTGAATAAGTGATTTTGTCCCATGACGATAAATAACATCTAGTAATCAAAGTACATCGCCTAGACACTACACTATCGTTACATGTACAGACGTGGCTGTCATATATTTTGACTAGCTCTTATTTTAATGATGATAAAACTAAATAGAGTCATATATACACTCAGAGAGTGGACCTCCGCCGATCCCCACACATTCCTATTCAAACATTCGCCCTTTCACACGCCCGATTTTCTATCTCTAATCATTGTTTCCTCTCTGTTAGCTCATTTTGCATATTAAAAAAGCCTCAGAGATGGGAAGACGGAAGAAGTTTAGCTACGTCACTGGGTTAACATAGTCCATGAGCTGATATATGAACATAATACGTCAATGAATATTTTTTTAGCGTTTTTCTTTCCTACTCCCTGAATAGGACCCCATTTCATTTAGTATTATTGTTCATTTTGCATATTAAAAAAGCACTTAGAGATGCCAAAATTTAATCACTTGTTACTTTTGGCATTTCCAACAACTCTACAAAGTTTCATTTGAATCCGTTCAGTACTTTTTGAGTTATCCTGCTGACAAAC
>CP045902.1:10396010-10433139 GCA_013387185.1 Caligus rogercresseyi
TTATTAATATGACGTCCTAAAATAAATACCAGTGACGTCATAAGTCCTTGTTGATTCTTTAGAAAAAACTTTAATGTATATTTTATTACAATTGTGTCACTGCATTTTCCAATTTTTCGCTATATCAACTCTATAGCACTTGGTATTTAGACTTTGATAGTTAAAGGATAATTATAATAATTGCTTCCTTGTTTCATCACTTGCTCCTGACTCCAACATTGTTCTTTCCTCCTTTCATTAGTCTCTTGGGGATCTAGTTTAATATAAGGCCTAAATTGAGACTCTTGTTTCAGCAAGTATACAATCTTTTAATTAACTTTTTTATAAAATGGTAAATTAAAAAATATGCAAAACTAAAAAGATATATTACGTTTGTGACCTTCATTCAGCTTCCAGTCTCCTCACAGCAACGTCACCTCCTTCTCACAACCTTTTTCGGATCTGATCCTTCTTTGCAATCTTCCCTGACACCTTGAAGGATTTGATGGTTTCTAAGACTGTTGCTCTGCTCATTGTACCTTTGAAAGTCTTTGATAATGTCCGTCTTAATCTTTACGCTACATAGTAATGTCAAATTCACGTATTATGTTCTGAAGCAATTCACTGAGGGAAGACAAAATTCTTTCACTCTGTTTATTTTTATCAAGTTGCGTTTACATAATTTTCAAAAACCTAAGCAAAAGAGAAAGACGAGGCAATTGAATAAGGACACAATTTTGGCATACCGACGCGAGATCTACATTCCTGCTGGATCAGGCTGTAGGATGGGGATGACACATCCAACAGATACTCATTAGTTTTTAAATGCAAGATTTATAGTAAGGAGTGATGGGCAATTATTAAAAATTGGACAAAATTGAGACCAAAAGTTTAGATGAATCAAAAGAAATAAACAATTGACTGAAATATTGAAAGTAATGGTTGGAAGACAAAAATGCATGACATTTGTGGTGTAATGCAACATGTGCCATCTCATAAATTCAATTTTTAATTATTAAAAGAAGGAATGAAAAAACTTATAAACCAAAACTCTGACAGCAGGTTGGAGGATAGTTTGTTGTCGAAAGTATCAGAATTAATACAACTAACTTACTAAATTAAATTAACGCATTACCCAATTGGGGTTGGCTTTTTTGCCCTATCATAATAAGCAAACATTATTTTTAGATTAAGCCATTAATTTTCCGTTTCTTTTCATAATTTAATTGTATTATAATAGGAATCGGGGCAGGTAATCGTTACATTATTAGAACTATGACGTCATATCATTGAATAAGTGAGGGGGATTGACTCTGATCAGGATCATCAATTGAATGTATCTTCAACAGTTTCATACCCATTTTTGTCTTGATTTGAGATTGATTTATTATAGAAAACAACATCTTACACATGAATCTTTTCTGTGTCTAGTTGAGACATGGATGGCAAAGGGGCTCGTTATTATTATTATTAGCATTATGACGTCATGTGAGCAAAAGCGGGAAAATACAAATGGTGATCTGGGATATCAATGAATTGTCCTTGTACTATTTATGCCCATTTTTGTCGTTGATTATGAGTGAAAGGAGGTATAGAAATACGGTGAAAGAGAGGGGGGGGATGGATAATATAATATAGATATATATATATATATATATATATATATATATATATATATATACTATATTATATATATTATATATTATAGTATATATAGATATATATATAATATATATCTATATACGAGAAAAGAATCTTAAGGAATGCTTGCAAATCTGGGAAACCTTGGGATTGACGTCAGAGAGAGTTGCTTGCTTGTCGTACTTTCCGTATCCACTGAGTGCAGCTAGAGCTTGTGGATACTTTAGAGCGTGGGACACCCGATAAAGATGAGGATACTGTTAGAGCGTGATTCTCGTTCGGGTGAGGAGGATTCTCGCACTGATGAAGACAAAAAAAGGATGGAAAAGGAGGAAGATACCATGGACCGTGGGAGGCCGCTACGCTCTGGATACTTGGAAGATGACGTCGCATTCGTCGTCGACTCGCTATAAACGGCACTATGCATCCTCCCTCCGCTATACCCAGCAGCCGCACTAACTCAACAGATGATCCTTAACACCGGTAGCCGTCTGGATAGTCACAAAACACACTACATTGTCACAGGGAATTTGCACTCTCACACACAACACTCAAACAACTCATCCCAATGCGAATCACATCACTAACTTTGTTTCTTTAGGGATAATAGGTGAGAAAAAGATGTGTGTCTGTGTGTGTGTTATGGGGGGGAGTAAAAAGTCAGGCAGTGAAAAATATAAATAATAATAATATGAAGCACACAATGCCCATCTATTTTTTATTAGTTTTTCAGCTCTCCCTCGAACACATGGGTTGCCGCAGGGACTGGCGTCATATGAAAGCTTCCTTCACCTGAGTCCAAGTCATTGCTTCAAAGATAATAAGATGCTCAAAAACAATGAGAAGCAAACAAGGGATAAATGAAGTCGTGTGTGCATTGATAATCGGTATTGATAACCGTTATTTCATTGAGTCTTGATGGGAGTATTCTCTTCAAACACAAAGTCATATTTTGAGAATCCATTAGCAATCGATAAAATAAAAACACAATCAATCATTCTTCATGCATTAAAGTTTTTGTGAGTGGTATTTTCTTGTTTGATTCCTATTTTTCATCCAAAGAGGATATAGAAGATCTGAGTTGTTGTTATTTTTTACGATGGCAAAGGTCTTTAATCTATTTTTATAATACAATAATATAAATAAAAATAGATATTAAAAGGTGGTGATTTGTGTTAGGTAAAAATATAAATAAACATTATTGTTTAAAATTAATATACCCCGTAAGACCTTAAAACTCTATTGACATTTAAATCTAAAAACGTAGTAAAAGAAGAACACAATAATTTAATTTTCTTAAAATAAAAACTAAGATTCTTTTTTATATTTCTTCTAATTTTTATAATTGTTCTGATGGCCTTGGCGTAGTGCTGAGAAGTTGACAGGAAGTATTTGACGAGTACGGACGCGTTATCCCAAGATCCTCCAGCGAGAGTCGGAATCTTTAGAGCAAAAGCTGTGCACCGAGCTGCCGCTGATATAAGGATTGCTCGGAGCTTGCTGCTTTCGATTATTTCTTCTCCAGTTAGCTTCAGGGATATATAGGCTTTTCAATTACTTATTGCAGCCCTGATTGCTCTTTCTTCGATGGTTAAGTTCGATCTCAACGGAAAACCGAATAGATGTACGCCCCTCAAAAATTCCACCTCGAAGTCCACAATGTTTGATGCATTTATAAGTACGAATTATTTTAGGATTTTCAAAGCAGTACAGTCGTAAAACGCGTGCTTAATATCGTTGTGTAATTGTCCACAATCTTGCAATGGTTTCTGAAACGGATTAAGTTTGCAGATATTTGCAGTTGAGAAGTAAACTTCTTGCCATCATTTTATCCCCCTCAAGGAATCTAGGATCCTCTTCTCCCACACTTTAGGGAGATCAAAAAAATTCTTGATTTTTTGGTGGCATTAAAAGCACCATTTGAGACTTTGTCCTTTTAAGGAAATTTTACACACCAAGGAGCTTTTTGCTCCCCTCTGAAGTGGAAAATAAAATCTTCTGGATACAAAAAATGACTGTTTTGTTATATCAGAATATATAAGCGAGTTTTCTTCGAAGGCAATCTCCTCCAACTTTCAGGCTGGTAAGGAAGGTTTTTGAAGAAATATTGTTTTTCCAAATTTCGGCAGATTATATCGATAGGTGAAGTAGAATCGAAATGGGGTTGTTTTTCCATATTATCCTTTGGACAGCTGCTCAATCCATTGAATGTTTGGTAATATACTCGTTTTGTTGTTCTTGTTTTGGGTTTTTTTGGGGAGGGGGGCTCCTTTCAAACGACAGCAGACGAACTCACGTATATGTATGAATAAGCTCAATGGATTGTAGGAAGATAAATACAAAGAAACTTCATCTGAAAGGGTCCGAATATCCACGAGCTTTCACAAAATATGTTCGAAAGTTAAATCGCGTTTATATCCATGTATTAAAGAACATATATATAAGATATTTGATTTTTCGTGGAGAGAGAAAAAACTCCTGATAAATATATGTAGATAAAAAGCAGAGATTAAATTTTGTAGAAATATCTATTTCAAGTATGAGCAGGAGTTAGTAAGTTGTTTCTATCAGTAACGGTAGATTTTTTAATAAATCTATAGATTGAAGGCAGATTCGGTATTCTGTAGATTTCCTCCAACAAAATGTCCATATAGGTGTTCGACCTTTATATATTTGACTCTTTTATCATAAAATAACTCAATCTTCAATGCACGCCCGAAGCGGCCCAAGCAAGCGATATTCTAAGGAACGATTTTTTTTTTAAATAAAAAAAAATTGAATAGATCTAGTGGGGATCCTAATCATTTAGAGAAGTCAAGCTTTTTACTATAAGGCATCAGCAATTTGGATTGGAGTACAATGTATTTACAAGAAATAAATGCTCTGATACTCTCAAATGTATTCTTAGCGATTGAAATAAATCATGCAATTCGTAGGGAATTTCGGTAATTATAGTAGTCGTGGGTATAAGTCTCGTTAGTACCGATCTACCGAAAAACTATAGGATGTTTAAGCAATGGATATACACTGTTGATTGTTTATGGTAATTATTGTAAACTCTATTGTTCAGGGACAGGCTTTTATCAAACGGATTAATTGATCAGTTTTTCGCATTCACGCGTCAATTGATTGTGTAATATATATAATCTGTGTTAGCGGACACTAGTCTTTAGCAGTCACTCGTCTATAACGGTCAATCTTACATCAAGCGGCTACCCTAAAATTTTCACAGATGAAGAAATAATTAGTACTCAAACCTGTCTCTATCGAGATTGTTTTTTGAATGTTTTAACCTACCTAAAAAATAAAGGGTGTCCACGGTGAACATACAACTGATGAAAGGTTACGGACAGTTAAATTCGGTTGTAAAACGATATGGAATGAAGCAGGGTATACGACATTATTTATTGTTGTTTAGGCTGGAGACGTACATCAAAAAATGACAGTTTTGATGATTTACTATGAATTGGAATGTTGTTTTGTTGAAGTTTATTCGATGTGAGTTAAATAAGCAATAGTGTATTGACAAGAAAAAATCATTCTTTAATAAAATAAACAAAATCAATTTCATTGAATTTTCTTGGATTCGAGTGAAATATCAGTGATAGTGAATTGATGTGATTTATCTCTTTAATAATCATGGTATTATATATTTGAAATCCTAATTTGTCTTCTTAAATACTATATCCATTAAAACCACGGATAAACAAAAATACTATTAATATTTCCATAGGTTGTAACGTATCCGGTTCCTCAGTCATTCTGTGATACATTAGATTGATTATATAGCAGTGAGCCGTAAGATGACTTTTACGAACTTAGCCTAACATTCTATCTACCTGAATGAAGACCATAGTTGGGGGATTGTTTTTTATTTCTTAATATTTTTTGCCAAGACCCGATTTACAAATAAATTAGAGACAGAAAAGTAGTTATCATATCCCAATAAATAAACATGGTTTTTTTTCATTTGATAGCACTGTTTTCTTTGAGGGGGTTTTCTACGTACAATAGTCAGAGGGGTGTTCCATGTATCGGCATTTATATATAATGAAACTTTCAACCAATGCCTAGAGATAGACAAAAGGTGGTAGTGCTTTTATAAACGTGATTGGTTGAAAGAAGAGGAGAAGAAAAAATTAAAAAACGGTTGGCAGTAAATGCAACAATGTATTACTCCACTACCGGCTGTTGAAGAGTGAACTTCTGTTACTCAGAGAGAAGGAATTCACCCTTAAAAATACTAAGGGTCTCTTCTTCATGGGCCTACATCCATGACGACACTATGGAATCCTTCTGAATGGACTCCTCTTGTTCCACTTATTAATATTAGTTGAAGAAAGGAGCTTTCATACTCACAGGAAAAGGGAATGTTTATTTTGTTTGCTCATGTATGCCGATAAATGGATCATTGCCTGATGTATTATCGGACATAGAAAATTTTCTTTGGATCATTTTCTATTAACATAAGTTTTAAATCAGCTCATGGCATCTCTTTAAACAGGGTATGTAAAAAAACCAAAATTTTGAAAAACCCGAAAAACCGTTAAAAAACCCGGTTTTAACGTGGGTTTTTTCGAAATTCGGGTTTTTCCTTACACCATTAATTAGCTAATAGCTAATTAATGGTGTAATGAAAACCCCGAATTTCGAAAAAAAACCACGGTAAAACTAGGGTTTTTAACCGGGTTTTTTCGGGTTTTTTCAAATTTTGGGTTTTTTACATACCCTGCTTTTAAACATTTTGATGTGAACCGCTGAGGCGCCCTATGTTTTCATTTAAAATGTTATCAGGGATCTCTAAATACCTTCATATATATATATATATATAAATCATGTTTATTGATGAGTTAGCGAGAAACCCCTCTTCTCTTTCCCAAACTATCATACTAAAACAGGGCTTTTTTGTAAGACTTCTGAGCAAGAACAACAAAAAGAGTTATTCCATCTGTTGCTCCAATGCAACTTTATCACTCACTATGTATATACATAATTATATTATATGGGGAAACATAAAAAGCAACAACTCTCATACATGAGATATCATCAAATGAGAGTTTTTCCTTTGAAAAAAGAGAGAACTCTGTCTGACTTTTTCTATGAAAACATGTCCCTCTTGAAGTTGTTAATGATAGTGTTTGTTTCTACAACTTTGTATTCTCTTTACATTTTGTGTATTTGCTTATTCATTGCTGAGTCAAATGTTTTTCAGAGTTGAATGACTAGTTTTGTCATAATCAACTTTTCTTACTTCATCAGAAAACTTCTTTACTTATTTTCTTACGGTTCATACTAGAAGTCGGCCATTTTGCCAATTAATCGGTGCCTATAATACAACTTTTCAACTATCTGTATCAATAATGATAGTTACATATTAATTTTTCGAAGATTTGCTTTAAAAAAATCATTTGGATTGCATTCATAGCTTTGAAATATAGTTATAAAATATTTGAAAAATAACATTTATTGGATTGAATAGCAAAAAACTCCTTTTCTTTTCGAGGAAACGTGTAAGCAAAGAAGACTCCTTCAAGCACATTTAATGTGTAAAGCATAACGTTCATTTTTTTGACGCCAAGAATGACAAACAGTTGTTCAATAAAACCGATAAAGTTAATTATTTCTTCTTTCTGTAAATATATAAGTAGTATAATAGTTAATCAGCTGATTAATTGGTTCTCAGAGGTTTTTTCTGATTAAAAGATTATATGTAAACTATCGACCCTTAAAATCAACTATCGATCGATCTTTACTGGACACCGAAAAATATGGTATGATAAACATTACTCGTCCTGTTTCTTTGTTTCATTTAGCTCCTAGATCAGCAGCACCATATCGGAACTCGATACGGTATTAGCCCCTTATAAAACTCGCTAGAATATACTCCTTAATTCTAAATAAATAAAATTTACATAAAAAGCAAAAGGTCTCAGAAAGCATTCCTCCAAGGATTTTTCTTTCTTCTCTCAGCTCATCGTCGTCCATCCTTCTTTGGGGACACACATAGATACTAGATTTGCTAAACGACGGGAAGAAAATCACTGAATTTCCTGATATTTATTAAATAGTCTAGCAAGTTTACTTAGAATTTTTGCAAGCCATTTAAAAATCATATGAATTAACTTACGCCCAGCCCTTTTTTCTTGCTCCGCTTGACGAAACTTTTCCAGATGAACCACTTCCAAGGGCAATAGAGTTCATTTTGATGATGTCTAGCTTAAGAACTGTTTCATAGTCCCACAATAAGGGTCAACTGAGAGTCTTCAAAGTTGTTTTCGTCTGTCAGAGAGATTTTTTTAGCTTGAATGGACATTCGGAATGCTACTCCTGCACGGAGAACAATGAATATGATACGATAGGTAACAAGTTACCTATTCCTAGTTACCTATGCACTACTCCTCCTGAATTAATGAACATATTTAGTTTTACTTGTTCAATCAAACAAATATGACAATATTGATTCAACGTGTAAGAGGGAGGAAAGGTCAAATGGGTTTGAGTTCACTCTTGACATCTTGACAAGGTCTTCTTTTCAATTTATTCGTGAGGTCCATTTCAAGATGAAACATAGTTAAATATTATGTTTTAGATAATTTAAATTCTATTAATTGTTTTCCATCAAATTTATTTTTTTCATATAATGGGCCATTTATTTAAAAATCATACATGACATTATATATACAATAATAAATTTGAAATTTTACCCTTTATTTTTATCTTTCACATCGGTTGATTCCATTAATATTTCTCCCATCTCTGCGGAAGATTTAGATCTTGAATAAAGGCCCTAGTAGATTTTCTTCGCGTCCTCGTCGGGTCCGGGCCTTATCTTAATTTAATATGCCATGGACTCGGAGATATATAGCTGCTCTAAGAAGTGGGACGTAAAAACTTTCCCGCTCTTTTTTGAAATCGTGGATGGTGAAAGTTTCTGTTCTAAAGGCTTCCAATTCCATGCTCTTGGGAGTTAAATGTGCCCAAAAAAGGCCTTTTTCTTGGAGGTTAGGTGAAGAATGTCTACAGTAGAGGAAAAGTCGTTAGTTGGCGTATGACTCCATAATATTCTTTGACATGAATCCTATACCGGACAATTTCTATTAGCACATTGGAGGCGAGCGTACCCATCATTAAAATGGGGTATATATGGCTATTGATGTTTTTAAAGGAAAATATAAAAAATATTATTAAATATCTATACACGGGCTAAAAATATTTTTATATGTTTAAGTGTAACAAAGAAAAATGAAAAAATATAAGAAGATGAGCACGTTTGAAGAGTGGCTTTGTTACAACAAACATGCAATGGTTAATGCACGGAATACTAAACACCTGGAGGGGAAGAGTTAAACAAAGATTTATAAGTTAATTTCCATCAGATCCAATTTCATTCAAAACATATATAGTATAATCATAAAAAAAAAGTGTTAAAATGACCCGTGATTATTGATAGCATTACGAGTGTAGGAACCTAGATCCAATCATGTATCTTTATATTAATTCATATCATATTATCAATAATAAAAAGATCTTTCTGAATTTGACGTCCTAAAGAAATAGGAAAGGAAATTACAACTGAGTCGCAATGGGGAGTGTTATATGGACCAAAGTGAATATCCTTGAGGATACGGAAGACTAAGAAATCGATCTGCAAGCTTCTAGGGAGAACAAGGAATCCCTGGTTACAAGGTTAAAAATAAGACAGTTGAAAGGAGATGTTGAGGAATAATGATTGTATCTAAAGGGATATAGGTTTAAAGCTTTTAAATATTATTTGATTTTTTATATTATTTGGTTAGGTACACAAAATAGCTTAATAGCGGCTGTTACATTTTAAGTTGAGTGAGGTGTCTCTATTTTAGAAGCTTAACAGTGTTGATATTAGTGGATCCGAACGATACATTCCTTATTTACAAATGTGAATTACATTAATGTTTATACAGCTCTCAAATATCCCCTTAAAATACCATTACAAACAATCAAAAGCATAGAAAAAGATAAATAAATTATATTATAAGGGAGAAATGGCCAAGGAGCTAGGAAAAAATGACCCACAAAAAATGGTGCAGGAAGAAATGACTCCAGAAAGAAAAGAAAAATGATGACGCATGAAAAAATGACCAAATAAATTTTGTCGCATCTAAGAATAACAACAAGGAAATTATTAATTTTTAATTGCTAAAATAAATAAATAAAATTACATTATTTACTCAATTACAAGAGAAATTCGCACAATACTTAGTAGTATTACACTAAAATACTTGGCTATTCATGTATTTGGGTATTGTTTCCAATTAGTCATTGTTTTCCTATTCTATATTGACCATTTCTTCTTGATTCATTTATTTTTTGAGCCATTTCTTCCTAGGCCAAGTTTTCTGGTCCATTTCTTCGGGACACCAGATAAATATATATCAAAAACGGATTTACCATTTAAATGCCTCAGTTTTTCATAAACCAAAGAACGCTTGTCACTCTTTAAAAAAACGTGTTATCCAAAGGTATATATAATACCTATTGAATAATTTCATTAATAGGTAAACGTCAATAATATTTTATTATTTGTGACGTATTAAAAATGTATTGTATGAATGGTTTTGACACAGAGATAAAAGATATAGAGAGCTGATTCCCTTTCAGAGAGCAGAGAACACAACGTTCATCTGTATTTTTGTATCCAATATAAGCAAAGTAATTTGACCTACGTCATCGTAAGCTGATCATAGAGATAGATTCTATCTCTATGATCAGCTTACGATGACGTAGATCAAATCACTTTGTTTATATTGGCAATGGCGACAGCTGAACGATGTTTCTCTGCTATTGAAGGGAATCAGCTCTCTATATATATATATCTCTATGGATTTTGATGACGAGAGCGGGAAGATATGCATTACAAAATGTTATTCTTACCGCTCACAGGTGAACGTCATTCAAAATCACTGACAAGGAAAAGTCAGGAGCTCTCATGGGCGTGATTGTTTTTCAATATTCCTTGGGTTCGCTTAGACTCCTTAGATCTTAACATATTTGAAACATTATTTTTTTTTTTTTTTACAACTACCTTTCCACTCTCATATGTACATCTCTTTCCTCCTTTCGTATATTAAAAAAGATTTGAATGTGTCTGACAGTTGCATCATAATAAAATAGGAAGTAATTTCGTCAATATATATCATCTTCTTTCTCATATAAACAGAGTAAACTTGGCTCTTTTTTACTCATGAAAGCATGTTAGATTCATTTCTTTCATAATTATATTTGTTGGAGTCGGATGTAAGAAGGAAGGATTTGAGGATGAGATACTTACAAACTCATCAATAAACAACTTTTTGAGAGGTGACCCTTCCAATTCCCTCTTATTTTAATCGTCTAAACCAGGGGTTGGCAACTCGCGGCTCTTTAGAGCTGCTTTATTGACTCCCTGGAGCTTTTCCATGAATGTTAGAAAGTGAAAAACAGATCGGGGAATAAAATATATAGGACCAGAATGTGCGCCGTATGAATATTATATACAAATTATTATATTTTTTGCGGCTCTAGACACAATTTATATTTCTCTTGGTCCATTATGGCTCTTTCAATATTTTGGGTTGCCGACCCCTGGTGTAACGTTAGACAATGAGAATTCGTTTATCACTAGATAGGTCGAGGAAGACTAGACACCTATAAAGGGAGGAAACCATAAACAAAGATTTTGAAGTTAATTTCGACCAAAGCCAATTTTTATAATACCTAAAATGTCGTAAAATAACCAGATATTACTTGTTTTTTACTCCATACTAGGCTAGTTATGAGTCTGATGACTTCATTTAATTATGAACAACATTTAATCCAAGGCTTATTGCAAGCCATGGCCTAAAGCACTCTTGAGCGCCAGCAAGGGAGCACTTGTTATTATTTGACAAATGTAAAAAAGCCTCAGGAATATAGACAAAGGAGTAGAAGCTGTAGACATCCAATGACGTCAAGAATATTGATGCATAAATTTTCATTTTTACAATAACATTCGCTTAACGTCACTGGATATTTTATCTTTTTTGATAAGTCATTTTTTAAATATATTTGTTCGAAAAAGAGTTATAACTGAAATTAATTTCTTAAGCCTTTGTTTCGGAAACACTTCCTTTCCGATTTTTATGAAAAATGTGATGTTTTTAAAAACTCTTTTGTTGAATACAAAAGGATCATAGCTTTTAATTCAAACAAACACATATAATGTTTGAGACTGAATTAACTAACGTTTCATCCTGTAATCTCTTCTCGATGCGTAGAGAGGTTTTTATGGGGGAGGGGATATCCCTATTTCGATAACGACTCTATCATAGACATGTTAAAAGGTAACTCCAAAAATAAATAAAAACTTTTTCAAAATATGGACGTTGGAGGAAAATAATGTTGAGGTTGGAGTCTTCAACATTCAAGACATAATGTCTAGGCATACTTTTCGACGACTATTTGGGAAGTGAAAGCCATAAACAGACAAATAATTCCATTCAAAATGATTTTAAACAACGTCAGAATAGCTAAACGAAGATGCAAGCAGATGGCTACATTGAAGCCCTTTTTAGATTACTAGAAACGAAGGAATATAAAAAGAAACGTCCGGAGCAGAGTCCAATCGATCAAAAATTGCTATATGACATCATCAGAACAGTGGATAAGATATAAACTTTTGCTAGACACCCTTGAAGTGAGTGGAAAAAAAATCACGACGAACAAAACTCTGTTTTTTTCTGCAATAACATGAAAGCAACAACCAATCATTTGTTTTTGGAGTCTCTCATCTTACAAAAATGTACCGTGCCACGAAAGAACACATTGAAGAGGTCTCTGACGTCAAATTAACAAAGGAGGACTTTTTATCACAGAAATAAAAATATAGAGAGCTTATTCCCTTCAATAGCAGAGAAACATTGTCATTCAGCTTCCGCCTTTGCCCAATATAAACACATTAATTTGTACTACGTCATCGTAAGTTTATCATAGAGATATGAATATTTGTTTATATTGGGCACAATGACGTATGCCTCTGAAGAATCCAATAAGCCCTCTTTGTCTTTATATATCTATGCTTTTTATCGATATACGACGGACCACAACATCTCAAAGTCAACACGTTAATAACAAAATCAAATTCCATTTGTACGCTCTAGGATTTAAAAAATAATATTCATGGAATTTTACCCCCTCATTATGATGAACACAAATGTTTCAAAAAGAATATGACAGTGTTATGTTTTGTGTATTTATGTTGGTTTATATGTTTTTATGTTCTGGTATTGCATGCTTGATGTTTTTCTATGCATTATTTTTGTTTTAGTGTTTTCATGACTGAATTGTCAATTAAGGGGCCAAGAAAAAAGTGAAAGAAAATCCATGACATTCATCAAGAATGTTCCTCTCCATGACGAAATGTTTTATAGCTCTTTAAAGTGATCGAACGGCCAGTCCTACTTGCAGAAGCCCTTGAATTGAAAGATGTCTTGTACAACCAGATTAGGCTAAGAAAAGAGCCAAGGAATTGCAATGCTTTTTATGTCTTTTTAGAAATATTATGGGTTCTCTCAAATTACTGCATTACTGCAATCTCGATCAATATCATAAACTTGTGAGGACTGTGGCTGTTTATACAATTTTTTTTCCATGCATTAGTGAAGTGTTCAGCAGTAGGCATTATATATAAAAGTCCTTTTATTAAACGTAGAAGGCTAAAGAATCACCGAGCGGCGAAATAATAAAAAACATGTATCCTATTTGGGCGAAAATGGAACTTTGAAGCGAACGACGGCTTTAAGTAGCGCCCTTCTCAACTCTAAAAGGATTATGACGGAAAAACTAATCTTGTTTACTCCAATTGTTTCTTTATTATATATTTTAGACTAGTACAAATGTAACTAATATGCCAATGGCAAGAAATATACTCGATTACACACACTACTTCTGGCAGAACCATAGACATATAAAGAGATATAAAGAGATAGAGGGCTTATTGGATTTTTCAGAGGAATACTTTTTTGTGCCCAATAGTAACAAATATTATATCTCTATGATCAGCTTACGATGACGTAGATCAAATTACTTTGTTTAGTTTGGGCACAAGCGACAGCTGAACGACGATGTTTCTCTCCTATTGAAGGGAATAAGCTCCCTATACCTTCTAATCTCTATGGAAAGAAACGAGGGCGATTGTCATCGTGGATGCGGTTCGATGAGCTCCATTTAATTTGATAATTTCCTTATAAGGGTAAATGATTGCCTCCTCTGGCTTTATTTTTGATGAACACATCACATAGGGATCACCACCTATTGGATCGTTAATAAAGCAAAGCCAGTAGATCTTTTCCTTTATTTACTTTCAGCAAATACATTATTATAGTGTCAAAAGAAATCAGAGAGGACGAACTCTCACTCACAAAAGTATAATATTGTCTTTGACTCTCCTCAACCTCATGTATTGGTGAGGAACATAAAAGTAGCCAATAAAAATGTTATTTTGGTAATTCCATTCCCCCTGACTAGATCTATCTTTATGCTCATAATAGCTTCATTACAAGTGTATTACCTGCGTTGTAACTGGATACACAATTGACTTAATAAAAAAAGGGACGAGCAATGTCCCAATCAGCAACTAATGGAAGCCATCTTATATCCCCTTTTTGACAAAATATAAATCACTAAAATCGATTTATATATGTATATACATATATATAACGACCGAGTAGCCGGTCCGGCCCGGTATCTAAAAAAACACTGGGACCCGGGGCATATCGATCATAGTGCCCTCTAACTAAGAGTATATAATAAATACTTAAAAGTGGATTATGTGATCCTTTTTTACAATATTTCCTACATCATGGAAATGGCAAAACAATGTTTATCTCTTCTTAGATTGTATGAGGTAGATGTGGGTCTAAAATGTGGTAGATAAATATAATTTAAAATTGGTATAATATTAATAATTAATATTATATAAAATTTATAATTAAATTTAAGTGGGATAATGTGATCCATTTTTACATGATTTCCTACTACATGGTAATGGCAAAACAATAATTATCTCTTTTTAGATTGTAGGAGGGATTTTTACAATTAAGATGGGAGGATAATCATTGAAACGGAAAAACAAGAACATGTGCCCCATTTTGATTCTTCTATGACTCTTCTATAGGATATTTTTTAATCCTCTGAATAATTTGTCATGTATCTTTGTAACTGCATTTTTTGGCAACAGGGCTAGAAATTCATGAAGATATTTTGAATAAGTACAAACCTGCAAGTTACTGTATGATTTTTTTAAACGAACGACGAACAATAGGATGTTTTTGTCGTTCGTTTGAAAAAAAATCATACAGTAACTTGCAGGTTTTTACTTATTCAAAATATCTTCATGAATTTCTAGCCCTGGCGCCAAAAACAATATTTAAAATGTCTTATTTACAAAAAGATGATATATAAAAATAAAAGTATAAAAATATGGTATATAAAAATGTTCCTTGTACATCTGATTTAGAAAACTAATAATTATAATTAAGGTATCTAAACTTATACTTTAGAAAAAGTAACATTTCAATGGACTAATGAATTTATAAAAACGCTATTATTATGACATGTTGCATAAACATTAAATCATCTGTGTTACCGTTCATATATCACTATATATTAAAGTCCCGACTTGAAAAAATTAATGCCCGGCCGGCACCCGGCGAAAAAAAGCGTCCCGGTCGTTTCCTGATATATTATATATAATAATAATAATATATATAGATTGCTAAATGATAATGTCACAACAAGCTAAAGTCCACCAACAAGCTGCAAAACTGCCTTGATATTTCCATATCTATGATCATAATTGCTCTGAGCGAACACATATATATATATATAAAATGGGGCCAAAATGCTGCTATAAAAGATTAAGTACTGTTTTTCCATTTTGTTTATAAACATGCTTTCAGTAAGAAGCAATGGGAGGTAGACTTAATTACTGCATTTATTCAGTCATTATATGATGATAAACAAGAGGGGTGAATGAACGCCCCTGTAAGCAATTAAATAAATTGCCTCATAAAGACATTTTCGAGACGAGTCAGGGGATACATAAAAATTGGGTGCTTTTTATTGCGTTGGCTCTATCTATGCATAATAATAAACAAAGTAGTAGATATTATAATTATGAGGAAAAGCCTTATTTGCTCAGAAAAATATTGAAGTACTTAGAAAAATATGTATCAGGGAGAAATGACAAAGGAAGGCACTATAAAAGTGATGGTGTCCTGACTATATCTACTATACATTTAAGCGTTAAAGTAAAGTAGCGCATGCATACATAAAATTCTTCCTTTTTTCCCAAAAGGAATTGGCCAAAATTTAAGTTCTTCTTTAGTCCGTAAGGGGCGCTTTGATGCTATAGCTCTTTGAAAATAATAACAAAGTCCTTTTATTATTTATATTTGGAGACGTTTTTTATCTTGATATATTTCAAATCATCAAATTTAATCCCTTTAAACCGGTTTTAAATAGGATTGTGACATAATTTCATGGACTAGCGACATCTAACGTTAAAAAAATAACCAATTTTTGACCAATTTTTTTTGTTTACTTTTTCCTTGCATGCGCTACTTACTTTAACGCTTTACTATACATAAGCTGTTCTTAGTCTATGTCAGTTTAGGAAACTCTTTGGAATAACTTGAAAAGCGGTCGACAATGGAAGCTACTTATTTATGCTTCTTACATCTGAAGGAAAATATACAAAAGAAATTAAATGGGATCAAGTTAGCAAGGAAAAAAATCAAAATGATTTGGTGAAATCACATAACTCGACTTGCAAACTTCGTGAACAAAAATGAGGATCTCCCTATCTCTGATTCACGACTCTGGATGACTGAATTCGAGCAGGAGCTCAAACAAGATAATATCCTTGGATAACCAACTGATAAAGTTTTTTATATAAACAATAAAAATGTAAAAATAAATATGCTTACTCTTAAGTATACCCGCCGACCTCTAAATAACGGAATGAACACTAGACTAGATAAGAGAAAAACAAAGTCTATCTAAGACCATTCATATGCTTATGAAAATATTAGTTTTTCTAAAATTGTTCCTATTTTTAAAATAGTAATACTGAGTCTATTTAATAGGGAAATTTTATAACTCTATTTTTTAATACAATATGTATCATAAAATTGTAGGCTAATGTGGAGGTATTATTTTTTAAATATGATTAAGTAACAGGAAAACGAGGCACGGATTCAAAGCTGTGGGTGATAAATAATTTTAACTGTTTCTTAGAATTGCATATATATATATATATTACTAAAAGGTCACCAACTTCAAACTTATACACTAAAATACCTTGTTAATAATACATACTTAAAGTACAGTATACTTATGCATCAAGGATATTTATAAATGTGAATACTTGGCAATTAAACTGTAAAATATAATTGTCATTTTAATCCATTCTTACAAAACTTTTTAAATAGACTTTATGAGGTTTAATCCTAGTTCATATTACCAATGACATTCAAATAGTGTAGGTTTCAATTTATGTACGTTGATCTTAGAATGTTTTGTACGGAAGAAATGGACACAGAAAAAATTGTCTAACAAAAGGATCCCATTGGAGTAACTGAGGTTTGAGGGAGATAAATAAAATATCTATGGAGATAATGACATTCGTTAATTATTTGACTATTTTATGATATCGCACTGATTTTTTTTTTTTATTTCACAGTTCAATTTTACAGAATGTACATAAATACATAAAAACCAAAGCTAATACGTTAAAATGAAACACAAATAAACAGTATAGTTTCAAATTTAGCATTGGAGATGAACTAAAACATATTGTACAACGATAAGAACTTAAACTTAAAACACAAATAAAAAATCGAATCATTCAAAATATGCATAAGAATATTGAATAACTATTGCATCTTAAAAAGCACTTAAAAATTATAAATATTGTCGGCGATGATTTTCTTACTCGCTTGCGGACTCAAATAAGTTATTTATTTAATGTAGGTATTTCACATGTAACAAATATAATCAAATAGGAATATAAGTAATATTAGGAAAATATACAAAAGACATCAATATTCAAAATCGTCGCAATGCATGGTGATCATAAAAAACTTGGAATTTGCTTCATTTGTCTCTCTGTTGTTAAAGAAAATTATATATATATATCTGACTTGTTCATTTGCAATCGAACTACAAAAAAATTAAGAACGACAACAAAAATTCATATCGTTCATTGTTCGTTTTTGGCGCCCAAAAATAACAAAGATTTTTCTTGTATGGGAAAATCAGATGTATAAATGAGTTCTCGCTGGTTTTTTTTAATATTTTAAATGCAACTTTATGCTTTAAAAAATGGACATAAATGAAATCCTTCCTTTTTAAGCTATAAAAGTTGTTCGCAGGGCAAAATCTTAGCTTGATTCATGATGTTTTGGATATGTTACAATCGGCATGTACTTACTATCAGACTTATGTTTAAAGAACTGTGAGAATTGTTTATATCAGGAAACGACCGGGACGCCTTTTTCGTCGGGACCGGGACTTAATATATATTTCTTCTTTAGACAATCTGAAGTGGCGACGTTTTAGAAAAGAATTTTCCAAAAAAAGTGATGACATTTTTTTAGAAAAGAATCTCCAAAATAAATTGTCAGAAAGGAATATTTCGAAAAATTCCTTTCTAAAAAAACGAAATATTGAAGTCCCGGCCCGTGTATAAAATACCGGGACACCGGGCCGGGACACTCAAAAAACAGCCGATACCCGGTCGTTTACTGATATGAGAATATACGATTACCATCTGGTAACTCTGTTAGTGTACCTGGATAGGCAGAAAAAACAAGGGAGAGAAGTGAGGCAAATACTCCCTCCCTCCCTTCTCTTTCTCTTTCTATCCAGTAACCTAACAGCAGTTACCATTTGGTAATCTGGTAATATATATATATATATATGGATAAATAATTAAATGGGTATTTTGAGTGGAAATTAGCGATGAGGAAGACCTAACCCTGATCTTAAGATATATGATATAAATCATGCCTCCATTGATCAAGATTTCTTTTAAATACCTTACACAAAGTATGAACTTAACAACAACAAAAAGGCTTATTTCCCCCGCCTCACATTTTGGCTTTCACAGGAAAAATTCATTTCTGATAAATATCATTTAATTAAAGTGTGTTTTTTAATGTACAAATTTATACTGCTCCTTCTGTGTGTTTGCTGACATTCCAATGTTGGCTATATAGCAGCATAGATATGTTGAGAGGGAAAATAAGCTAAAAGAGAGAGAAAAAGAAGGAAAAAAATCGTCCTCAGCATATCATCAAATAATAATAACTATGGTTATATTATATGGCTTAGTGCAAAGAAGAAACGCAAAAATATGCTGAATAGCCAAGACAGGAACTTTTTGTTTTACCAAGAAAATAGTTATTCATCAAAGAGATGAAAGAAAAATAAAGAAATATGTTATTTAAATTATGGCTGGTGAAGGATTAATGCATTTATTTCAAAGGAAATCAAGGTGGATTGAAAATGATATAAATGCTCTTTAATGAAGGGAGGAGGGATATTGCTTCAGGTTGATTCAGTTCTAAAATCCCTTAAAAATCCCTTTCTCCTACATGACGGAATTAATGTTCTGAGGATTGGAAAGAGGCACATAACAAAATTACCAATAGGAATGGAAATCTGGAGCTTAGCCTTGGTGCTTACAGATTCACTGACTTTTTTTGGCCGTGAAAAAGAGAGAGGGGTAAAGAGAGGGAAAGAGGAGGAAACTTGTTCTTTCTCCCTCTCTTTCCTCCTCTTTCTCTCTCTCTCCCTCTCTCTTTCCTTCTCTCCCTCTCCTTACCCCTCTCTCTTTTTCACGGCCAAAAATAGTCCTGGAATATGTAATCACCAAGGCTAAGCTCTAGATTTCCATTCCTAGTTATATTCTACTCAAATACTTGCCATGCATTTGAAAAAGAGAGAGGGGTAAAGACAGGGATAGAAGGAAAGAGAGAGGGAGGGAGGGAGAAACTTCTCTCTCTCTCTTTCCTTCTATTCCTCTCTTTACCCCTCTCACGGCTTCTTCACGGCCAAAAACAGTCAGTGAATCTGTAAGCACCAAGGCTAAGCTCCAGATTTCCATTCCTAATTATATTGCTCTCTTATTATGCACATCAAGTCAACTGTGCCTTACACCCGTTCCTCTTTCTTATTCTCTCCTTTCCTTCAATAGTTATTAACTAGATGCTTCCATGGGTGTCCAAAATAAATAGATCAGGAAAATAAGGCCTGACAAGAATTTGCCCTGAAAAAGTGGACCAGGAAGAAATGAAGAAGGATATAAAAGACGCATAGAAAAAGGCCCAAATGCATGGGTAGGCAAGTATTTGAGTGGAATACAACTAAGTATTGGTCAAATGCTATCTCTGATATAATTGGGTAAATAATAGCAAAGAATATATTTATTTTAACTTGAACTATTATTAAAAAATCATTAAGGAATTTGTTCATCTTTGAAGACATCCACCAACTGCCGCGTGTTGATGAGAACCCGGATGAAATAGAAAACATTCCCCTTACTCCAACGATAATCCCCACGATCCTCGGTAAGGCTCCTCTTTACACCAGCAAGGGCATCATAGCTGTTAACAAAGTGATTGGAGACCCTCGTTCCCCTCCACAAAGCCTACAAGAGTCCTCATCCGCCAATCCCATTTCCTTGAGATGTTTTTTCATACGCATATGGCCAGACACAAAGGTTACAACTTATCTGGTTCTCAACACAACACATATTACTTCATAAATGTTAAGTTTCACGACTACCTTGAAAAGTTTTGTTCATTTTGAACGAATCTCTCAAGAACATCAACTCTCCTTGACGTCACATCAATCTTGGTATTTCATTATTAAAATATGAAGTCTCACTCCTTCCTAAGTTCTTTCTGACGCTGTCGTTCCCCCGATATTAGAGAGCAAAGATATAATCCGATATTTAGCGCTATCATACGTAACTTGGGCACTCTATGGTTTCTTTCTATATCGTTACGTCATTTAGCCTACCGCTTGGAACGAATGTTGAATGTTCAGCTCTTGTTTTGTGGCTCAAAACATTCAAAGATTATTTAGAATTTGTAATATGAGATATAAGTTTTGGTTGAAATTTAATTAATCTTGATTTTAAGGATTCTTTTATTATATTATTTCTGAAGACAATGCTATTCATATAGGATGAGGGCAAAAGGGATTCAAAGTTTTTGTCGGTCCTCTGGAATTTTTCTATGTTCTTAAGTCTAAATAATTTCTATAAATACAATAGGTTATAAAACGTTGGTCGAAATGTAATTCATTGTGGTTGTAGCAAAGGTTTACGGTTCGGAATCGAAAAATGGGTTCGCTACCCTGCAGTATTATGTATTTCAATGTTTCATAATTATAGTTTCTTGCTTAATAAAAGTAGCTGCAATATATGAAAAGTAGTTTAATCGTAAACATTAAAAATCATTAAGGAACTCAATAAGATTTGTCTGGAATCTTTTAAGGAGAGAAAAAAGTGCCTGGAAATATGCTTTCTTTCTATATTTAAATCGTATTTAATATTGGATTTTTGTTAATGTTATTCCCTCCAATAGAACCCTCCATTGAAATAAAATATGCATCCATGTTAAATGTAATGTTATATAAAGATGTTTACATATATTTGTGTTTTTTCAAAAATACAAAAATTGATATCAATGATTTTAAAAAGATGCATGATTTTTTAGATATATGAAATATATTTTTATTTTTTATATTCTAAATGACACGAAGCTCAAGGTAAGACATGTGACTTGACTCGAGAATGGCAGGTTTTGAGGTGGGAATTCATTTGGAATAATTGGGACAACGGGTTTGAGGGCAAAGACTTGGGACTTGCTTGTGACTTGCAAAGCTGATTATATAATAGCGGTTATAATGTAATGAATGGGAGCAGGAGTCCGGTAAAAGGAACGGAGGAGGAAGGATAGCCAATTTGAGAGCCTTTATCACCTTCAGAGCCTTTTTGCTCCTGAAGAGCCCTCTTTTGGAGTTTCCCAAAAGTAATTTCTTGGCCAGATGAGAGATAAAGAGTTTCTTCTTGATCTTTGTCTTGGATATGGGGATGGGGATATGGGACGAAGGGGAATGGACTCGGAGAGAGCCACAAGGGATAGGGAGATAATGAGAATCTGAAATGGAGTAAGTTTAAAATCAGGACCATTCAAATCCGTTCACATGCATTAGTGAGTCTTCAAATAATAGTATAGAGAGAAAATATTAAGAATGTTTATTCTCAGACAGATGTGGCCATATAAGGCACTGACGTCATCATGCAGATTTACAAACATGAATCCATCAGTAAGGTTGCCTTATTTGTTTACTGTATATATGAGATATGACGTCATTTTCTCACCTTCCAAGGTTTCTGTTCTTTCATTTATACTTGAAATTTAGAAGATTTACTATTTACGTATTCAAAATGTACCAACAATCTCTGATCTATAATGGCTTGAAATAATGACGATTGACATCATTTATATCCTAAGAAATAAATGAAAACCTGACTTCAAACTCACCTCCATTACATAAAAAAGAAACAAGTTTCTGGTCAGTTCGTACATATTAGAAGCCTCAGGACGACGAGCTATGATGTCATATCTTTGACAGTGGAGCGTTGATTCTAGATAAAACTCGTATAAAGCCAAGCAATTATGTTTGAAAAAATATCAATCTTCAACATTCATCGTAGAGATTGAAAGGTTTGTTATATTGGGCACAAAAACGTATTCCTCGGAATAATCCAATAAGCCCTCTATGTCCTTAAAGCTCTATGACTGAAATACATGTATATCGGATTGATTTAAAATAATAAGTCACGGTGAGGGAGGTTTAGTGAGGCTTTGGAAGCTTAGCACTGACGTCATGTCTCGAATTTACCGGATCCTTAAGATTCTTGTTTGTAAATCTGAGTGAATACGTTATTGACTGAACGGGGCCCCGGGCAAGTTCCCATCCTTGTCCAGTAGATAGGACCACCTTTGTTTCATATACATTATTATGAAGACCAGAAATGGCATAAGAAGAGATATCCAAGCCGATATGTTAGATAAGCCGTTAACAGTCCGTCGTCACTACAAGTAGAAACCATGTTATTCCTCCGACCCACCTCTTTCAACATGATTATCCAACTGAAGATTCCTTAAATTATTCGTCCATATTTAAACCTCAAATGATCATACAGAGAGAGGAAGAAAACAATAGTCCTCCTTCAAATGTCATTTTTTATTAGGTTCTTAAACTTTAAAAATTAAACAACTAACGGTTCCTTCTATTTTTTTGCTAATGAATAATGAAAAAAGAATCCCATAGAATATAAGTTCTAAGGACATTTATAGACAAATATATTATTTCAAGTGTATGAAAGGAACCTTAGACGAAATGCTTTGTTCGTGTCGCAAGTATTCAAAATGAGAGAAAAATAGTATAAAGAACTACATATGATCAATTGCAAAGTCGATTTTATAAACTGGGTAGATTATTATTTTTGAAGAAATAGATTCACGATTATATTATTATTATTATTTTCTTCATCAGGATCTGTCCAGAGCTACAACAATAATATTAATCGTTCTTAAAGTGGAGAAGAAAATTGTCCGCAGGATAATTACCCGCGATTCATGTATTATGCTTAGAATAGCCTCTCAGGACCCTGCCAATACTTGATGTTATGTCCCTGACGTCACGTTGCAAGACACCCTGACGTCATGTCACCTGTGACTCACTCTTTCCTCTACCATGTATATATTTCCTTCCTTTTCCTACTATGATAATAAATTGGTCTTCAAGTCATGACCCTCTCACACACGTCGTTCTTTAGATTTCGTTTCTGCCGTGCAACCTAATTGTCGACGACTCTGGGATATTGATATAAAAATAATATATTCTTATTAAAGGTTTCCCAACACAACACTTGATATATGAAGAATGGATAACATTTTTAATGGATCACAGGACTCAATTGCTTTAATGATTAAATGCTGGGGTCTCCAGCCCACGGCATGGGCTCTTGAATTCCGCCGATGACAACTATAACTTATTGGGGTTTCATATCAACCGTCAAAGGGTCCTCAAATTCTGTTGATGGCAACAATGGGATTTGGGAGTTTTAAGCCCACCGGCCATGGCCCTCGGGTTCCGCCAATCACAGCTCTAGGATATAGGATTTTCAAACACATTAGAGTTCTCTGGTTCCACCTATCACAACACTGACTTATTCTCTATGGATTCACTTCATTCGCGGCAGCTGTTGAGGATTGAACATCAATTCATCCTTTAAAATATTAAGTGTTGAAGCATTGGGTTCTCATGAACAGGGAATGGTGAAATTTGGTACAAAAATTATGTCATATATGTCCAGAAATATGCGGAAAGAATCATAAAAATAGGCTGAAAAATAAGCAAAAATGTCTAAAAATGCGAAACAAATATAAAAATATGCATTTCGGATGAAAAGTGACAAGTTTTTCTAGAAAAAAACTTAAATAAATGTTTGTTTATGTCATTCTTGACAGCATTTTTTGGTCCAGAAAAAGTCGCTCCTGTGAAGACTTTTTTTAGAAATGAAGTCACAACCTCCTCAAAAATTGTAAAAATATACAATAAAATGGAAAAAGGGGTATATATGCGTTATATTTGTTTAAAAAATCTTTATGCCCAGATTCCTACAGCCCTGTTCATGACATCCATGACGTCATTGTCGAATCCTTTGAATGGACTGCTCCTATTCTACCTACTAATATGAATTGAATGAAGCACCTCCTCATACTAAAAATCACTCTAATCATTTGACGTAAAATAATAAAGTTAACAGTATTACCAAATGCAAAAATATGTTTATTGGTGAGTTTACGAGAATAACCTTTTTGTTATCTCTAGTGATAGCATATATTATTATTACAACAATGGCTTCTCAAGTTTGAGGTTGCGTGATGCAGGTTTTTAATTATTTGTTATAGTCTAATGATTAGGAATATAAATCTGGAGCTTAGCCTTGGTGCTTACAGATTTTATGACTGTTTTTGGCCGTGAAAAAGAGATTGGGGTAAAGAGAGGGATATAAGGAAAGAGAGAGGGAGAGAGAGAGAGAAAGAGGGGGAAAGAGGGGGAAAGAGAGGGAGAAAGAAAAAGTGAGAGAGAAATTTTCTCTCTCTCTCCCTCTCTCTTTCCTTCTATCCCTCCATAGAATCTGTAAGCACCAAGGCTAAGCTCCAGATTCTTTTTTTTTTCCTATATGGTTTGATAGAATTGCATCCAACAGGATATAAATAAGCATTATAGCATTAAAATTAGTCATCGAACCTAAGAATATCTTATCAATGAGGTAGACCAAAAATGGCCATCCCCTCCCGGGATTCGAACCTGCGCCCCAACATTTTCTTTCTCCCTCTCTTTCCCCCTCTTTCTCTCTCTTTCTCTCCCTCTCTCTTTCCTTCTATTCCTCTCTTTACCCCTCCCTCCTTTTCACGGCCAAAAACAGTCACAGAATCTGTAAGCACCTAGGCTAAGGTCCAGATTTCCATTTCTACTAATGATACTTTTGTTAACAAGTTACCGTAATTGATATCAAGAAATAAAGATTTAGTCTTCTCCATTGGCAGCTTGAGTACAAATTTAAAGAGAGTAAATGCAACCCTTATAAGTGTAACTATGTTAAGGTATACCGACGAAACTTTTCAAATAAAAAAGTAAGTATTCCTTTAACACTCTTAAGCAAGGTACTTTGCGTATTTGAAGAAAAAACGAATAGGACTTATATTATAATGGTGATTGATGCAGTTGTTGTGACATCATCAATTCAAAAAATCTAAAAGAGAAAAGAAAGTTTAATTTAAGTATCAAAGGCTAGTCACAAGTCAATATCATCCGTTCATTTAATGAGGTTTTTGTATAGATCTAAAGACCTAGAAGCCATTTATCATCGGTTTTTTAATATATTACATTTAATATGGCTAGGGATTACTTTATATCCGACATGACATAGAAAGGGAAAAAATGCTATCGATTATAAAACATAGAGATATGTCTCTCTTATATCTCTCTGGCATCCCTTTGATTATAGTATCAAATTAATCACAAACCTCTCCCTTTTTTGTACTATTAATAGGGTGTTACTAATATTATTATTTTTTAAGGGACAGGTTTGTTCCTCTGGTCCTCGAGTCCTGTGGAATAAGTAAACCTTGACACAGGAGGGAACTCCGTATCAGGGTTCATCATCCAAAATAGAAGAACTTAATCTGTTCAATATAATGCAATAATAACTAGAGGCATATATACACTCAGAGAGTGCAAACCTCCGCCGTCATGACCTTCCGAGGCGGATTTTTCACACGGGGAGGCGTAGAGAGACGGGGGGGGTTCCCCTAGACGGAATTCCGAGAGGAAGACGCTCCCGGCCCAAATTTCACAGCCAGCGACATCTATTGCAGAGTAGGCTAACTTGAAAAATTTCAGTAGTATTTAGCTCATTTTGCATATTAAAAAAGCACTTAGAGATGCCAAAATTTAATCACTTGTTCCTTTTGGCACTTCCAACAACTCCACAAAATTTCATTCAATCTGTTCAGTACTTTTTGAGTTATCCTTGCTGACAAACCAACAAACCAACAAACAACAACAACAAACGCCATTGAAAACAATACCTCCTTCGGCGGAGGTAATTATAGCAACACCTTATTAATTATTGAAAAGGGAGATTTTTGTGATTCATTTGATACTATAATCAAATAGATGCAAGATAGATGTATCTATGTTTTCTAATCAACAGCATTTTTTCTCTTTCTATGTCCTTTCGGGTATAAAGTAATCACTTGCCTATAATATAATAGCAAGCAGAATAATGCAGTTTATTTTTTGCATTGACAAGAACCAGAGAGAAGATAAGAGTGACACAAGGAACATTTTATTATAGACCAATATGTCAATAAAAGTTTATGACAGTAAATGGTCATTTAATACATCGTATAAAGAATTTATTATAAGTGTTGTACAGGTTTCAGCTCATTAGAGCCAATAAAATTGTGAGCCTCCAATACTTAGTACTTTGAATACAAAAAATGGGGATATTTCTCACACCGCTTATGTTTACAATTTTTTTTTCATGGTTAAAATAATTTTATTTTGTTACTGCAAAGAAGAATACAGTGTAAAAAATACACTAAAAACATACAGATAACATAATAAATAAAATAAAATCTGGACAGTTACGTAATAAAAACATCAATGAACATTATAGTTCAAAATTACCGTCCAGATAAAAAAACATATGTAGAAAACAACAATTGATAAAACTAATTTGTATTCAATACAAAACGGCGATGCATTCTTAAAATCCTTCTGATGTCGTTCCAATAGAATTTTGAACTGCTGTACAAATATAGGTTTTTAGGATGACGTCACACACAGGCTGTCAACTGCCAGCCTTGAAGACTCTTCAATGAAGAGTATTAATATAGCCAATTGAGTGGCCAACCTCTCAGGACTTTTGAGAGGGGAAAAAGAGTAATTGACGTCACACATCGACTCATATTTTTGAAAGGCTTTCAAAAAGCCCTAATTAGTGGATACTTGGCTTTAATTGGTTAACACTTTGGGGAAGCTCCAATATAAGTGAAGATTCCACCTCCTCCACTCTTTTTAATCATCTGTGTTCACCTATTTCTTGCAATTAAATTTCTGATTAATTTGACATTCTTAACATGGTAAGCGTTAATGTATGAGATCTTTCAAAAACATTGACGCTAATTACTCCTTTTCCCCTCTCCACAGTCTTTCAGAGGTTGGCCAGTCAGTTGGGTATATTAATGGTCTTCAAGGATGGCAGTTGACAGCCTGTGTGTGACGTTATCCCAAAAACCTATATTTGTAAACATATCATGATATAACCTATCGATGACCTAGTACAAATTACTTTGTTCGTATTGGGCATAGGCGACAGCTGAAAAATATTTATTTGCTATGGAAGGGAATAAGCTCTCTATATATTTGTATCTTTATGGAAATATTCCCAAAAAAATATCTTAATGTCTAAACTAATTAAGGTTCGACGGAGGTTAATGGCCATTTGGTTTCGACCATTTTCTCCAAAAAAAAAAATGTAGTAATAAAAATATTTTACTAATAGAACATCTAGAAATACGTACAATCTTCATCTAATATTAATAAAGGTTCCATAAAATATGTCTATCGTCCAGAATGTGGCGTCACGAACCAAGATTTCAATGAAATCGCTAGGTTAGTGACGGAGCACTAACCAATTTACTACATACAGGTTTCGACGCAATATATTCTTTTTATGCGATATTATTGAATATATCGATATAACCTTTTGACGTATACCGAAACTTTGATTAGCACTTGCCGCTATCATGTACCGTTCTTGAGTATTAGCGATGGTTCCCTGGTTTCGTTTTTTTGTGCCTATATGATTCGATAGAATTGCATCCGACAGGATATAAATAAGCATGATAGCATTAAAATTAGTCTATCGAACCTAGAATCTTCTCAATGAGGTAGACCAAAATGACCATCCCCTCTTGGAAGTATTCGAACATGTGCCCCCAACATTGAGAGTTGAACACGCCTTAACGCACACAGCTATCCCACTTCGGTTTTGGTTCGTGACTGAGGTATTTCGATGTTCCCAAATAGAAAAAAAATACGTGAAAACGTACAAGTTGATGGGATACCGTCGCAACCTTTTTTTTTGTATCGTCAATACCAACAACACGAACCTGTCAAAGCTTCAGTCACGAACCGCATGTAGTGAGCGTCGAATTTTTTAAAAGTTTTATATTAAATATTTTATAAATTCTTGAGAGAATCAAGTCTCCATTATGAATGATCTCATATATATATTATATGCAACATCTTTTATTCGATATTAGCTGATATATATAAATATATATTCTGTTCTCCCATATCGAATATTGTAATAAATGAATTGAGGAAAAAGTGGTGATTTGGAAACGGGATTGGTATAAGGAAAAGGAGAAGGAATGATAAAAAGTAGTTGGAATTGTTCTAGTACAAAAAACTAAAAAATAATTATATGGTTATATAACCCAAGAAAACATTAATGCGTAGTTACGCTCTTTGCCCTTTTCTGCACGTCGTAAGTAATAATAATAGTAATAATGGAAGAAATAGTAATATTCTAAGTGCCCTTTTTTACCTTTGTCATTTAATAACAAAATTAGTGACGTCATTGTATGGGACTATTTTTAATTGAAGCATAACATAGGATGACATCACTGGTTATCTTTTGATATATTTCCATTGTTCTATTCCCAAGACAAATAAATTGTTTTATCACGTAGTTGGGGCAGCCATTTTAGTACTCTGGATGTATTCAAACATTGTCTTCTCAATTGAGTATTTATTTATCATATAGGTCGGTGAAGAGCTTTATAAGGCTCTGGGTAGGTGAGTTAATCATAGAGATATAAACATATAGGCTGTGGATGATTTTAATACCGACTTGACATACAAAGAGAAATAAACTGAAAACATAGAGACATCTCTCTGGCCTCTCTTTTATTATTGTATTAAACCTCACAAACCTCTCCCTTTTTCATAACAGATTTTTTACTAATTATTTTATTATTTTTTACATTTATTACAAAAAAAGCAATACATTTTGATGCGTTGTTTCTTTTATCTTCTAGATTAATTATGAGGGGCGGTCTTACTGTCTTCCTCCTTCACTTTCGTCGTCAAATCGGCCAGAAAAATGCTAAGAGAATTAATAAGCTTTGAGAGGAAGCCTAAAGAGCCTTCCGTGACGAGGGAGGCATTGAACTACTTACCATAAGAACAAGTCAGTCCCGACAAGAGACGATGGAGTTCCTCTCGTCCAGGAATCCTGTCGAATAAGTGACTCCGGACACAGGGGGAAACTCCGTATCAAGGTTCCTCCTCTAGAATTAAATAACTCAAGCTGTTTAATGTAACGCAATAATAATAATAACAGCTGTGTTATGAAAAAGGGAGAGGTTTGTGAGGTTTAATACTATAATAAAAGAGAGGCCAGAGAGATGTCTCTATATTTTCAGTTTTTTTTCTCTTTCTATGTCAAGTCGGTATTAAAATCATCCACAGCCAACATATATGTAGAGAGCTTATTCTCTTCAATAGCCGAGAAACATCGTTTAGCTGTCGCCTGTGCCCAATATAAACAAATTAATTTGTACTACGTATTCCTAAGTTGATCATAGAGATAGAAAGATTTGTTTATATTGGGCATAATGACGTATTTTTTTGAAGAATCCAATAAGATGTCTTTATATCTCTACGGAGTTCATCCCTAAATATGTTATTGTCGATAAAATATTTAGGATAACACTGGTTGATAATAAGGATGTTTTTGCAAACTCATCATAAAGCATATAATTTTTATTTGATAAGACTGTTTCCTTTATTTTTCTACATTCGATAAGAAGATTTATGATTCATTTGTCAACAGGCCTTAAAGGCTTTATAGGGCTCTGATAATAACAGACCAAACAAACATTTATCATTTCCTTGAGTATGTTCAGTTGCTTTATTCACTTAATAGGCAGAATAGGAGGAGTCCATACAAAGGATTCAGAATGACGTCATGGATGTAGGTCTATGATTATATCATAGAGAACATAGAATACCAACATATTTTGGCATATTTTAGCGCTGAATACTTTGGTATTTGTGTACTCTCCAGTTTTGAGCATGGATAGCATAACACATACTCGATATTCAGAGCTACCAAGCGTAAATTGAACACTCAATGCTATGTAAGATTACCCTAACAACTCATAACGTGATCAAATGTTAGTTTTTGGTTCCCTAAAGGTTAGGTTCGAACCTAGCCAAAACGTACGTTTTAATCATTTACACGCCACCGTTCCATTTTGGGATCCATACTTTTGAAGTGTTCTGTAACGTCATATTCATTAAAAACAAAATTGAATGAGTTTATATTATAAATTAAAACTTAGAAAACCAATATTTTATTTGTAAATAAACGAAAAAACTAATTTTCATACAAGTTGAGTGCTTTGAAAAAAACCGAGTTATCAAGTTTTGGACGTATCTTTTGATAATAAGAAAAATATGGGTTAAAAACTGGCTAGTATTCTATTTTATAACTATTTTGATAAGCAAATATATGACGTGATTCAGCATTGAACACTGTTTTTTTCTTTTTACCCCATTCCAGTAAGTAGAGAAAATATATCAAACATGCATAACCCCAATAACGTCATCGCAAAGCAACAAATCTATATATTTTAAAAAATAAGTACAAAGAGTGACATCATTGGACTATTTATCATTCTAACTCTCCTTACCTTATGCCAAATACATAGTAAAAAGACACCTTGTTTTTTTTCCCCTCTGTTCGTGGGTACGGAGTGTCGTCTGATTTTGTGAGCATTTATCGTTGGAGAGATCGGTTGGGCGTGACATTGGGAGTCCTTCTTGATTTATATCCTTAATGGTCCTTATGGCGGAGGAGAGTGGAGACTCCAGCAGAGAGGACGACGGCAAGGGTGTTGTGTCTGCGACAAATACTATCAAAGGTGGTGAGTCTCCTCGTCCGTTGAGCAAACGAAGCTGAAAGTGAGCATCCGTGGTTGGAACGGCGTGGGTGTTTGGAAGTGGGTGGCCAACGACGATACCTGCGGCATCTGCCGGGTGGCCTTTGACGGCTGCTGTCCGGACTGTAAGCTCCCAGGGGACGACTGTCCCCTGGTCTGGGGCCAGTGCACGCATTGCTTCCACATGCACTGTATCATGAAGTGGCTCAAGTCCCAGCAAGTCCAGTATCTCTGCCCCATGTGCAGACAGGATTGGAAGTTCTAAGAGGAAGATAGATCTATAACCTCTCATACTCATATGACTTCACATCTTACTTCACTTCTCCTTCTCTTCTCTTTGCCTACCTCCCTTCCTTCTGCAACTCACAGGAGCCTCTGAGAGCCATCCAACCCCAGCAATGACTCGAGTGTGGAGAGCGACTTCTCATTTCAGACGCGCCTCGTGGAACATGAGTACATACTTCAGTTCAAGGCCTTCTACCATTCGGACTCACGGAAGAAGTTCATTCAGGAAAACGTGACTACTAAAATAGAAAAAAGAATCATAACTTTATTTTTATTTTTTTAATTTTTCAATAAAAGTGTAAATAAAAAACTAGACGTAAAATATAAACTCCCTAGACATTGGTGTACATAAGAATATGTATGTATTCCATTGATTTATGTCCTGTTACATTTTTGAGGTTCACTTCTCAACATTTAATTCCAAGAGCATTGATGCAATCAGCGGTTCGGCACCTTTTTATCTAAAGTGAAGAGTCAGGCATTCAGGATCCTAAAGGAAAAATCGCTGTTTTGTTTAATTTATCTGTAGTCCTGATTTGTCTTCTTTAAAAAAGGACAGTATCACACCGATACACGATATTAATTGTACCTCAGGACGGATCACTTTTATTATTTGTTCGAAATGTGTAAAAATATAATGAATTTCCTATGGAATATTTTACTTTATTAATAGAGATCCTGGATTTTTATTTTTGTGTAGAGTCGATTTTTCTAATTTAGTAGTCATTTGATACATCAGGCCGCCCTTTCTGGCACACTGACGACGTCCTTGAAATCCTCCCCCGGAACAACCCCATGTCCTCTTACCCAAGCGACTTCGACGTCATCCTTCTCAAGGATCCTTCCGTAAAGGCCCTTCTTCTCCGACACCCGCTCATCAAGAGCCTTACGCCTCAGCGAAGAGTCCAGCGAACACTAAAGAGCTTCACCAACGGCTTCCGGAGCCCTCTCACACTGGGACAGGCCTTTGGGCCCCGTCGCCGAAAGCTCCTTCGAGCCGTTCCCAAACAAATCACGGCCATTCTCCAGGCGGACGTCCTCTGGGGATGGGCATTACGGGTTCGGGGGTCAAAGTCGCCGTCTTCGACACGGGTCTCTCCAAAACGCATCCCCACTTTAAGAAAATCCGTGAGCGGACAAATTGGACGAATGAGAAGACTCTGGATGATGGCCTTGGGCATGGGAGCTTCGTGGCGGGTGTGATTGCCTCTAGTTCGGATGCTTTGGCTTTGCTCCGGATGCAGAAATTCATATCTTTAGGGTCTTTACTAATAATCAAATTTCATATACCTCTTGGTTCCTGGATGCCTTTAACTACGCCATTAGAAGAAAATTAATGTACTTAATTTAAGTATTGGAGGACCGGACTTTATGGATCTTCCTTTGTGACAAAGTAAGCATTCATATCAATGCCTAACAAATGCTCCAATTTAGTGTTGAACACATAAAAATATCAGTATATCAATTCATAAAACTCTTTAAAAAAAAATTATTTAAATAAAAAATGTAAAATAATGCACACAAAAACAGATAAAATGAAAAGAACACTCTCGACAGTTGTGTTTTTTATATCTTTGAAAATTATGGAGCAAAAAAAATAATTTAGTCCTTCAAAAACAAAAAATACTCCTTAAAATTGTTTTTTTTAAACATTCAAATCTTCCGCTGTCCATTATGGCACATAACGTCTTCAGCCCACTCCAAATTACATTGTCCAACATAAAAAACCAGCCATGCATTTCAGTATTTGATTTCAAAGGAAAAGGATTACTTTTAAATGCAGACAATGCTCGAATAAAGTAAACAAAGTTCTTCCTATCAATTTATGATTGCACGGATCTTCGCATTTGTAGACAAATTTAGGATGCAATAAATGATGTTGGAAACATTTATAATCAGCTGCACACAATTACAATATATTTATTGAAAAGACAAATATTATATGTTACTTATTTATTTATATACAATATGATTTTTTAAATCTGTTGAATGATTGAAAGGATCTAACAAATTTTATAATTATTTATAGTTTTTTATAGTTTTGCAAATAATATAAACATATCCAATTTTACAATTGAAATAACAGTGTGACAAACCTTTTTTTAACAAATATTTTTTAAGTTTATAAAACAATTGTGACGCACTTAGGCGCTCTATTTTGAATGATCATATTTGAATGGCAAAATATCGGAATAAAGCAAATAAACGGATTTAGTCATTTCAATTCATGCTCCCTTATTAACCTTTGTATTCATATTTTCCCCTTCCATAATGGATAACAAATAAGTTTCACTTCCTTACGAAATCTTTAATCCACAAAATGGTTGGGGGATTGATTTTCCCACAACTCCATTCATCTATATTCATATCCCTTCCCAAAATGCAACTTTTTCCAGGCTTACATTTTGATATCTTAAAGTTTATCTCCTATTATACTCATCAACTGCCATATTTCATAAATTAATTTTTGTTTTAAGTTGAGTGACTTAGATTTCAGATGGAGATTACAAACTCACTTATACACAATACCAATTATTTACATACCTAAAGACAACTTTACTCCTTCCAGGTCTGGGAAATCACAGCCAATCACATCATCATGGTATCCGCCATTGGCAACGACGGCCTCTCTATGGCACCCTCAACAACCCTGCAGATCAAATGGACGTCATCGGTGTGGGAGGCATCAACTTTGAGGATCAAATAGCCCGATTCTCTTCACGTGGAATGACGACATGGGAGCTCCCCTCGGGCTATGGGCGCGTCAAACCCGACATTGTCACCTACGGAAGCGGGGTTCGAGGGTCCAACAAAGACGGGGGCTGTCGTCAGCTAAGTGGAACCAGTGTGGCCTCGCCTGTGATTGCAGGAGCAATAACTCTACTTTATTCAGGGGTTCTCCATCGTGGCTCCGCCATTATCCAGCGAGTATGAAACAAGCTTTAATGAGCTCTGCACGGCGGTTGCCGGGCGTAGGGATATTTGAGCAAGGCTCTGGTAAGCTGGATCTCCTCAAAGCCTACCAACTCCTCAGCTCTTACACTCCACAAGCCTCATTTAGCCCGAGTTATATCGATATGACCGAGTGTCAGTACTTTTGGCCCTACTGCACGCAACCCCTCTATCACGGAGCCTTTCCCCTCATATTCAACGTCACGATCCTCAATGGCATGGGTGTATCCGGCCGCATTACCTCGGAACCCACCTGGCACCCTTACAAATCCCAAAACGGCCACTTCCTTGAAGTCGCCTTTAGATATTCCGAACTCATTTGGCCCTGGAGCGGCTACTTGGCCCTCTATGTCTCCGTCTCGAAGGAGGCCGGGAGCTTTGATGGTATTGCTCAAGGTCACATATCCCTTACTGTAGAGTCACCCCCAGAGGTGGGAGAGAACTCTCCTCGAATCTCTCAGATCTCATTGCCCCTCCGATCCAAAATCATTCCCACACCTCCGCGTTCTAAGCGGATCCTCTGGGATCAGTATCATAATCTCCGCTATCCACCCGGATACTTCCCCCGAGACAACCTTAAAATAAAAACAGACCCCCTAGATTGGAACGCAGATCACATCCACACCAACTTCAAGGATCTTTACACACAGCTACGATCATTCGGATACTTTGTAGAGTCCTGGGCGTTCCCTTCACGTGCTTTGATGCCTCCCAGTACGATACCCTCATGATCGTAGATGCCGAAGAGGAATACTTCCCTGAGGAGATAGCGAAGCTCCGGCGAGACGTATCCACGGACTCAGCCTACTCGTGCTTGCAGACTGGTACAATGTGAGTGTTATTAAGAAGGCCAAGTTCTACGATGAAAACACCCGGCAGTGGTGGTTCCGGAGACGGGGGGAGCTAATGTTCCCGCACTCAATGAGCTCCTAAGCGCCTGGGGATTTCCTTTGGTGACACAGTCCTGGAGGGAGACTTTGCCATTGGTAACCAAGACATGTACTTTGCAAGTGGGGTGGGTATACAGAGGTTCCCCAAGGGGGGAGACTCCCTTCTCATATATCCCTCAGTGGGGCTCAAGGATCAGGGAAGGAGTTTATGGGAGTGAGCGATGGGGCTCCCTCACGCTCCGATATACCCATACTGGGCCTGCATCAGACCAAGAATGGGGGACGGATCGTTGTGTATGGGGACTCCAACTGTGTTGACAGTTCTCACCTATCCAAAGACTGCTGGTGGCTCTGGAAGCAATGCTTATCTACACTAGCACAGCTCGCATACCAAAAATATTCAAGGCCAACGCAGGGCCTTCACTCAATGAAAAGGATAGCCTTAAAAGTCCCCTCCCTCACGCATGGAGAACAATCAGCTCATCGCTACTCAAAAGTTCTCGAAAACAACATTGGAACTGGCATTCACGCCACACGGGTCCTTCCGCCGTGTCCCACTCTGGCCTGGGCCTCTCCACGCCCCCTCAACCGCACCGCACCCAGCAATCTCTATAAAGCTCAAAGACTTTGTCCCTCAACATAGAGACTCCTCCCTTGCTCATGAAGTCGCACAAAAACACAAGAAGGGCGGCTTCGGTCCCCCACACTCCCGTGGGCCTTCATTAGACATCAACTCGGTTGACTGGGTGGGCGCAGATGAGACTCTCAAATCAATGACCATTGGCCCGCACTATGGATATTTCTAATGCTAGCCCTATGTGTCTTAGGGTCTTATAATACCTTCGGAGCAAGTATCGTATTCGAAGACGGAAGCCCCGGATACGTAAATTCATTCATGCTGCCGGTGGAGGCTCCTCAACACATTCCTCGGGTGCGCTTCGAAATGTCCTGAATTATTAAGAAATAGATACCTATATATCTATATTTATATAATGACCATAAAAGGATATTAATACATCAACCAATTACTTGAAATGACTTTTTTCGTAGCTTATACTTTTTGACAATATGACAAGCACATTTTAAGTTATAAAACTTATATTTTTATAACCCAGGTACCTACATTTACTCGAAATAACATTTTTTTTATAATCCACAAAAAAATCTTTTTAGAATGGACCAAAAACATTTCACATTGTACAGATGAAATTTTGGGAAAAGTGAATGTTCTGACTTCTACATTGAAATAAAAGATATTAAACTCTATCGTTATCATTTATACGAATTATTTATTTATATTTGGAACAAGAACCAAGAAGAAGTCAATTTATAACTTATAAAATCCTCTTGGTTCTTGTCCCAAATATAAATAAAAACGGATTTATGGGAGTTAAATTCATCTATAACTGATTTAACCATATTTTTTTGTATACAAAATACCTCCACAAGGGAACACCCTTATTAAAAAGATCCAAAAAGGAATCTTACAAAATAAGTGGATGTTTCTTCTAATTCTAGATAAATAGTGGTGTATTTCATGTGGTATTCTAACGGGTCAGACTTGTGAAGTTTAAAACTACTATTATTAGACCAGCTGAAGTTTTTATTACGAATCCTTTCCTATATTTCCGATTAGGTTAAAGTATTGATTTATTCACATAAGTGTTTCTTAACATATAAATATTCTAGATTAATAAATAATAAGAAATCGTT
>CP045902.1:10433239-10446842 GCA_013387185.1 Caligus rogercresseyi
AGAAACATCGTTCAGCTGTCGCCTGTGCCAAATATAACAAAGTAATTTGTATTACGTCATCGTAAGTTGATCATAGAGATAGCAAGATTTTTTATATTGGGCACAATGACGTATTTCTCTGAAGAATCTAATAATCTCTCTATGTATTTACATCTCTATGCCTTCTTTAGTAACCAATTCATAACAACAGCTAACAACAACTCTGACGTCGTCAGTTATCGGCATCATCGATTGTTTTGGGTCTCTCCGTGCTCACTTGATCCCCTTCATAGACCTTGTTAGTTATCCCCCACCACAAGCCCCATGGCCCGTGGACTATCAGCACCATCACTCAGCCAACGAGGGCGGCGAAAGCGCTGCTGGAGGAGTGGAGTCCCTCCGCCACCTCCTCAGTCCTCTCACACATCCAAGGTATCCCGGATCCGATTAAACGAAGTAATGGAGGGCCCTGGACCATGGAAAAGGTCCTGGATCTCTGGGAAGAGCAGGATAAGTACATTGATGCACTTGAAGCTCGCGTGAGGCATTTGGGTAAGAGAATCCTTTCCTACAGTCATCATATTTGCATTGGCGATTGACACATAAAATCCTGTGTTAACCATTGAACAATTATTTTCAGTCATAAAACTTTTTATTGTTTAAAACCGTTTCATTAATGCAGTGTAATCAAAATTACACTCAAACTACAGATAAACTAACAAGAAACTCAGAACCTTTCTTGTGTAAAACATAATTATAGTTCAAATAACGAAGTATTTTACTAATATTATAATTCCCTATTCTCTTCGATTGAAATTACTATATCGTTGTGTGGATTTAAAAAAGTATTTCAGCTTAAATATTACATCATTAAACTGAGGAATCTCTTTTCAATGTTGAACCTTCCTCCCTATGTAATGGAGTCGAAATTGCGTCCTAAACGTGTCAAGAACTCCTGAGCTGAAATGCTCTCTTTTTTCTTATCTATTTGGCTCGATGTAATAATATCAGTATCATCCATTTGGATATGAACATGTATTGTATAGATTACTAAAATTACCCACAACTAATATTCTTCAATGAGATGCATCAGGTATAATGGAACCCGTGTTCTCAACATGAGGGTCGAATAACTTTATCTCGCGGGATTTTCCCCTCTTATCATTTATCATTTCGTTCATTGAACACACTATCCATGTAAATGTCTTTTATTCTTTGATGCAAGCTTGTAAATTATAAATTATAATAAATAATATTTTTTTTTGACAATAAGTTCATTAAACTCTTAATATAGCTATAACAATATTTTTACCACAGTCTTTAAATATGAATTTCTATCGTAAGGTTGATGATCAACAATAGAATATCCCAATAACTATATTTATAATGGAGGAACAAAAAAAAAATAAAAAATATAAATCTGTTACCAGAACCAAAAAATGTTGACTCTCTAAGTAGATCCACTACCGACTGAATCCAGATTAGGTCCCAATGTGGAATTGTGTCTCTGAAGGAGCATTACATGCAATCAAAATCAAAGTAATTTTGACCTTTTTTGTCGTAATTTGTCCAATTTGAGTCTTTATCTATTATCTTTTTTATTTCTAGGCCACCGCCGTGAAAACTACTTGGTCATGCGTTTGAGTAGCAAGGAACAAGAGCTGAACGACCTCTCCCTTCAGATCCGTGAGCTAAAGAGACTCTCTGGCAAGAAATTCTCCTCCTTCCGGAACTTCCCTTCTGGACCCCGCACTCAACCTCGTCCTAGGCCGCCTCAAAAAGGAGCTTGAGAGTGCCAAAACCAAAATGAGCGAGACCCAGGAGGAACTCAGCGCCTGGAAGTTCACACCAGACTCCGTCACGGGAAAACGCCTCATGTCCAAATGCCGGCAGCTCTTACAGGAGAACGAGGACATAGGGAAAATGATTGCGAGCGGGAGGCTCTCCAAGCTGGAGGCGGAGCTTGCCATGCAGAAAACCCTGGCCGCAAAAATGAAGCAGAATCAACTGGAAATGGATGAGTTTGTTCAGGAGCTGGATGAGGACGTAGAAGGGATGCAGTCCACGATTTACTATCTCCAACAGCAGCTGAGGGAGGCCAAGGAAAAACTGTCCTCCTATGAGAAGGAAAAGGAAAAGCAGCTGCACTTGTAGCATCACCAGCCTCTGAAGAGCCACAGCCTGAGGACAAACGGCCACAGCAGCAGCAGCCTCCACCCCTCCTCAACATCTCGTGGAGGACGCAATAGGAAGGCCAAGGACCTTAAAGAGACCCGTAAAGGGAGGCTCCTACTGAAATGTCCATGAAGAACCCACTCCTGCAACATCATCCTCGGAGACGGATTCTGGTCGACCCAAACGTCGTCGAAATGCCGCCCCTCCTAAAAGCGACGCTGAGGCTTCCAAAGATACGCTTGAGGAAGATGAGCACTCCCTAAATCCCGACGCTGGAGATAAACAAAATATAGACGCTGAGACATAAAATAATCCCCCCAAAAAAGACAAATAGACATTGAGACACGTTTCCAATGAAAAAACATCCTTCTTTATTTGTTTGTATTATTATAATAATAATTGTTAAGCATTTTTTTGATGATTTAATATGAATGCTGCCTCTTCATATCCCAGCCTTTTTAAGAATGCTTTTTAGCTCTGAATTCACTTTGGAGAGCTTTTCATTCTCCTTTGCAGCTGCAGATCTTCCTTTAATATATGCAAGTACTCAATGAGAGAAGTTTTGAGGGTTAAGGTTTGTGATGATCTTAGGAACCCATGGCCTCCCTAATGGCCTCAATATCCTCATGGAAATCATTGTTGCGTTGGATAAATCCCTTATTTCTTTTCCCTGAGATAATTGTTTTATTGTTAGAAGTCTTTTCTCCATGGCGGATTCTTTGTGATGTTCGTCCACGTAGTTTCTTAAGATTTTAAGGAGATCCGAGTATGTAGCTGAGAGAGACGAGCTTTTTTCGTTTGCCTGCCGAAGGACCCCTAAAATCTCTTCTTCGCACTCCACCCCAAGGACATTCAAAATGGAGTCCAATTTGAAAAGATTGCGCTCGTCCTCTGGAATGGTGTCGATGATGTAGCCCAGGTTCTCCTCTACAAGGAAGTGAACCTCTTGAACCATGTTTGAGAGCATGGACTTGAATGCCTCGTCTTTGAGCTCAGTGTGAAATAGCTGAAGGATTTCTCCTCGCCTCCGGAGATGCTCGAACTGTTTTCAGAGGTGTACGAATCTGAGCCAGAAGACAAATGGGGACTATTTAGGGTTGTGTTGGGCTTTATTTGAACCCTGCTTGGCCTCTCAGTCGGTCCATAGAGCTTTGCCAGGAGATGTTCCATATCTGATATTCTCTCAAGATCATTAAATAGTGTATCAGCCGCTATTTTGAAAATTTCCTCTTTCTTACTCTGCGATTGCCTGAGGAGCGTCTGCTTCTTTCCTTTGAGCTTCTTGAGAGTAGACTGACTTTGAGCAATGCCATGGATCAAGGAGTCTTCTTCGCTCTTCAACTTCATCTTTCGATCCGATATTTTTAGCTTGATGGTATTCAAACTGTCCTGAAGGGATGCAATTCTTCGTTTTTGCTCGCTTTTAACATGAACATTCTCCTCTTCGTGCTTTCGAAGCACGTGGATCTCATAATCCAACTTCTCTTCATTCAGCTGATGAACGGCGTCCATCATGTGTATTTGATCCGTGAGGCCCGCCAAGGCTTCCTCCGTCTCCATTTTGAGCTCCTTATAAACATCTGCGTCGTCATGAATCATGGCATCGATTTCATTTTGCTGCCGGTCCAAAATCCCTAAGCGAGCTTGAAGCTTTCCTCTGCGACTCGATTGAGTTTATCCAGCTTGTGGCTCACCCCGATATCCTTTTTCTTTAATTGTGCCTCTCTTTGTGCCTCAAGTACACGTTCCATTGTGCCCCATTCCCGGGTAATGACTTTTTCCAGATTTTGAACCTGGCCTTCCATCCGCGAAGTGAGTACTTCGATGTTTTCATGGACTCGGATATGAGCATACGGTACTGATCATCTGATCCTGAATCTCTATATCTAAGAGCTCTATAAGATCGTTTCTCTTTCCAAGAAGCTCGTTGCAGGCCTTGTTTTGCTCCATGATCTTGTGATAGAGCTCCGTGGGTGCTCCATCTGGAATCGATTCGCTGGACTTCCATTTGGACTGAATGGCCTCGCAAAACACCTTGGCATCCTCATCTTCTTTGCTGATGATGGATCTGAGTGCCTTTAGCCTCTCCTCATGTCCTTGATTATGAAGAACGTTCAAGTGCTCAGAGGCGAGCCGTACGTTGCTCACCAGCTCACTGCCGTTCTCGATGAGGTCCTCGATGATAATCTTGCTGTTCTCGCATTGGGTCTTGACGGGAATGAAGGACTGGGCTCCATCAGGGGCTTTGTTTCCGAATACGTGCTGTGCCTTGATCAACTTGTGCATGCGTTGAGCCGTCTTGATACGATTCTCGATGCGTTGTCGGCGGGCCTGGATACGATCCTCGGGAGACAAGTCTCCCAAGTCCCACCCATTCTTAGGGGCTCACTTCCTACTTTTAGCTTGTCCATTCAGGGAGAGAGCCGTTTGATCATTGTTTGTTGGTTCGATTAAAAAACAATATTTCTTTCGAACCATCAATGAAAGCCTAAGGTATACTTTCATATTCCTGGATGAATATTGTCCCGGGCTTTTAAGGTTCTATTTATTCTATTTTTTTGGCTTGCTTTAATCCAAAAATCTCTTACTCGAACACTTGTTCCATAAAAAGACGTTCAATTTAGTTTTAAGCACATTGTCTTTGCAACGAAATGCTAACAGCCTTTTTTTTAGTGTATAATTTGTACGTTCCGTTCGTTGAACGCTTCTTCCGTAAAACGGCGTTGAATTTTTACGTTTGATTTGTATGCATATAAAACGGATCGACAAAAATATTCTGTTAACATTAAAACGTTTGTTTCACAGAACGTCGTCGAACTTTTGGATGGGAACATAGGACCCTATTGACTGGATAAAACAAAGAATTTATCGTAATTTATTACTTTGGATAAAAACAACTAACAATTATTATTGTATTGAATTCGATTGAAAGATTATGTGCCTATAATAATGGAGTATGTTTTATGAAGGGGGGAAATATCGATTAATCAGATATAATAATAACATTTTGTTTCCACGAGAGGCTTTATCGAGCGTCCTAATGATGACTAAGCATACATTGAAATGGTATAAATCATATTACATCCAGATGTATGATTAAAATAAATATTGTTCTTAATATTTCAATAAAAATGTTGTAAAAGTATTATTTTTTTTTGTTAAAAAGCAACAATTTCGATATGTATATTATAAGAATAACTGGGTCATAGATATAATTTGAAATTGTTAATCCTAGGCAATATAACAGCTTTTAATTAAGTTGGTCTATATAAATTTGTTGATCGTGTCTTTTATAATATCTAGATTATTTATCGGTCTATATGTCGTATTAGGTGGGTGTAAAATATCTCTTGCATGTAGGCGCATGAAAGCTAACCTTAGTCTATAATACATTGATATAACCAAGTTCTGAATTTGAGTTCAGTATCTTCGTCTTTTATGTGTGAACAGACACAATTTCTTGAGAATCACAATTTGATAATTGTTCCATCCTTCTTTTCCGTTTCCTTTTTGCTTCACAATAAAAATGAAAGACACAATGCCTCTGAGGCGTTGATAGTGTCCCTACATGGCTGCGAAATACATACCAGACTATTGATTGAAAGCAAGGAGCTACGTAAACAATGAAAAGCAGTTGGCATTACGAAATAAGGAATCACATCATTCGTGACTCATGGGACGTGAATATCAATGTAAAGAAATAATGTCATCTTTAAGAGCACTAAGTGCTCATTCCCAGCCCCTTGGGTTCATTTTAATTACAAATCCATCGAATTTAGCATTCCTATGCTGCCTACTAAAATTATTCGAGGTAGCAAGTCCTCACGCTCGAGAAAATAATAATTTTTATTTAGTTCACTCATCCTTTTGCTGACAAACCAATAAATTGTAACGATAGACGTTGAAAAAGAAAGAAAAAAAGAGTTCCAATTTTCTAAATGACACATGGGATTGTGAAAAGACATTATTTATATATGAACGATGCAAAAACAATCGAAACAAGAGTTTGAATTAAAATAGGTACGATAGCATTAAAATTAGTCTATCGAACCTAGGATAATTATTTTGGCCTTGCTTCAAATTTAATGGAATCGAAATAAATATGTTATAAGAATTATAGCTCTAATTGAACTTAAGCAATTATTTATAATTTATAAAGATGTAAACGAATACAGGTGTACTTTGGAGGTTATCATAAAGAGACAAAGTTCGAGATACCAATGCATAAAACCAGAATGGACTGCGTGTCTTGAGAAAGGGAATGATCCCCACCCAATTAACGGATTTTGCCCCTTGGCATTCTCAATTAAGAGTATTTTTGAATTGTTATTTCGAATATGAAGCTATCAATGCCTTCATGCCTATGAAGAGACAGGATAGTAATAAACCTACACCACATTCTGGCGTGATGTAAAATAGATTCTGTCAATGTCAAAGCATGAAACTCTCAAATGGATCCGTTAGCAGCCCTTCACCGTACTGCCTCATTCGATTTATTGTATGCGATACAATTACATTTGATAAAGAAACCTTACATCTTTGTCAAAACCACAGAACACCTCATCCTTGTAAAAAAAATAAGTTTTTCTTGATCCAAGATATTAAATAACAGCAATAAACTTTATTCTTCCACTAAAAAAATGAGAGAAGTCAAAAATACAGTCGTCCCTCGCAAATTCGCAACGGCCCGGATCCACTACACGACCACCGCGATATATATGAGGGTCGCGATGTTGATATATATTGAAATTTAGAGAGATTTGACATCACCCGGCGTTTAAACCTACCGCCATTTTGCCTTGTTGTCGTACGTGCGTCTGAATACATATATAACGGCCGGACCTTTTTTTGGGCCACCATCTTGCTTTTTCGAAGATAGGTGAATATTAGACTTAAGTTTTTTTGTGTGAAAATTATGCCGTTTTGTTCATATGGGGACATTTTGCCGTGAAAAACGGGAGCCAAGCCGTCGTCGCGTAGTAAAAGAACTGCGAGATGTCGAGGGGCGAAGTAGCGAGGGCCGACTGTATATGGGTTACATACTGCAAGTATTGAAATATCACGAAGATAAAAAAAAAAAACAAGTAAACTGATCACAATAAACGTACAACCAATATTGTCAATTTACAAAATATAATAATTAAAACATTATTAAAGTGAACATTTCTTTGTCTGCATCTATTGTATGGGTTCTGCTTATCATACATAGTTTCATATTTTGTAATGGATAGATTTAAGTAAAGCACATTGAAGAATAATATGAAATGAATTCAAATTGAAGTCAAATATACTTTCAAGCAAATGAAACTTTAGAAATAATATTATTTGATAGATTTTATTACACAAAAAGCCTAAATCATATGCTTCTGATCCATGATAATCTCAAAGAGCCTAAAATGATGGGAAGTTAAATAAAAAAGTTTTTAGGCTAAAAAAGATGGATTTTTTTAGCAGTTAACATAATTAATTTTAATTTTTATTTCATTTTATTATATATTTATTCTTAATGCATCAGTTTCATAGATATATAAAAACAAATGTACTCCACGGGGTATTTGTATTCCTTTTCAAGACTTGGTCTCATCCGTTTGAAGAATGAGAGAAGTGTATCTGGGTGTCTAGGGGTCTTCAGGCCATGTCTCAATATCTTTGGGCATTTTAATGATTTGTGTTCTTCTTAGGGTATCAAAGGTTTTACCATTTATATTTTTAGAGGCCAATGCCCTTTTCATGTCCTCTGGGCTATAGATGAAGCAGTTATCGTCCGGATAAAGGATTTTATCCGCAAGGGCAGGGGTCACCGTTTTTCAAGCAGAGATTGAATCAAAAACATTTTATATTCCTTGGAGTTCAAGTACTCAACTTCCTCTTTCAAATCGGAGGTCTCCTTTTGGGATATGGCAAGTTCTTTTTCCAGTGAGGCCACGGTTTCCTTCAACGACTGAATCTCTTGTTTCTCAAGCAGGGCTCTACCATCAGCACCCGTTCTGGTAATCGACTTTCTTTCGGGTACGTCCTCACGGATGGGTTCATCTGTTAATATATAGCTAACGGTTCCCGAAATTCCTTTAGCAACGAGCCTTCCGTGCCTTCATCGCCGGATGAACCTTCGTTTAAATTAATGGTAGGAACGGAACCGGTCTTGAGCAGTCTTCGTGGCTTAAGGCCAAGGAGCTCATTGCGTAGGTCTCTTTCGTAGCAGCTATCCTTGAAATGCGTAGAACAGAGGCGGGATGTTTTTGGATTAAAGTATTTATCCTTTTGGCAGGCCTTGATCCATTTTACAAGTAGGTTGGGGTCCTTGGGGAAGTTGTGATAGGAGGCATCCTCGGGGGAGGGACACGAGGCCACGGCACACTTGGTTGTTTTGCGACGACGCTTACTTGGTGGCAGAGCCTGACAGTCATCTTCCTGAAATACATCAGAGGGAATGTATAATATTTCCTGATACAATCTCTTTTTTCCCTCATACACATATAATTGTAAGCATATAGGAATTAAATGTCATTAAATAATCAAGAATTGACATGCAGATACACCCCGTTACTTTGCAGTATGGTTTTTTTTTTGGTTAAGATGTTCATTTATTAGCTAAAATCCATACAGTGTAACAAAATAGAACACACTAGTCTAGTGTGTTCTAGTGACTAGAAAGTAGGATATTAAAAAACACAATCAGTTACGTAAAAAGAAAAACACCAATGAACATTATAATTCAAAATTACTGTCTAAAGATAAAACCATAATATAAAATGACTTATTAAAAATATTTCTTATTCAATATAAGAAATTGATGTCGTCTTATGGTCGATTTGATGAGTTTGCAGTATGATTTTCACGTCCCTTAGAAAATGGATTTTTAAATAGGAAATATCGTTTGAATAAAAATATTTTGTTAATATTTCGTTAGATTATTTTCTTGTTCATAGCTTAATAAAATAAACTGCGTCCTGGGAGAGCTTTGCATATTATGAAAGAGCACTTCAGCAGAGCAAAAAGGATATTAAGTGGATGCCATAATTAGAACTGTATAATTGAGTCAACGCACGGGACTTGGCTCTTGTGATTTTAAATAACTTATGTATTAATACTTTTAAAGGAAAATAAACTTTTCATTAAGCATATGAATCCAATAAGGTTATTATGAACTAAGATCCTCGTATTTGGAAAAGTAATATTTTGCAGGTGGTTTCGGTTCCTCTTTACTGCAGGATATTTTGTGCCTTGAGCTATTTCCTACCGTCAAGTCGGACTGAGTGGATGTTGACTCAGGTGAGGCCATGTCAGAGGACATGACGTTTGAGATGGATAGAATATTAAAGACGAAGAAAAGGATTTTTATTCAAATGCTAACTCAAAGCTTTTATCTGAGATAATTTTAATGATTGTTATTGTTGTGTCAGTGACAGTATGATGTTCATGACGTCACGTGATTGCACCAATCAAATAGCAGAAGCTATGTGATAAGCTTTACTTTCTAACTTGATTGAGGGAGAAGTTTAGACGAGAAAAGGGAGAAATTTCAATGATACTCAGTGATGTCATCGTTTTTCTTTCTGTCTAAATGAAAATTAATTATTACGGTGTCCAGAAGGATTCTAGGACAATCACCCCCCAAAAATCACCCCCTGGACTAGCACCCCCCGTTAGTAATATTTATTATCTCTTAAAGTCCACTTATGAAGTTAACTATGTTTTTCAGCTATTAACAAAGTCTCTTAAATGGACTTTAAGAGATAAGAAATATTACTAACGGGGGTAAATGCCCGGGGGGTGATTGGCACGGGGGTAAATGCCCAGGGGATGATTGTTGAGGGGCGCTAGTCCGGGGGGTGATTGTCCTGTTACGACCGACAGTATCGATCGATATTCAGTACGGTAGATTAGAAAGAGAGAGAAATTTATTTATGTATCTGCTTTTACTTCTTCATATGCGTTTCGTATTGGACAGTTTATAACAAAGGACGATTAAATTTATCATTTGTTATAATTTATTAGAGATTATTAGAAATTCAATACATATAATCTTATATAAATTATATATGTGCTTGGATTTTGTAGGAAATGGAAGGCTATAGATTTTTTTTACTGTCTCTTATTGTCCGATATTAAATGCACTTCCAGGTACTCTAGTATTCAATGCATAGCATAAGCTTATATTGAATTTCTATTCATGTATCTGCTCTATAATGCTATAAATTTAGTTGTTTCTTTATTTTCGAAGTTCAAGTTCTTCACACAAGGGAGCGCTTGGGCAAAGCGACAGTTGAACGATATTTCTCTGCTATCTCTATATCTTTATGTCTCTATGTGAATGCTACAATAGTCATACTTTCAAATATACCGTACCGATTGACAATCTGTACGGTATTCGGTATTTCTACCGAATATCGTATAATCGGTTCGATACTTGAAATCTACCGTCGGTAGTATCGAATACCGATTTACATTCGGTAGTCGCAGCTCTGATTAATACTAATTGAATTTAAAAAAAGCCCTGACATACTCTAAAATAAAAGAATGTTTATTTGTTTGCTGACATTTGTCGATAAATGTATCATCGTTCTGATTATTTAAAAAAATCGTAAAAAACATTGTAACCAAATGAAAAGTCATGTTTATTATTAGGCATCAACCAGTCTTTGGGCGTTCGCAACCTTAGCGTTGGTCCGTTTGCCCGTTCCATTTGAAAAACAAATCCGTTCAGGCGTTAGTTGAAAAATATCAATGAGTTCCTATTTCAAATTTGAAAAAAAATCATCATAGAAAAAAACCGTCCTCACTTTTATTCAAGAATGACTCGCATTAATTTCAAATTGCACTTCTTTTTGTAAAAAAACCGTCTTCACTTTTTTAAAGTGACATAAGAAACATTTATTGAACTTGTTTTATTCGAAAACGTTCACACTTTTGAAATTAATATAAATAGAACGGACGGACGCCAACAAAAAAAAATATGTCCGTTCGTTCGTTCATATTCCGTTCGTTCGATTTTAAACTTGCGTTCGCGAACGGCGTTCGTTTTTCGGTTCAATCCACAGCCCTGGAATAGATCATAAAGTATTCAAGATTATTCAGGATATCAATAATCTTAATATTCAAGATATTTTTTTACCTTTTAATAATGTTTCGCTTCGTCTTATCAAGGATGCCTTTCGCACAATTCTTCTTATTTCATATACATTAGTTTATCATAACTAAACGGCGAATCGTTGGCTGTTTACTATTCAGATATAGGTAATAGCCACTTAGTAAAATAGTTTTGTAGAATTACAACTACGCTATGACATGAAATAGTTTTACTTTAAGTTATTTAACTAAGTTTACTTTATCAATGACATATTTTATGAGTAGCGTGTAGTTGTACATTTTTAGCCAGTCCGTCTCACAATCCTATTATTAATAATATAAAGAAGTAGATTTGGTTTGGCGCGGGAACGGATTGGAAAGAGAAGTATGACGTCAGTGTACAGGGTGTGTCAATTTTATTTATGTTTCTAAATAAATGGAGGTAAGACCAGAATTGAAAATGAGTAAATACGCTACTCATAATAAATGACATTATTACAGTAAAACTTTTTTTGCCAAAATATTTCTTCAATCCAGTCTGAGCACTCCTACTTAATGGGTCATCCTCGATCTTTTGGAGGTTTACTGGGATCATCAATAGAACTGAAAAGAACTGTAGGCAGGGATGCCCATCTGTCCCTGTTCTTATTGTTATTGCAATGGAGGCGTTAGTTCGTCTTCTAAAAAATAAATATAATGGATTTGGGGTTAAGATGGCTGGATAAACGCATCTCATCGATTTATATGCTGACGACGTAACTCTCTCGGTTGAAGCCAATACGGAGACCCAATTCATCGAACGAGTTGAAATTGTCTTGTTTTTTTTGAGAAATTTCAGAGGAGATCAGGATTGTAGTTTAAAGGGTAGAACCTTGTCCGATAATAAGAAGAAAAGTCTATATTTTACGAGTTGATTGGGATCGGAAGGGATCCATTTTTATAACTTTAAAGTAATGTTCTCTTCAATTCCAAATCGGATTGCTGCATGGAAACAACTTACAAAAGATATTTTCCCTGGTGTATTGCATAAAACAACAGCCTTTCCCCTTATTCAAGAAGAGCAATTGTTGTTTTCTGTTCTTTTTTATAAGATATTTCTCCCTGCATTAAAGAGACCAAAGTCTATACTAGGTGGATGATTAACTCTTTTATCCAATATTATCCTTAAAAAATATAAAAGTTTTTATCAATTTAACAAAGAATCCAGAAACGGGATGGAGAAGAACAATCACTAATAGTAATCTATATTTTTAGATTTTAGTCCGTTCCATTTTAAGTAATAAGACAACATAATCTTAATAAAAATACGGTCAACCGGCCCATCGTATAATTTGGAAGTTACGTCCTGTGTGTTGTGATGAATAAAGTATGTAGGATATAATTCACTTCTGTGAAAAGGGAAGATTCCATTAATATCCTTTTATAAGGCTGCTTAAAATTCATAAGATGTCCATGACATTTCAAGATGACACCTCCTAATCTCAAAGAAGAGGTCAACAACTTAATAGACTTTTACATGAAGTTACTGAAGCTTCCTAATAATTGGAAGAAAATAATTATGCATCCACGTCAGGGATTCATGATGGAATTTTTTTGATCCAATTACATATTTCCTCTAATTGTATAGTATTCATAAATCATTGCAAGGACTGTAGTAAATTATATGTCCACACGTTGAATGATTTTGCTGATTGCCCTAAGGTGTCCTTTTCAAAACCTTTCTTGTTCTTAATGTTAAGGAATTGTACAAGTATCTCAATACAATTTTGAAGACCATTGTATGTATTTGGTTTTTCTAAAAAGGAGAAGAAAAACCGATCAAATGTTTCTAAAGCAATTACATATAAAATCATAAATGCTAAGGCACTTATTGATAAAGGTTGACAGCAAACGAATACATGAGATTCGAGGAACATAGAGCCATAATGTTTTCAGCGGCGGCAAGATATAGAACACTTTAACTACGGATACCATCGCTTCTGCAAAATTCTTGGGGCATAGCTGTGAAATAAATCCAGTATTTCCCGTCAAAGTCAAAGCATCTTTTAAATTAATTGAAAAGTTATTATTAATTATTAATATTTTTGGTATTCTAAATTTATGTAGAAATAATATATTTGATTTTTAAATCAAGTTAATCTCTTTTTGAAGTTTTATTTAGGTTACAATTTATATTTATGTATTGTAATGACACAATCACTTGATTTAAATATGATATGAGAAAAAAATAGCTTTTATTGAGGTTGTATATATATCATGGATGTACCATAGACCTATAAAAAGGAAAAGGATAATTTTTCTTATGTCGTAGAATATTACGCAATATATCTTTTATAAATTAATGATATTTTTCTATAATAATTTATAGAAACCACTAATT
>CP045902.1:10446942-10467942 GCA_013387185.1 Caligus rogercresseyi
GGGCACTTACCGATATATCCGCCATAGCCTATTGTTCCCTTGTAGTAAATCCCTAATCCTGAGAGCCAAGTATCCGTTTCCACAGGCTGTGAATCGATAAAGGGAAATCGTCGTTTGCATGACTAAATACGAAAAAGAAAGAAAAAAACATGCTATCTGTCAATCAAGTGTGTAATTGTCATACGTCTTTATCTCCAGATGTTGTGTCAAACATGATGTACTGATCCCGTTCAGCAATAAGTAGCGAGGTTCCGTTGTAGTTTGTGGGCACGTCGGGATATGGAATGTCCATGAATTCACGAGCAGGGCTCGTGGCCGGAGTTATATCGTTTCCAATCCAGGAGGAGGCTTCAACTATCAATTTGCCGGTAGAGTAATCGATGGGAGTTACCTTAGGGTATAATTAAGTAATTAATTTGGATATAAGCAGATGCTTGTTTGGCTTAGGCTAGGAAAACATGGTGATTTTTGTTTGCCTTAAATAAATAGACAGGAAACAGATTTGGATTTTTAACGAACAAAAAAAATATGGAGACCTCATAAGAGAATCTAGTTTCTATTTTTATATTTCTCATAAGAAATGCAGAAATGTGCAAATGGGAAAACTATTCAATGTATTAGGAAAATATTTTTTTTCACGCTTTCATGGATAGTGAAGAGTCAGTAATGTTATCATTTTAACATCATCAGAAATATATTTTAATATTATTCTTCACGCTTGTCGGTGATTTCTATGACGTCAATCCGGCAAGCGAAGAGTCAACTCTCATGGAATTATGAAACTACCTTCTATTCATATATTTTAAAACTATTGTCGGCTGGTATATTTATTTATTCTAAAAGTTTCACTTATCGTCCTTATTTTTGGGGGGACTAGTGAATAGTAATCAATAACTACTTTTTGAAAGCAAACAATAAAAACTAGATCTCCGCGATAAGTACAATTTATTGCTTAAGCCCTGGGGTTAAAGTGGAGTAGAGTTCTTGTCGTATTCTGCATTTGAATGGTCTTAATCGTTAAAAGTAATTTTATAAAGGTTTCAGGTGTCCTACGGGTCTTAAATATTTTTCCCATGGTGTTGCAGACCGTACCGGATCTTTGTTATATCTGCTTGAACCACTGAATAAATATATGAAAATTTGATAGCTCAATAGAAGCGTGCTCGACTTTGAAAGCGCAGGTTCGACTCTCAGACTCCAGAGGGGAAGGTAAATATTGATTAAACTCATTGAAAATAGTATTCTAGATTCGTTGAGCAATTTTAACGCTATGATGCTATTCATATCCACACAGATACTGCAATTCATAATATATATATATATATATAATATATATATAATCATAACAGGACTACAACCCTACAATCACTCCCCGTGCCATTTTCCCCCGTTACTAATAAATCTTATCTATAACGTCCACTTATGAGGTTAACTATGTTTTCTTTACGACAAAATTACATTAGTTTTTAACATCTATGTTCCTAATATCAGTCATATGCTTTATAGACCGATATTAGGAACATAGGTTTCAAAACACTAATGCAATTTTTGTCATAAAGAAAACATAGTTAACTTCATAAGTGGACTTAAAGAGATAAGAAATATTAGTAACGGGGGGTGATTGTCTTAGGGGTTGTAGACCTAGGATCATATAAAATACAATATATCTAGAACATGGGCGTGCATGGGAAGCACTGTCGTCACCAATCACATTTACAGGATCAAGATTAAGCACTTTACATTTAAATCTGATTGATGACGCCGCCGGACGTACCTCCTGAATGATATCTTACCTTCATTTCCAAGTTCAAGTGTCCCCCAATGTTCCTAAAGCGTGCTCCAGTCACAACATGGCCCTCTGGTGCATCTATAACGTCCAGATCCATGGCCCTCTGCTCATAGGACATCTCCATGAAATCAACATTCTTTAGCTCGGAGTTGTTCACATCAATGACGTCCTTGCTTTCAACCCATTCTTTGGTTTGCCATCATAAAGGCCTCGGGGAGTGCTCGTGCCTGCTGAACTTCTAGGCCAAGAACAGGCCCTTCTTGACAAATCGAAGGCCCGTAACGACTTTGTTACTGCTCAGATCCGACTCGGATGGCTTGAGGGACCAGTAGCGGTCTGAGGAAGGGCTTTGGGCGTCACATTTGCAGAGACAGTAGGAGCAATGGTATAGGAGCCATCGCCACCATCTGTCTACTTTGATTTTATCTGTGATATAAAAAAATATTTATAGGAGTAAATTTAGACAATAGAGAAAAGTAAATGAAAATTTAAGGAATAATCTTAGTCCTTATTTTGATTGATGAAAAGGTGTCACATTATATAAACTTGATCTTCGAAAGTCATCTCATAATATAGTGATCAATCTGTTTAATACAATAAATCAAGACTTATTTTTATCATTTATAAGTACATATAAAACGTTATTATATGGCTATCGATTTTATCTTTATCAATATTTTTTGATCATCCTGTATTTATCTCCATTTTAATGAGAGGTTGGGATTAGCCATATTAATAAGGGTATCTAAAGTTATAAAGAATTTGTATGTTAGTCCACTTTCGAAATAACTTCGTGTCCGCCAAGAGATTAGCATCCGAATGAAATAATTCTAAAATGGTACTGAAAAATCAGCTGAAGAGATTTTGAGCTATTTGTTGATGGAAATTTTATAGATGACCTAAGACTGAATCTTTAATGTTTTATTAAATGATTAGCGTGCATTGGTAAGGTAAATTGAAAAACATGACATAGTCAATACTCATACAAAAGGAAGTATAATATATGTCTTTTAAACTATCGAATAATTGTACAAAAACTAAATGATTAAAAAAAGCGTTTTGGTGGAAATTATTTTGAGATATAAGGTTGTTCCATAAATAATGAGGAGGTAGCTATCTCGAAAAGTTTCACACGCTATCTCAAAAATTTCAACGGGAGCGTTCTTATCGCATATTTTTGCATGGGAAAAGACTGTATGGTGCCACTCAGGTTAGTATATAAGGTGAGTAATCGCGTCATTTCTATCATTCATTCTACTCGCCGCTGAAAATGGAGACACCCGACTTTCGCTCCTACTTCTTGATCCGGATCAAGCTCGCCAGGACAGTCAACGAGATCCACGGGGACCTGCTCTCTACCTTCCCTGACTCCTCCCTGGCCTCTCCACCCAAGAGATGGCACACTGATTTCGATAAGGGTGTTTTTGCCCTGGAGAAGAAGACCTGTCCTGGACGTCCCGGGAGACGAGGACAGAGGAGAATGTGGCCCGTGTGAAGCGCCTGGTCGAGGATAACCCCCGGATGACCACTTGACAGTTGCTGCAGAGGTGTCCCTACCATCTACAACTATTTTCAGGCTTCTGACGGAGGATCTAGGGCTCCGAAACCTCCTCAGCGTGCTCGTCCCTCAACAGCTCTCTGAAGCCAACAAGACGCAGCGAGTAAAGTGCTGTCAGGACCTCCTGAAGCTGTTCCAGGACCACGGGGAGGACTTTCTGGGGTCTCATCTGTTATTCCAGGAGGAGTCCTGGTTCTATGGGATTCGGCGGAGCGGAGGCAAGTCTGGGCGGAGCCCACAGGGGCCCAGTTCTCGACCCCCGTGTGAAACAGACAGCGAGGAAGACGATGATTCTGATGGGGTTCACCTGCAAGCCGAGGCGGGTATCGATCACTGCACTACCTACCGGGACCACAGCCGACCGGAACACCATGATAGAGTACCTGAAGGATAAGATCCGGCTGAAAGATTGTCTCCTCATGTGGGACAATGCCGTCCCCACGCTGCCACCGATACCAGGGAGTTCCTGACCCGGAGGGACGTGGAACCGGGGAAACAGTCACCCTACTCACCCGACCGGAACCTGTGGCGATGAGAAGGGTCAGTGAAGACGAGCTCTACGACCAACTCAGGAAGCTCCGGGACACTACCACGACGTCATTGCAGTTGGAGGGAATTATGTGTACTGATTGATAAGTTTTTTTTGTTGATCTGATGAAAATTTTGAGTTTTAATTGGTCGACCTCATTATTTATGGAACAACCTAATACTTCTTTGTTTATTATCAATAAAGTAATAACAACGAACCCTTTAATTGACATATATCTGTTTTTATATTATTTTAGCATAACTCACTGATGCAGCGTCCTTCTTTTTGCCGAGGAGAGTGCCTTGCTCATAGTGAACCCAGTCATACCTCCGTTCTTCAGTATCTGACATGCAAACCCAGGAATCCGCGTCGTAGAACGTACAGTCAAATAGTCGTCCATTACAAGATCTCTGCTTAGAGCAGAATAGCTGATTGAAGCAACTCGTCTCTGTGGCAACCTTATAGTCCTGACATTCCTTTTGCAAGTCTTCTTGGTGTTCATGTCCACTTCATTGATGAGGAATCCCTGCATAAAAAAATTAAATGAATCGAACAAATAAATCACCAAACGATACTAAAATTAAAAATATATTTTGAAATACAACTGATGAATGTCGCAACCGCTGTAAGATATATATTCCTTTTGGATTTAAAATTCCCTGCATCAATGAATATAATTGGATATAGGGCTTTAAAAAAAGTTACATCTCATGTTTCAAAGTTCACACTAAAATTACCAAATAAAATAAGTATTTAAAGTCGTGTGATATATAGATTTATTTACACTTTCTCTTTGGTAAATGGATTAGAAAATATAAGAGATTTTAAAAGTTTATTTGATACTGACTCCTAAGAGACAATTTTTAGATTTATTTTAGTTATGTGGGACCAGTGTTGGTCGAATATTACTTTGAAAGTAGTATGTATATACTACTTTTTACTGCGTAGGAATATTTTTAAAAATATTAGTTATTACTTCTCAAAAGTAATATACTTATATAGATATTACTTTTTGAGCATTCCGAAACAATAAGTAAAGGCAGTCCAAACAGGATTTGTAAAAATCCTCACCAAACCTAGTTTGCATTTTTATGTCCATGGGTGACGTCACATCATACATTCACAGTTCATTAATTTTCATCAAAAATGCCTATATTTTTTCACGAAAGTAATATGTAAATAGGGTATTACATATTAGTTATTATTTGAAAGCAGGCTTGTGAGCGTTCAGCTTTTTTTGCGTTGAGCGTTCCATTAGCGTTCAGCGTTCAAATATTTTAAAAAATAACATTGTGTAATTTAGAAAAATGGATGTACTATTTAGGAGTTTTATAAAAAAATCTGGATCTAACCCAGGGTCTAAGAGGGTCTTTTTTAGAAAATAATTCCAAAAAAAGTGATGCGTAGTGATACTTTTTTTAGAAAAAATTCCCAAAAAAGTGATACGTAGTGATGATGTTTTTTTAGAAAAAATTTCCAAAAAAAAGTAATGCGTAGTGATGACGGTTTTTTTAGAAAAAATTTCCAAAAAAAGTGATTGCGTTTTTTCCGAAAAAAGTCCAAAAATGTTTGAAAAATTGAACGCTGAACGCAAACTCTTTTTTTTGCGTTCAGCGTTCAAAAAAAGTTGCGTTCCGTTCAGCGTTCCGTTCATTGAACGTACGTTCAGCTGAACGCCGTTCAATTTTGCGTTCTGTTCACAAGCCTGCTTGAAAGTAATATCTAATATGTTTGTTCTCTCTATTTAATCGCAGTAATATAACTAAGTAATATATTACTCGCACTCGCGTTAGGGAACAACACTGTGTGGGACCATATTTTATTAGTTGCTTTTTTAGATTGCTTTATACAGAGCAGGGATTTGATAGAGCAAATATACTGCCGTACGCAGGTTTTGTACCATTTAAAAGTTTTCTTAGAAGTAAATTAACAGACCGGGGATATTTTCTCAAATCACCTATGTTTACAAATTTAGGTTGTTGTGATGACGTCTCACACAGGCTGCCAACTGCATTCCTGGAAGAGTATTAATATAGCCAACCTATTAAAGAAAAGGAAAAGAAAGAGAGAAGAAGAGGAAAGAGTGATTGACGTCACAAATCAACTATCGAACGTTATCCCTATTGTTACCTATGAATAAACTGATTATTCCTATATTAAAATATTCCTATTTTGAGATTTATTTAAATATACATAACTCAATCCTTTATTGATGTATAAGTTAATGAAAATAAGAACAATGCTCAAAGTTAGAAGGGGCTCGGAGAAATGAACAACAATAGGGATAACGTTCGATAGTTGATTTGTGACGTCAATCACTCTTTCCTCTTCTTTCTTTTCCTTTTCTTTAATAGGTTGGCTATGTTAATATTCTTCCAGGAATGCAGTTGGCAGCCTGTGTGAGACGTCATCACAACAACCTAAATTTGTAAACATAGGTGATTTGAGAAATATCCCCAACAGACCTAATCATCTCTCAATTTAATTAATATATTTCACCTGCAAAAGCTGCGTCTTCGAAGATAGGTCACTCCCTCAATTTGCTTTGGGGGATCACAGCGACGAACGACGCGGGAGACCTGCGGCAAAAGAGCCTGAACGCTCCACATCTTCTCTTGGTTATGATCTGCCAGTGCATTCTCAAGGAAACGGTACTCTATGGTATAGTTTCCAAACTTAAACTCTCTCAAAAGCTCAAAGGCGAAGGCATGGTGAGGTAGCCCTGCAAAAAAAATGAATTAGGAAGTTAGTTTTTGATAGAAATCGCGAAATATGGGATCATCTAAGAGGGCAAATCTTAACATAGAAAAAAAAACAAAAAAAGTATTTAATAATAATTAACAAAATACGTAGTCATAACTAAAGTTTAATATTATTATCTAGTATAAAGGTAAATGTTTGTAATTTAGACCTTTGAATATATTCTACTTTTGCAAGTATTTTAAGATGCGAGGCTTATGGAATCATCAAACGAAGGTTTAAATAATAATAAAAGAAAGGCCTAATGTTTTTATTAAATCATTACTGTCTGACAATATCAAAGGATAAAACGTGCACTAAAAGAATATACGTTCCTATTAGTAAAATACGACATCAATAATATCTTATGTCTATGTAGAGTATTTTAAGGTATAGACGGATATAAGATATATATCTCCGTATTTCATGTCTATGTTTGAACGGCATTTTTTGCCCATTAAATATGGTAAATATTTTATCTTTTCAAAGATTTATTTAAAAATATTTTTAATATATTTCGTAGGTTTTAAAATATATATTTTTAAACACTTATTCAATCAATCCTTCATATTTTTTTAGACGTCATAATAGTCAAAGGGGCGCCGTTCCTTCAAACACAGTTTAAAAACAACTATGGGTAATTTTATAGATCAGCTATTGACCGACCTCTCTTCTTAAGATTCATTCCCTTATTTAAAACAAGATTGACTCACCTTTTTCTCTGTATGACTGATGATATTGTACAAGTCCCAAGTCAGATCGTAAACAGATCGATTCAAGTCGCATGTGTATCTTCCGTGCTGAAAACAAAAATAGATAATTCACATCATATATGTGTACATATCAACAAGGAGGAAAAGCCTAAATATGTACATTCTATATAGAATAAGGAACATTTATCTTAATATTAGTAGAGTCATCTTGGCCCAAAAAAATATCAGTCATATGAATTTCCTTAAATCAATATATATATATATATATATATATATATAACGTGTTTTGATTACTTTGTATGCTTTAATGGGTTAGATGTAAGAAAATATGTGGATTTTTTTTAGGTCAAAGACCAATTCTTAAAGCTTATTTTGCGATTATAGGAAGTATTCATAGGAATATATATATATATATATATATATATAAGCATATATTTCTTATATTAAATGCAACACACAATATGTATATTTCATCCCAGAGTTTCATTAATAACATATGATATATAAGTTAAACCAAGCATATATATCATTATATATATATATATAGAATATATATATAATATATATATATATATATATATTATATATATATAATATATATATATATATATAACTAAATTAGAATCTTTAACATAACCAAACACACTTAATTTTCTTTCTATCGCACAGGTACATACATAGTTCATATAGACTTGATCAAATACCAACTCCAGAGTCTCTTAATTATTGTTAACTTCTAAAAAGAAAACAAACAGTCTAGTAGAACGAACCTCAGTAGTGAGTAGATCTCGTAGTCGGCTATAAATACCGTCATCATCCGGCCCTACGGAGCTTAGTGCATGAAGTCTTTCCATGGCATTGATGAGGGAAGTACTATCAACCTGAGGATTAAGTATGGACTGTGCAAAATCAACCAGGGTATCCCGACCAATGGACTCCTCTTGCTTGGCCTTTGTCATGTATTGATCAGGAAGGAGTAGAGAAGCTTCGCCTTCCCCACTATCACAGATATCTCCGCCCAAGACTCCTTCCACTTCAAAACCTCTGTAGAGTCGTTATCAAGGCTTGCAAGGGATTTGAAGATACCTTCTGCTTTCGCCTCAGATATGGCGTTGCTCAGGGCAAAAACGTCTCCTTGAACCTCGGCGAATATCTTGAGCATCCCTTGATGAATGGAGCCATCATTGTTCCGCTCCAGGATGGCCTTCCTCTGTGGATCTCCAAGGGTCTTTCTTACTTTCTCCGTCATGTTGCGGATGGAGAGATGAAGGCGGTGGATGGCCATGTCGTCCCGAGAGGGAACGTCGAATTCGAACTGATTGAGGTGGGCTTGGGAGGGCTCTGGGAAAACGGTGTCTGCCGCAATGCCGCTAGCGCCCTGAAAGAGGGCCTTTGTTCCCTCGGAGAGATCTGAGCGAGCATGGTGGAAGATGGAAAGTAGGAAAAGGATGGGTAGGAGAACCCTCATTTTCGAACAAACGATGAGACACGGATGGATGAATAAATGAAGGGAATGAAGAGCAAGAGAAAAAATGTACTTTGTATCTCTTTTGCTCCCCCCTCACTTCTCTCTCGCGCTCCGAGCGTTCGCCAATACACAACTCTCCACCAAAAACAACATACAAACTGCCTTCTTTAATAATTCATGAAGACGAATGTCAAGATATCTATGATTGCCAATTAGGAATATGCTACTGAAACGTTTGAAATAAATGTTGAATCACTCTGAATGAAACTGTCATGGACTTATTTATCCCATGTGACTGGGTTAATAAATAGTATCAATATAACAATAGCGTATGTAGTCTAGTGATGGGCTTAACTATGGAGCTAAAAATGGAATCCTCTCACCTCCGTTTCTTCAAAATCTTTAATACAAAACGTATTGCTTGTCCGAACTCTCTTCCCTCTGCATTTTGTACAAATAAAGACTTGATGACTATAGTTTATAAGAAGAAAAGCCAAATCACTCATTAAATGACGCATTTGAAGATATGTTCATTTTGAACGAATCCCTCATTAAGGACACATCTTAATGCGATTATTTAGTTTAATTTTGCTTTTTTTTAAATTATATAACTAAATTTCAAGCATATGATATATACATTAGGGGTATTATAGAACCTAATATTAAGATATCAAAATTTATCCCCGCGAAAGTTGCGTCATAAGAAACTAAATGATCGTAGAAAATGGATTTTGGTTTGACCCCCCCCTTACCCGACCCCCTCAAATTGCGTTCAAAGGTTTCGTTATGAAGCAAAACTTTTTGTTATTACTTATTCTGAAAAAATTAGTTAATTAACTTTAGCTATGCATATAATCAAGTCATAGATTATATTCTCAACCATGGGAGGAGTTACTAATGAAAATTAAGATGTGAAAAGTAATCGTATTAAAAAAATAACTAAAAACATCAACAGAATACCTCTTATTCTTTTTCCTTCTTAAAACTATAAAATAACCCTAGAAGAAGCTGTTATTTAAAAATGGTTGGTGCGTCAGCACTTATGTTCATTTTTTGGCACTAAATATTATTTGAGGAAAATTTGCAAAAAATAATAAAATCATAAATTTCATAGCTAAAGTTAATTAAACTAAATTTATTCAGAATCAGTAATAAACAAAAGTTTTGCTTCATAACGAAACCTTTGAACGCAATTGGGGGGGAGGGGGGTAAGGGGGGGGGTCAAAACCAAATCCATTTTCTACGATCATTTAGTTTCTTATGACGCAACTTTTGCGGGGGATAAATTTCGATCTTAATATAAGGTTTGTATAATACCCCCTAATATACATATAAGTAATCCGGGTTTTTCGTATTTAGATTCTTTCAAAATATACCTTTCATTTACTTGCATTCAAATAAATATGTTTTTTCTCCTCGGTAAGGATTTTTTTTTACCTATATGGTTCGGTAGAATTGCATCCGACAGGACTTAAATAAGCATTATAGCATTAAAATAGTCCCTCGAACCTGGGATCTTATCAATGAGGTAGATCAAAAATGACCATCCCCTCTCGGGATTCGAACCTGCGCCCCCAACATTGAGAGTTGAACACGCCTTAATACACACGGCTATCGCACTCCCTTAGGTATTTCTTTAGCTTAGATCTATATATAAAACCAAATAGAAAACTTTGTTAAAAACTTAACATAAATAAACATTTTAGTTTAAAATTATATTATTCAAACCGTGATAGTTAAATTATTCAAATATTAAAACTTATAAACATCCTTCCTCAATTGCCTATTTAATATATACTCGCTCAAAGACGAATCCCTTGCAGGTCGTTCAAAAACGTATTCTCATAATGTCTTAAAAATGACATTCAGAATCATTGGTTTAGAGCAGTCATTCTCAACATTGGGGTCGGAGATTGTCTCGGAGGATTGTTGAATGCAATCAGAAAAGTATAAATTATTCAAACCTATATCATAAATTTGAATAATTTCCAATATACTATTGTAATTTCATAAGTAAATAACAATTGGTTGGCTTGGCTATTAAAGGAATATGTTACTATTATGAATATTTTCCTTTAGTCTATTAGTTCATATTACATAATTTCCGTTGTGCATTTGTGTACTACAAAATAAACTATATATATGTACGACTGAGCAATTAATACAGTATGAGATAAATACATAAATTTACCAAATGTATATTAGTTGAGCGTTTTTTATATGGAAAGTGAGCCATCAAATCGGTCATATGTAGAAATGTATATATTCAAAAGTGCTGGTGCAGATCTGTGGTTGAAAATGGTTTTGATATCATATATATATATATAAGCCTAATCGGAATCGTTTTTATTTAACATATTTTGATGAAACTTTTTGATATAAAATACACTGTTTTGGTTGTTTTAAATCTTTGCCATTCAATCTCAAAACACTAAAACATCCACATTAGCATGAATAAAAATACAATACAAGTAATGCAGTCGTTCAGTGGGTAAATATACAATAGGATTTAAGAAATATTTGAAAGGTATTGAGGAATAAGCAACATTTATTATAAGTTCATTGAAAAAAGGTCTTCTCAATTAAATGATCAAAAATACCTTTTTGGAAGCAAATCTGCGTCCAAAACACGTGTTGTTGACTTGTGAATATTTTTTTGTCATTTATAATATGATTTACTATTCCTTGTAATGATTTGAACTTATTTCTTCCTATATTCTATTTCTCCCTTGTAAGTTTTGGTTTGCCCATCAAGCTATATTGGCTGCTAGCCTATATTTCTAGCACGGCCAACACAATGTGTTGCCAGATGTAATCTGACATTTCCATTGCTAAGTTTGACATCTTTAAAGCATTAACGCACTGTGAATGTTCTTTTGTGTTGTTTACAGTGGCTTAACTCTTTTTTTTTTGGCATAAAATGGGGATTATCATGAAAACATTTTCGTGTGATCACTTTTTTAACAACTTTCGACGTGGATTATCATGCCAAGAGTGCATTGATGAACTTAAATCTTTGTATGGCGATGAAGCATCATCAAATAGCACTGTGAAAAACTGGTTTTTTTTTTCGAATTCAATCATGGCGGAACCTCGCTCAAATACGAACCCTTGTCTAAAAACGTTATACTCATCATGTCTATTCAGAACCATTGTTTAAGGTGTCATTGCTTTGGAATCTGTAAAGAAATATTTGCTGTACAGCCTTCCTGCACAATATCTCTACCACCAAAATCAAATTCGCCATTTTCTTATATCTACAAATCCCAGGATTAAATGACGAAAAAATATTTTTTCCCCCAAACCCTGTTCGTCAAATCAATTTTAATATAAATATATTGTATATATCAGTGGTGCCATGGTCACGGCCCGCGGTCCGGAACCAGCCCGAATGGAGATCACATTCGGCCCGTTACGTCAGTGGTTGAGAAGTGTTTTTTATAAATAAATAATGCTATGATACCATATCAACAAATTTAAATCTACTTTTGTTTTTGTATAGTGTATGGTCTTGCCAGGCCAAAGATGTACCGGTAATTTGGCCCCCCGAGGTTCAACTAGAAAACAATGTTGCCCCCTGACCGATTTCACCCTGGCATCCCTGGTATATATGATCGTCGGTTAGGGTGTACTGGTATATATTCGCCGTGACGTCAGAGATTTTTCAATTGGTCCAAAGGCGTGTCTATCTTTACACATTCTTATACAATTATATATCCTTCAATATAATAAGTATTTCAGTTCGCAAGGGAGTAAAAACGTTATAATTGTGGAATGCAAAGCAGTAAATAAAGGGAAGGGCATGTTAAATCTTTATTATATATTTTTCCATAAACTTTTTAAATAGGCTAAATTCCATCAAGTTTTTTATGGTTATATGAATTATATTTTAGACCCCTATAATTAAAGCACCAATGTAGTCGATTTGAAATATAGATAGAAACCCCACTTTTCCGATGTGACGCTTGAAGAAGACTTCCACCACATTGAGGGCGTTATAAAGAATAAACATGGCATTCCCATAGGTTGTGGTCCTGGGTTCCATGATATGCCTACAAAAGAAGCTCCTGCTATACTTGAAGAACTTTGATGTCACCTCGAGCCTTCCTTGCAGGACTCGACATTGATGAACCTCAATTGATGTTAATTGTTTATTTAGCTTCTTATGCATGCACAAGGATTCTTTTTGAATACTAAAATAAGATACAAATGGCTTTAGTGTGAACGATTGAGAAAAATGTCATAATGACGTTAAATATATTTTCATTTTAAAATATATCCGTGACGTCAGAGATGGAGTAAGGTATTTTATACGCTTCTTTAAGGTAATTTGAGTACAAATATCATTAACTATTCAATGAGGCGACTAAATGACGCATCGTTCAGTCGCTGGATGACTGGACCAATTCTATAACTTATTTGATCTCTGACGTCACGATATATAAATCCATACAACTTTCATGGCAAACGTCAGTATTGTCATATTAATTAACTGAGTTTATGCACTGATGTTGTATTTATTAGGTTTCCATCTGTACTCTTCATTTTCTTTTATTCATTCAAAGCTTTTTCACATTTTTATTTATTTTTAATATGTAAATGATTGTTGGTAATGAAAGCCTCATATCTAAATATTGTCTAATGGTTTTCTTTTTGTTCTATGCTTTACATGAATGAATAAATGTTATTTTTTAGTTCCATCATTATATATAATGATAAGTGAATCATAACTCTGACGATATGACATACAAAAATAAAGAAAATTGAGTCGCCAACTGGAAAAATATGTGCGTAGTTAGAGAGAAGTTCACATACGCAGAAGTGATATTAGTAAACATCATAGAACAATTAAAATAAAACATTCCTTGAGCTGTTGGCATTAACTTGGGATGAAAGTTTTCATTTTTGAATATATCTCTTATGGAACCAATTTAGAGGACATGAAAAAAACAGTTGGTATTAACCTATAATAAAAGTATTTGAATCCGAGAATCCTCTCTCACAGCAAACTACGTTCTTATTAAGCCTTTAAATTACTAAGATAAAACATCCCCCCTCCCAAATACGATAGCAAATAAGCACCGTTATAATCCATTCACAATATTGCTAGATAACTTGATATATATTCATTTAAAATGCATCGCTCCTTTGAATTTTGGACATGAAAAATGGAATAAGGATTTGAGTGTATAAGATATTACAGCTGTGGAGGGAGAACTCCTGTATATAGGGCCTGCTTTAAAGAAAAAGGAATCCTTACATAGTTATTGAATGGTGCAGTAGTCAGAATAAGTACCTTAAAGTAGGGCACTGGTTACTTTATATATATATATATATATATATATATATATATATATATATATATATATATATATATATATATTTATGTTATATATATAGGCTATAGGAATATTTGTATATAACACTTATGCATAAGGAAAATCTGATGACGCATTTTTGTGTTCGGAATTATTGATAAAAGGAATTTTTCTTAACGACACTTTTGTATAAAATGTATTTTTAAAGGAAAAACTGACCTTTGGGCCAGCTTATCAGTCAAAATAGCTTTATTGAGCATTAATGAGCACATTTGGTAGTTTTTATTTTATAAAAGTAGTAAAATGCGCCCATTTGAGTACTTATCATTCATATATATATAAATATATAGTGAGTGGGTGAGCAACAGCCGGGATGATTGACGGTCAGGTGAGTGCGCTGAGGCTATTGGTAAATGAGACACTTACGTCATCAGTAAAATTTACTGCACTACAATGAGCAGCCTCACTGCCAAGATAATGTTGTAAATCGGACCCATGACGTTTGTGTCTCATTGCACGTCGTAGGTGTGCCTTCAAGTTATATAATTAAAATAATCAATGATTCCACAAGAATGTGAAATGTGATACCGATATAAACTAACAAAAATATAGAAAATAATACGCTTCAACCAGTAAAACTTAAGCCAAGTTCCTTTACACAAGATATTCAACTTCTTGTCCAAGCCTATACTGGGCATGCCACCATTTCTCTCTCATTTGAGTAAATAGTTAATAAAAATGTGATCTCTGTATTGAAGAACTATAAATTGTGCATTATTTAATATGCACTTTATCCTACGAAATATATTTAATTTCACAAGAAGAGGACGATGAAAATGCTCATCTACCTTCTAGAGAAAGTTCCCATAGAACAAAAATATTATTAGCAAACATAATCCATCAAAATCGTTATCGAAAACTCTTCATAATTATTTTTTAAGCAGATAATACAATTTGCATAGTTTTTATTTAAATAAATTACATTTGTAACCCAAAAAATCAATAAGGCATTATACATAAATATTAGTTGTTATTATTTAACAAAATCATAATATGAATTATGTTTTTTTTATTCAACTTAAATAATATTTAAAACCTACCAGTTCTCTAAAATATCTTTTTGTATCACTAGTAACTAGTGGAATATTATCTGAAGCTCTTCTAATCATTATAATAATATATTTCCTAAAGGCTAAATAAATAAGTTGATTATTTTTCAAATATAATCCCCTGAAGAGGAACTTTAGACAATTGGATATTTGTCTACAATATCCCTACAGAAATCCATATCAATATTATTTTCAAGTTGAAGAACCTTTTAATAAACAATATATAAAGGCTAGAGTCACATATAGTTTATGTATATGTCACAGTAGAGATGGAGATCCAGTAGAGTCGTTGATTCTTCTGGTAGAGATCACGATCGTATCCTCTCCTAGGAGTGACTACGATCGTGATTTATATCAGAAGAATCAACGACTTGCTAGAAGAGATCAGGAGTGTTATCTCTATAGGAGGAATGACGACTTAAATATGGAGATGGTATGACCATATTATTCAAACTATCATGCCCGATTTCTTCTCAGATGATTATCAAATTATTATTATTATTATATAGGTCGGTGATATAGATACAAGTAAGTAAAACAGTGAGACGCATTAGCTTCCTTGACCTCAAAAATGAAAAATTTCCACCAAAATATCGAATAGAAATAGGAAAAAGATGAATTGTTGTATATCATTGTAAAATATTATCTTCATATTTAAATCGTCATCTCTCCTAAAACAGATAAGGATCGTAATCTCTATCAGTAGAGTCAACGATTCTACTGGATCTCCATCTCTGTTGCAACATATATATATATATATATATATATATATATATATATATATATATATATATATATATATATATATATATATATATATATATATATATATATATATATATATATATATATATATATATATATCAAAGATGTAGATTCCGTAAAGTCGTTGACTCTCCTGATAGAAATAACGATTCTGATTTCTCCTAGGAGTGATGACGATCATGATCTATAACAAGAGGTTTTTATAAGTAATTCTACACATGAGTGTTTCTTAGCTCCTTCATCACTCGAGACAACAACAAAAATCTGTAATGATAGCATGTCAAAAGAATATATGTAGTATTCGACGTAGTTCTCAACATTAATACTCTATATTTAATGCGTACAAAAAACCACATTTGTAAATATATGACCTCAAATAAGTACAAAAAGAGAATAAAAAGAGTACAACATTTTTGCCTCACGGCTACAACCACTCTATGGTTTGATCGGCTTTATATTTTTGAAATATCAGCGTGCTCAGTCTCTCAAGGGAATATTCATTATCAATATATTAAATATTAATCAAAATACTTGTCGTATTGATTCATTAAGCATTTTTTTGGTCTTACTTATATAATTAATATATATTTTTAAATAAATATCTGCGGCAGCAAGATATGCAGCATTATCGTTAAAAAATCCCATGCCAGACGAAAAAAAAGAACGTGGACGTCCGCCGGAAGGATAATCAAGTCCAAGCCTCTCCATCCAACAACCAAAGACTTATAAAAATAATTTATTTTTTTTAAATAATATTATTAGCACTTTGCAATAAACCATTTTGTTTTTAGTTACATCAATATGCAATTATACTATATATATATATATTATATACATATATATATATATAAATTGATAGCTTTTACTTGATATTTTGTGTTATTTTTTTGTGTGCGTTTATCCTAGAGTAAAAAAATAAAAAAAAGTAAAATGTTTACTTATATGTGTTTATTACTCTGGGCTTTATGTATTTATTTTAATCTATATACATAATTAACAAACTAGAGAAATTTGTTAAGTTATAAATCATAACTATTAATTATTTGATCCTTCTTTTCTTTTATGAACATGAATAAGCTTAATAAAATTAGTCCACGGGCAACTATGATATTTTCAAAGAATTAAACCCAAATATACCCTACTCTCTCTTTCTCTCTGCGCCACAAATATTCAGAGTGAGCATTTTTGCAGTACGTCAAGGGTTTAATCCAGGCTTTTGGGCGTTCGCAACCTTAGCGTTCACCTGTTCGATTTCAAATTTTCCGTTCTAGCGTTCGTATGTTCAATTTTTTAGCGTTTGTCCGTTCGTTGAAAAAATATAAATAATTCCTTTTTCAAATTGGAAAATATTCCATGGTAAAAAAAGTTCAATTACACTTGTGTCTATAAAAAACGTCCTCACTTTTTTCTGAGGTGACATAAGAAACATTAAACTTCTTTATAAAAAAACGTCCACTTTTAAAGTTCCTTTTAGAATAATATAAATTGAACGGACGAACGCCAACCCCCAAAAAACCGTATTTATAATCCGTTCAGGCGTTCGACTTTGAGCGTACATTCGCGAACGGCGTTCGTTTTTTTGCATTCAATCTACAAACCTGTTTTTTTCTTGGCCACAGGGGCTTATATTAAGTATGTAGTATTGAAAAAATAACAATCACGAATATATAACAGTAAGCATCATATCTCAAAATGGATAACGTTAGAATAACATTAAGTATAAAATTAAATAACAATAATCATATTACAAAAAAAAACACTCACGACAGTAATGTGTTATAAATAAATTATTTGAGTTTCATATGTATATATAGCTCATAATTGTTGGAGAACTTTGGAATAAAGGGAAGCAATGGACATTATTTCAGTGAGGTTGGCATCTTTGATTGTTCTTTTTTATAAATAATGTAGTGAACTTTTGTTACCTCCGCCGAAGGAGGTATTGTTTTCACTGGCGTTGGTTTGTTGGTTTGTTTGTCAGCAGGATAACTCAAAAAGTACGGAACGGATTCGGATGAAACTTTGTGGAATTGTTGGAAATGCTAAAAAGGAACAAGTGATTTAATTTGGCATCTCTGAGTGCCGAATTAAGATGCAAAATGAGCAAAATACTAATAAATATTTCAAGTTAGCCTACTCTGCCAATAGATGTCACTTGTGCTGTAAAATCGGGTGCCGGGAGCGTCTTCCTCTCGGAATTTCCGTCGAGGGGAACCCTCCCCCGTCACTCTACGCCGCCCCAGTCGTGAAAAATCCGCCTCAGAAGGCTCATAAGGACCCCGTGACGGCGGAGGTTTGCACTCTCTGAGTGTATATATGCCTCTAGTTAAAACTGTATCACACTTGGATGCGTGAGAAGGTGAGAAAGTCTTCCTCTGATGGGTTTTCATTGAAGTGGTTCATGGTGATAAACAACCCGATATGTTTCAATTAGTCCACAAACCTGGTTTAACTTTGATTGTTATTATTAGATTTTGAAAATAAATAGGACAAAATTTAAACCAATCTCTTTTGTGTCTTTTATTGTTAACTTATTGTAATTTATACAATCTATTTCTAAGCTGAACTTTTAATGAAATATGACGCTACTGTATAAATTTAGTTTATGTACATACGAATTGTGGAAGAAATTTTTAGAATATCTTACATTATTATTACTTGAATTTTTAATATGTAATTGTAAAGTAAGGATTTTTTTATGGTTAAAATAATTTTATTCTGTTACTGCAAAGAATAATACATTGCAAAAAAATAAACTAAAAATATCAGATAAAATAATAAATCAAATCAAATCTGGACAGTACGCAATAAAACATCAATAATTCAAAATTACTGTCCAGATAAAAAACCATATATAAAACAAAAATGTGGATTTTATTACTTTGATACTGGAACGTACCAGGACGAAATTAATTTTATTATCTCAAAAACTCGGTATTTTATTAGAAAATAAGATCTACAGGAGTCCCTCTTGCTAATTTTTGACTTCTTTCATAGATATATGTTAATAACAACCCGTTTTGTTACACTTAATGAATATTGGTATGGTTGAATAAAGTTGTACACTGGTACAAAAAAGATAACTGTTTAAATAAGATCAATAGTTCTTTTAATATTTTGTATATTTATTTAATTATAAACAACCTAAAAAGACACACACTTTGTGTGTTATATCATCAGTGGGGAGGAAAGGGTGCTTTCCTTTTGAGGAATTAAGATTCTGAATAAAATATCAAGGGTAATTTAAAAAAGTCAATACATTTTGTATTTGATAATAGTTTAAGCTTGAGTGGAGTGAGTGACTAAGTTAATCAATTTAAAAATAAATCTAATTTTAAGCTTCAAAACACAAGTAAGATCAGTTTGATCATGTCAGCATATTAAGATAACGACCGATGAAAGAGCCGTCTGAGTTATAATCCATGTATTTTTAGCTATTGGATGGCAATAACGGAGGTTTTAAGGCAATTGGATCCTGAGATTTACTGAATGCCGAGAGTAGTTGCAATCCAAATTAGCATCCAGATGATTCAAAAACCCGTGCTAGAATCAACCCATGGAAGTCCATGTTGGTTAACGAAAGTAATATTTCAAATCCTCAATGATTTAAGCTAATGTCTGTCTCTACATCAACAAACTAAGTGGCTCCACTGGTAGAGCTGACTCAGAGGCGGTAAACAGTGCGTTCGATCTAAAGCTCTCTAGAGCAGATTGGCTCATCTTCTCCACTCCTGAACGTCCCAATCACTGGAAAATAGAGGAGCTAATATGTTGCATCCAGCGAATTATTTATGACCAACGAAAACTAGCTCTTCAAAACTCCCATGTGGGATTGAAGGTCTTTTAGACCGGAAGCTTTCCCTCCTGGAGGAGCTGAATAACGTCGGAGACAAAAGCGAACACTAAATATAAGCCCAAGACATCTCTTAAAGTTGTATTTTTTTAATAGTTAATATCTAGGAATGTTCTTGATTTACCCGAAATTGTTTTATGTTTTATGATTATTCTCCCTTTTTTATATCTTATTATAATTAAATGTGCAAAAAAATATGTTTTAAATACGTTTAGCCATGTTACACTTTTAACGTTTACCTCAGTTTTAGTGCATATTTTTTATTTGTATGTATTTTAAAACTATGGACTAATATTTAAAAAAAGAAGTTAAAAAAAAACAACTAAGTGGAAAAAAGACCGGATTAACTACTCTTTTTTTAGTTCTCATTCAAGCAATCGTCTATAGGTCCTACAATTAATAGTGGCATTCGTTATTTTATCATAATGAAGGCACGGTGCACAGTTTCACCGACCTGAGATAGAATTGAAGAAATAGCTATTATTGTCAAGGATTAATCAATAAAAATCGACAAGAAGTTATCACAAACTACTCACCTTTTTATATTAATGTTTATTGAATAAATATAGGAAAAATAAACAAATGCTTTAATAATAATCAATATATAAATATCTCCCTGTAAATCTGTATTGGCTATGTCATAAGAACAATAAGTAAGTTTTCCTACCGTTAGAAACCGTCAAACAGCTCCAGGACTCCCTTTCATGGAACAATCCCTTTGAGGGCACAATGAGATAGTGCATTTCCTCCAGATAGGATCGAATGGAGTTACTCTTTGGCTGATGGTGCTTTGAGCAAAACACTTAGGGCAGTGGACTCCTCAAGACGGTCATGGTATGTTCGAAGATAGGATTGAGCATTGTAAGAGGCATTTATTTTGTAGACGAGCTCGTGGAGCCGAGCAAACTTGGGATGTAGCCCGGAGTCGAAGAATGAGAGGGTCCCCTTGATGGGAGTCCATTTTCCTTATTTCGGGAGAATTCAAATAAGGGTCAAAGGCGGAGAAGAGAGGGAAGAAAGGCAGATAATCAAAAAAAGAGGGACACAATCATTGATGAGTTCGTGGATTGAGTCATTATGTTAGCTTTCTTCTGATGAACTCAATTATATTTAAGTGACTTTGTCTATCTCCATATTTTTTTGTTCTATTTATGCTATT
>CP045902.1:10474505-10485621 GCA_013387185.1 Caligus rogercresseyi
TTTCTTCAAAAACCTTCCTTATCAGCCTGAAAAGTTAGAGGAGATTGCCTTTCGACGAAAAACTCGCTTAATATATTCTGATATATTCCAAGCAGTCTGTTTTTGTATCCAGAAGATTTTATTTTCCCACTTCAGAGGGGAGGAGCAAAAAACCATTCGCCTGCTGCTCCTTGGTGTGTAGAATTTTCCTCAAAAAGACAAAGTCTCAAAGAATGCTTTGAATGCTACCCAAAATCAATGAAATTTTTGATCTCCCTAAAGTGTGGAGAAGAGAATCTTACATTCCTTGAGAGGGATAATGATGCAAGAAGTTTACTTCTCAACTACAAATATCTGCAAACTTAATCATTTTAGAAACCATTGCAAAGATTGTGGACGACTATACAACGATATTAAGCACGAGTTTTACGACTGTCCTGCTTTGAAAATCCTAAAAGAATTCGTACTTTTAAATGCATCGAACATTGTGGACTTCGAGGTGGAATTTTTGGGAGCATACATCTTTGGTGGTTTTCCGTTGAGATCGAACTTGACCAACGAAGAAAGAGCAATCAGGGCTGAATAAGTAATTGCAAAGCTTTATATCCCTGAAGCTAACTGGAGAAGAGATCATCGAAAGCAGCAAGCTCCGAGCATCCTAATATCAGCGGCAGCTCGGTACACAGCTTTTGCTCTAAAGATTCCGACTCTCGGTGGAGGATCTTGGGATAACGCGTCGCGTACTCGTCAAATACTTCCGTCAACTTCTCAGCACTACGCCAAGCCATTAGAATAATTATAAAAATTATAAGAAATGTTAAAAATAATCTTAGTTTTTACTATTAGAAAAATTATGTATTGTGTTTTTTCTTTTACTAACGTTTTTAGATTTAAATGTCAATAATTTTAAGGTCTTACGGGTATATTAATTTAAACTATAATGTTTATTTATGTTTTTACCAAACACAAATCTCCTCCCTTTTTATATCTATTTTTTTATTTTATTTATTTTTGAATATAGAATAAATAAAGACCTTGCCATGAAAAAAAAATAGATTTTACTCTGCGGGGGAAATTTGAGTAGCTGCTTTTTGAGACTAACATTTGTCAGAGTCAAAAAATTAATGACAAATATAGTTATGAAAATCTTGTAAACATAACTAAAAAATGTTATGCTTATCCTCCTAATTATATTAATAATATTGCGTCCTGTTGTTATGTGTTTTTTTTTCCATCAGCAAGGTATTTTTTATTTTAACGTGCATAAAATATATACATATATAAAGTTATAAAAGGAAAATTGTGTTCAATACAAACATAATAAACATTATAGTTTAAAATTATTTTCCTTTTAGAACCTTAAACACAAACGTATGTATATATCACCTAATTCTTACATAAATCTACGATATAGTATCTAACGAATATAAACGTAAATATCAAATAATTTTTACAAAAATTCTTGTGATAAAAATTTAAAAACATCAAAAAACCAGGAATCAGAGAAGTATATGTATATGACTTCCGAAGTATGATTCCAGGCCGACTTTGTACCATTGGGATCCTCAAGAAAATGCCGCGTAACGAGCGGCGGCCGAAATTATGATTGACCGGAGATCTCTCGCATTGATGGTTTCCCCCTCCCATCAGCTTTTTCGCTATGTAGGCCTTACAATTAAGTAGCGACGCCCTAACGGTATTTTCCTCTTTGCAGCGTTTCCCGGTGTTGAAACCGCCGAAAAGAACAGTGCCCCTCATATTTTCCTCTTTGAAATTGGGATGAACTCAGAATTTAGAGTAATGAAATTTCTAACAATTGTTAGAGCAGGACAATCACAGAAGGCGTGTTTGATGTCCACATACATGTATCCACAATCCTTGCAGTGCTCCGAAAATCTGATTAGATTAGCGGATTTGTAATTGGGCAGTAAATTTCCGTGGATCATTAATTCCACAAGTGACACCAATATTTTTTTCCTCCATCCGCCAGGTAAACCCAGTGAGGATAAATGGGTTTTGACTATTTCATCTGCTCTTTCTGAGTGGGGCCTTTAACGAGGAACTTGCAATGCCAAGGAGTCAATGGTATATGTTGTTTAGCTCCTCTCAGAAGAGGAAAATAAAATCTTCCGGTTTTGAATGATGATAAACCATCCAAGTCGCCAAACGTTAGCCTGTTTTCTATCAGCGCAATCCTTTTCCAATTCCTCTGGTGATTCGTTTATCCCTTTAAAAAGGGGTCTTCGTTTAATATTTTGACGAATAATATCAGTAATGCTGTTAGAGTCAAATATGGGTGAATTTCTCCATATTACCCTTTGCATAGTTGCCAATTCCTTTGAATATAGAGCTATCCTGTAGTTGGACAAGTCAGTTCCAAACATGAGTGTTTTAAAAATAATAGGGTCACTAAAATAGTCGCGCCATTCCACGTCAGGGTGCAGAGTGAGGTTGTAAAAAACTTTTAAATATATTTTAGGTAAAATATTTTGTAGTAAAACCAGGCCTCCACCAAGTTGAGACCTTCTTCTTTTTAAGGTGGGAATGTATTTCTGGTCAAATAATTTATTCAACCAATTATCTTATTCTTCTATGAATTTTTTCCCCTATTGATGGAATCGCAGTAGATACGTAAATAATTTGAGAGATCAATTTTGTATTGTATAGGTCAATACGCTTTTGTATACAAAACTTCTCCATGCCTGACACCATTTATAAGCTTGACTATTTAGGCCTTCAAAATTTAAAAGTGAGGGCGGTTTATTTCCCACATAATACCTAAAATATTCACTGATCCAACAACCTTGCACCCCCCCTATAATCGAAGAAAGTGCAGGATGCCAAATGCCAATAGGAGAATGGAGGTCTTCTCCACGTTTACGTTAAGTCCCCTTATCTTTGAAAATTTTCCAAAAAAGGCAATAGAATCTCAATTCTCCTTATAAGCTGTTCCTCCGAATTCCCTTGCACCATTAAGGTTATTTCGTCGGCGTAGAGGTCAATTAAGTGCTTTTTATTTTCCATTTGCACTCCAAAACCATGATATTTGCGGTTAATTAAAGTGTTTAATTGTTCCATCGAAGCGACAAACAAGAGGGGTGATACTGGACATCCTTGTCTACAGCTTTTTCCTAAAATTATAGGGTCACCTTGGAGGCCATCTAAAACAATAGTAGAGCTACCGTTAAAAAAGAAGAGAGCGTATGGGGTTAAAATACTTTTTTGGAAGAAACTTTTTCACAGCTTTTAAAATAAATTATGGCTAATAGTATCGAACGCTTTGCTAAATCGATTGCGATTATGGCTCCAAATTTTGTGTCCGGCAAGTGGAGTCCATGGCAGTCCTGATATTTTCTTGACACATCAGCGATATTTCTTCTTTTTAGGAATCCTTTTGCTCTTGCCCAAGACATTTGTTTAAAATGGGTTCTATTTGTTCCCCCGCGACAATACCTGCCAATATACGGTATGCTCATTCATTATATGTCAAGGCCTCCAGTGACTAATAGGTTTTCCCTGCCCTTCTTGGGGATGAGTTAAATTACTGACGCTGAGTAAGAGGCGCTGGAAGGGCGCCTTTAGTTTCCATTCCTGCAATCCGGAGTAAGTAGGGGTTGTTATGTGTTTGTATAAAATAATAATATATTTAATTTTTATGGAAGTACTCAGAATAAATAACTTTGGCATGAGATTACAAATTACTTAAATTAAGAAATGTTTAGATATTTTTGTTTTTTGTTTTGAAAAAAAAGAAAAATAAATCAATGAAATATATCTATGAATCACTTACGATGACGTAGTACAAATTACCTTGTTTATATTGGGCACATGAGACAGCTGAACGATATTTATCTGCTACTCAAGGGATAAGCTCTCGATATATTTATATCTCTATTGATTCAACAGTTTATTTTTATATCCGTATAAATAATAAAATATGTAAACATAAAAAACATTAAAAGTTCCTCATCAATAAATAATGTATTTTAAAAAATCTTAAGAGCTGAAATGTACAAACATTTTAACTCGAAGGAAGCATTTTATATGGAACTTAATTATCAAATAAAAATAATCATTTCCAATTCTTAAATTCTCCGTATAGTTGATATCGTCTTATAACGAGAAGAGACATGCGACGGGAAGTATTTTATTTTTTAAGATACCAAAGTCCAGGAGACCATCTAAGGAGAAGATATTTGTCGTTTGATAATAAAATGGCAAATATATAATTACATTATTTGCCATATGACATACTATATAACATTTTGAGTTAAGCACACTTCGTACTTTATCCTACATGCAATGAATTCGATAAATTTCATCATTTAATATTTAGAATTCAATTATGACTGCAATTATTTTCAACTATCCCTTTATTGAAAGCTATTAAAATAAAATAAAACACATTAAAAGTATTGGTGTTTATCATGTATTTTTACGCATTAGCATTAATTTTATATATAATTGTATTTTTTTGTTATTAAATAAATAGACTGTGTTTGAGAAAAAATGACTCTTCTCTATTTTTGTGTGTGTGTTTGTGTATTTCAAATATCTCATAGCAAACATGAACAAAGAATGACTTTTAATGAAATACAGAACAAATGGCAATTGAATAAGACGTAAATGTCATTGAGAGATTGACAATGGAATAATATCAATTTCATGACAGATTAAGTTACAAAACATGCATACAAAAAAATTCATTTTTATCCTACGGAACAAATTTTAAAGATTCGCTCAACCTCTATAAGGGAATTTAATATTTTACCGTACCGAATATCGATCGATACTGAAGATATATAATAAAATCTACCGAATACCGATATCGTCGGTAGAAGGTATTACCGAATACCGAACCGGCGGTAGATTTTTTTTACCGAATCCAGCTCTGATATATATATATATACATATACAGGGTGCACAACATAACTTCCTTTTTTCAGATGTATAAATCAGAAAGGTTTTAATTTTGTTTCATGACTTTAGTACAATTCAAGTTTTGTTTCACATAGTTTTGAAATCATATCATTTGACGAGGGAATGCATGTGAGCACTTCTCGAAAACGTTCCTAATAGACGCTATTGTTTACTTTAGGATGAAGCACATTTTCTTTTGACTGGATGCGTCAACAAACAAAACATCGCTACTGGGCTGACACCAATCCCCGGGAATTGCATGAAAGACCTTCGCATTCACCTAAATTCACAGTGTGGTGTGCAATTTCCTCCACTGGATTGTTTGTCCTTGGTTTTTTTTAAAGAAAATGAGATAACAGTGACAGTGAATTCAGAGCGGTATGTCAACATGTTGGAGGAGTTTTTCCTTCCACGAATAACGAATGGACCAAGGGATATTTGGTTTCAGCAGGATGAAGCAACGGCTCACACTTCAAGGGCATCGATGGCTGTTTTGAGGGAACATTTTCCGGAGCGCCTCATTTCAATAAGGGGTGATTTGGAGTGGCAAGCTCGTTCCCCCGATTTGTCCCCTTGTGATTTTTATTTGTGGGATATTTGAAATCCCGTGTTTATGTCAACCGCCCGAGAAGCCTACCAGACTTGAAGGCCAACATCAGAGAAGAAATTGCCAATATACCAACTGATACGCTGGTGAGGGTCATGGCAAACACCCGAAATCGGTATATACAGTGTATGGACATTCGGGACGTCACCTATCTGATATGATTTTCAAAACTATGTGAAACAAAACTTTAAATATGTACTAAAATCATGAAACAAAATTAAAAAACGTTTTTGATTTATAAATCTTGTTTTATTACCTTCTGAAAAAAGAAAGTTATGATGCCGCACCCTGTATATATATATATTTATATTTCTTTAACTTAAAAATTATGATAACATGTTTTTCTTTCTAGAGCATGTACTGTGTGCAAAAATAGAAATCATAAATATATTATGATGAGAAAAAGCTAGAGTGACAGAAAAAATCTGGATCGTTCTAAGAAAAAGACAAAGATTGAACTTGAATTCAAGGAATTTTCATTATTATTTTTATCTTTATAATGGACAATACTATCTATTTTACTTCCTTTGTTGATGATGTTGTATTTGTTTTTTGATATTATATATATATATATATATATATATTTATTTCAAATTGTGAATTGTTTTTTTGTAAACTTTAATAATATTTCGGTTCTAATTTTTTAATCGTTGCCTTAAAACTATTTAGAACACCTCAACACATAACAATTTTATGTTTTTTGCCTATTTGAACCAACGTAATTGAAGTATAAATCTGAATAAGCATTATAGCCTTAAAACTAGTCCATCAAACCCAGGATATTTATCAATTGACCTTCCCCTCTCGGAGTCGAACCTGAGCCCCCAACATTGAGAGTCGAGCAGACTTCCACTAACTTTCGCGCTCTCTTGTTAACTTAAAATTATGGCATAGTTATATAAATAGTAGACGATATTATTCGCCCAAAGCATCAAGTATTTGCTCATTCTTCTTGGCTAAGAAGATTAAGATTGAGAGACAAAAGAAATCTTTTCCCATTGAATAGAGAAGAAGAGTTACATATGTAGGTTAAGCAGAGCTTGGATCCGTCAGAAATAATCTACCGTTAGTATCTAATGTCTTTAGTCAGGCGTGTTTTCAATCGGAACTGTTTAGGAAAAAAAACATTTGAACCGTAAATTAGTTTCAAACCGAGCCAACTCGGCATTGGTGGTGGAAAGCTATTATTTTTTATCAAGCTACAGATTTTATAGTCAATGTGACTATTCTTTATATTTTATAATAATCCGGAACAGATATCTAGGGGGTCGCAATTCGATATTGATATATCAAAGTTTGATAGAACTCTAACTCTTTAATTTAAGATAATAATACAATCCTTAAATTTAAAGTGATTGGTTAGAAATATTCTACCACGGGTAGTAACGATTATCGAATATCAACTAGTGTTAATAGCTCTATCTATCGATAGCGATGGACTTAAGATTTTGAAGAAACCAATATCTCACATTCCTTTTCGAATAATCTATATTCTGAAAAAAGATCTGTGCTCTCTTTTTGATCTACCAATCGCCATAAAACATGCAATCCTTGGAAATCTCCCGTAGGTTGTCCTTAAATCGGTAGCGAAATTAACCAGTGGTATTTTACTGAAATAGATAGCTTCATCTTTGTGGGTAAGTAAGTATTTCTAAAGTTTCCATGGGATTGATTGGGTTTCATAAGGAATGTTATTTGTATGAATTATGCCAAAATGGATTCCCATGTGAGTTGTGATTAAATATCACATGGAAAAATAGTTATGAATTATAAAGGGTGTATTCCGTCCTCTTAGATAATGGATGAGGCTCGTGAAGCTCATTCAACCGTTTCACCATTCCTGAATCACATTTCTCAGGGTTTAATTTTTATGTGTACATAAGTGTTTGGAATGAGATGTTGAATTCCCTTGAAATCTTTCTAATATTTATTTCAGGAGTAGATGATATAGAGATGTAAAGATATAGAGAGCTTATTCCCTCCAATAGCAGAGAAACATCGTTCATCTGTATTCTGGACACAATGACCTATTTCTCTGAAGAATCTAATAAGCTCTCTATGTATTTATATCTCTATAAGATGAATACGTTTTGTGCCCATATAAACAAATCTTTCTATCCTATGATCAGCTTACGATGACGCAGTACAAATTACTTTTTTTTTGTTGGACACAGAATACAGCTGAACAATGTTTCTCTGCTATTGAAGAGAATAAGTTTTATTTATCTGTAAATACCTATGTCCTAGCAGAGACAATAAAGCAGAGCTACGTCAATAGCTCTGCCGCATGGGGAGACAACTGACTCTACGAAATTGGAACTCAGGCTCATACATTCAAAAATATATTATATTTTTAAAATAAAATTGGAGGTATATTAAAGTAATAAATGACACTTTTGGGTTCAAAAGTAGTATGAATAGATCAAAGAGATTCTTTGTAAGCCTCAATATATTATGTTGACATTTAAAGGGATCTAAACATGATTATAAATTGATATGAGTATTTTTAAATGTTCAAGAAGTTTATATGGTAATTATAAAATTTGTATTGTTGTAAATATTATTATTAGTCCGAGTGTCCTTCATTTCGTTTTTTGTTCTTACTGTGTTTTTGTTGTTGCTTATATTCAGGCTTGTGAGCGATCAGGGAAAGAATAGCGATCCGATCAAAATAGCGATCAGAAACTCCGATCAACAAGCCTGCTTATATTTTGATATATGTCTTCTCTTTTTATATAAAAAAGCTTTTTGGACGTGGTGAAATAAGAAGAGGAATCGAAGTCTCCCCCCTAAAAGATTATATACAATTATATATTTTAAAAAATCAGAATCAGTGCATTATGTTTGAGTATACGCCAGGAATACTAAAATGATTATACTAACCACAAGTGACTATTTTATACTACTATTCTTCAGTATATTTTTTCTTAACTGTTAATAAAATTTCAAACTCGTTATTTCTGGATATTCTGAGAGTGATTGCCCATTTAAGGCTTAGAATCTAATTATGGGACCGTCGAGTCCTATTGCCTATATTAATGGAGTATTGATGGGATATGAGGGTTCCAAATCCTCTGTAGATGGATAATTGGGTCCCAGCATTCTAATAACGAGGATGTTGTTTTTTTCGTAAGATGTTAATTGATTAGCTCAAATATATATAGTGTAAAAAATAAGAATACACTAGAAAGTAGGAGATAAAAATCACAATCTTAAGACAGTTACGTGTTACGAGGGGCTTTTAACTTTCTGCTCATAGATCTGCAGATCCCGCCAGTATCAGTGATGAGGCTGTGAACCATTATACCTAGTTATTGTAGCTATGGGATCAACGAATCATAAAAGGAGAATATGGAATCCCAATGCCTCATCATGAGATTGGTGGGACCCAATCAGCAAAAGATTTGAAGTAGGATTATAGAAACCAAGTCTTAATACTCCATCATTGTAAATTAACGGGACCCAAACACCCATTTGCAGATATTTTGAACCTCGAAAACTCTGAGTACCCAATTACTCATAGTTGAAGCATAATTGGAGAACTACAATATCTCATCATTGAGATTGGTGGGGCCCATCGGCGGAGTATTTTTATCACTAATACCCCTGAATAGTGCTACTTGCACTTATTGATGCCTCGCTATTTCACTGTGAGACTCAATTCAGACCTAAGAAACATGAGCTTCAATCAACGAAGGCAATGGCTTTTGATCTCACTCAATGAACTATAGTATAAACATTGCATTCGTCCTAAATCGCCTATTGATATTTATTCTTATAGTAAGCAGCTCCTCAGACGTATAAAGTATAGAAGGATTCTTTAAATTAGGATACAATATTGCAGTTCTCAATAATATAAAAATCAGTTGGTCAAGAATGATTGTCTATCTATAGAGATATAAAGACATAAGAGTTTATCGGATTCTTCAGAGAAATACGTCATTGTGCCCTATAAACAATCTTTCTATGATCAGCTTACGATGACGTAGCACAAATTACTTTGTTTATATTGGCAATGGCGACAGCTGAACGACGTTTTCTTTGCTATTGAAGGGAATCAGCCCTCTATATCTTTATATCTCTATGATTCTACCTTTTATAGTGATATCTTTATCCATTCATAGTTCGATATGCTGAAACAATATAAGCATTATATATTATTTTACTATGAGCCAGTTGCACTTTCAATTAATAAATGAGGATATTGGAAGAGTCTGATCCTTCGTGTAATGTCATGAATCGAGGCCCACGAGAAGAAGAATGCTTTTAAGATGATTCGGCACTTAAGAATATCGTCCAGAGATTGAGGTTGCGTGATAAATATTAAAGTTCAATTGCAACAGTTACCACTGTAAAATAAGAGAAGAAAGAAGAAAGAAAGAGCTTTCATCATTCTGGGGTGCTATTTATCGACATTTATGATGTAAGTTATGTTTCCCTTGGGCGTTATCCTGAATTTCTTCTCTCTGAATGTATAATGTTCACTCCTCAACAGTCGGGAGTGAAATTATCATATATTGTCTAATACCAACTGTTTTTATTATTCCCTCTCCTTTTCTTTCAACCATTGACGTCATTAATCAATATTTCTCCCCGCCTAACAACAACAACAACAAGCAATTCATTATCTATCAGTTCAAACATAATTATTTAAAAAGACCGGTTTTATCGTTATTTAGTTCTGTTTTAGATTGTCAATAAAATAGACCGGTTTTTGTTTAATTTATGTTTTGTTTAGATTGTCAAGTTGTTTAATTATAATTGTATTTTAGTGTTCGTTCATATTTGATGTTAAAATTTTTAACTAAACTGTTTTAATTATGTTTTTACGCATTAACATCTTTTTTTATACATTCTGTTTTTTTATGCTTGTATATTTTTTTATGAACTGTGGAATAAAAAATAAAAAATATTTGTTGACATTTACTAAATTTATATGAGAAATTGTATTGCATACTACAGTGTTGACTCCCTCAAATACTTGCTTACCCAGTATATTATTGCCATTTGGTCCATTTTTCAACATTTTTTCTTTCTATCTTGTCCTTTCTTTCCTTGCCATTTCTTCTGTACACCAATTTGAGCAATCGATTCAGATAAGGGGCTAATATTGTTCATTTTATTGGATCAAAGACTCGACTTCCATTCTAGAATTATGGTACGTATCTTCAATAAATACGAGCAAAAAAGAATACTCCGTCAATTTTATGAGTGAAACCATGTATGATCTTGGGTTTGCATTCATAGCATAATGCACTAAACAATACAACCTGAGGTAATTGATATATGTAGAACGCGCGGGGCAAAAAGAACTTAAAATGAATTCCTAATTTGACATAATATTGCCACCCATTGGAAGTAGATTTGACACCCGCCATATTTTGATTTGTAGGACCACAGGATACCTAGTGACCATGTTATAAACCACATTATAGCATAGTTGTGATTCACGGCGGGTTTGAAACCCTCTGATCTCTAGAATTAAGCATAGCCCCTGGCTACACATACTTAGGTAATGTATACACTTTCATCATGACTAATTTCATCTTCTAAATGTCGTGTTCCTTCTATAAGTTGCTTCAAGTCCTAAGAAATAAAGAATTCATTATA
>CP045902.1:10485721-10526504 GCA_013387185.1 Caligus rogercresseyi
AGCGTAATTATCATTTAAGTGCCCGTAAAAAGTAAAAAGTTATTTTATTTAGTTCAAGATAAAGATTTAAAGATTTACTACACCTCTATCACATATTTTCTTAAAATTTCCACCACAATTTGTCATCTATAATTTATGTTTGTGGGTTACATCCTTCAATAGAAGACATTGAATGGTTGTCGTTCACGTTCATTGTGTAATAACTCTTAAGGCCCATAATGTGGTTTTCCAAGCATCCCTCGTTGTATTTATATTTTTCATGTGTGATAAAAACAACCAATAATTCGTCCTTTCATTCCAGTTCTAGTTAGGGAAAGCCTGAATCATGGTTTGGAGGTTCTTTTCTCTCACTCCTCGTCCTTTATGTGAGAATATATATCTTTCAAGTAACGGAAAAGATGGACTCTGTCTGCATGTTACAGACGTAAGATTCCCCTTTGACATGGGAAGAGTGCCTAATCATTTTCATGACCTCCACCTCGACGGAGGATGTGCACTCCATTGACTCCTTCATCGTTATCCCGGGCTACGAGTCACAGTCGGTTTCATGGACTTTTTTGAAAGTACAATTGACTTGAGGTTGTTCCTGGCACTCACACATCACTCCACAACAAGCAAAACCTTTGAGAAATTGATTTCGTAAATATAAATCTATCTAACTAAAAAAAGGAATTCCATTCGTTTCGTTCGTTTTTTTTTTCTTTCTCACAATTTATTTCACCCTAATCATACAAAACAACATAATAAGTTGAAACGAAACTCGATATAAAATCTATATCACAGAATATAAAACACAGAAACAGTATGCATAAAAACATAAACAAAGGTCAGGCACGTGCACAGATAAAAGCTAGGTGGTGCTAGAGCACCTACCCTTTTGCCCTCTGGAGAAATGTGCCCTTTTTGACTGATGTGTTTTTTTATTGTTTATTTGTGGCACATGGACATCATGACATAGTTCAATTTTGTATAATTTTATATATAAATGTATTTATTATGACCCAAAAATTTGTCTACATCGTGTCTTTCTGACTCTCAGTTCCTTCTGCAGTAGGCACAGCGCCCATCCCCCGCCTCCCTCTCCCAGAGCCCACAGCACAGCTGAAAGCAATTAGTGTGTGTGTGTGAGTGAGAGGGAGAGAAAGCCAGTGACGTGCAGTCAGGTGAGGCAGGGTAGGTAGTGCCTCCCCTAGACCAAACGAAAAAATATAAGATTTTTAAAAAATAATTCTGATTGCCAATTTTTCCTATATTTTGAAATATGTAAAGGGAAATGTGTTGTGTTAACCATTTATGGAAAACCTATATTTTAGTAATATTAATGCTAAGAGAGTAATGTATAATTTGTATATAGCACAAAATTGGGTTGTAAAGCTGTCCGATACCAGATGGGCATGCAGGGAGGCAGCACTGAAGGCCCTGAAGAGTAATATGAATGCTATTTTCAAGCTTCTTGGTGACATCATTGACAAGGAAGATCCACCTGACCTGGCCCGAGGTGATGCTGAGATGCTGAGACATGCAATTGACTTTGTATTCCTTCTCTGCCTGGAAATCACCAACCCAGTATTCTTCCAAACTGCTGTGGCATCAAATGACCTGCAGAAAGAAGGCCTGAACCCCTCCACTGCCTACAAAGTGATTGACGGTTTGCTTCACACGTTGAACATCATGAGGTCTGAGGAGAGGTTTACAGAAATATTTGGTCTTGCAACAGAGAAGGCAAAGAGCCTCGGCATTGAAGTACCTACTGTGGTGCCTGGTCAGCAGAGAACAAGGAAAGTGCCAAAGCGTTTGTTAGACAACCCAGCAGTGTCTCAAGTGGGTCACCAGTTTGAGTCTGTGGAAGCATATTTCAGGTGCACTGTCTACTACACCTTTCTGCAAAGCATGATTGGCGAGCTTAACAGGAGGTTCAAGGGGGACCAGGACAAAGCTACTCCCACTGATAAAATTATCAGGTCCTTCCATTCCTTAACTGTACATGCCGAATGGACTCGCCAGCTCAACCCAGAAGCAAAGGAAGCTGTGCATACCCTCTGTGATTTTTATGGAGAAGACGAGGACCGGCTGTTGGCAGAGCTGAAGGTCTTCCACGCCAGCTTTCCTTCAAAAGACCTAAAAGAAATATTTGAGATTTTGAGGGAAAACAACGGCCAGCGCAGCTTTCCAGCCTTTTCCAAAATGATTAAAATCTATGCGACACTGCCAGTGACAACCGCCTCTGTAGAGAGGTCATTCTCAAAGCTCAGCCTCATCAAAAACAAACTAAGAAGTCTGTGTGGAGAAGAACGTCTCTCAGATCTTATGCTGATTTCCATTGAGCAAGATCTAGAAATAAACCACAGAGAGGTAATCAGAATCTACAAGGAGATGGCACCTAGGAGGATGCTTCTCTAGGACCAGGAGGAAAAAGACACAATAGCAACCCCTATATATTTGTTTTTTCTTTTTTGCATTTTTGGATTTCACAGTTTTTGGTTACAATTTGTAATAATAAAAACATTTATTTTCTCAGCTCAGGCATTAAGTTTATTTATTTTTTGTATTCTTTACCATTGCATACAGTAACAGGGTTGCAAGTAAAAGTGAAAGGGTTGTAAGTAACATGGTTGCAAATCCTTGCTAATTTTAGGTTTTCTGTGGAATAAATGCTAGCTGTGGAGATAGCTGTTGCTATTTACCAAGTGGCTATTTAGTATATTACATAAATATATATGTAAAACTTATTTTCGTTAAGTATTTGTCTATAATGATAATTTGCAAGGTTGCACGAAACAAGGCTGACATTGTTATAAAAATATGAAAATAGAACAGAGGAAAACTTTTGCTTATCATATTTTGTTAATAAAGTGATTGACGACGTCACAACCAGTGTGTCATGTGACTCACACCTTTTACTTTTACCATGCAAAAAGGGACAAGCTGACGGGGTTGCATGCAAAGTGAGGGACACAGGTTGGTTCATTGCATAGTAATACTTATTTAAAATATTATGTTGAATGAAAAATGTTTCCACATCTACAAGAAATATCTAAAGACAAAATTATGCAAAGGTAAGGAGTTTTAAATGTTATTTAATAGATGAATCTGAGATGCCATGCCATGTCTAGCTACACTTGATGAACCATTCCAGACCAAGAAACCGACCCGTTAAACCCACTCCAAACAGCCAAAACCCAATTTTTTCGTCCGCACTGCGCGCGGACGAACTATTGCGGGCGCGCTTCGCGCCCAATTAAAATGCCCTTTTTAAAATCTGAGCACCACTAACTCTGAATGGCTGTGCACGCCCCTGCAAAGGGTTAACTATAGATTACCAATATTATTTTATAAAAAGTGTGCAGTCCTCACAATGCCATCTATGATGTCTCCAAAACATACAGGTGGAGTCACTTTTGTTCGTTCGTTTCCCTGCATCTCCCGAACGGGTCATTAGATCTTGACAAAATTTTCAGTGAATAGTTTTGAGAGCTCAGGGAGTGTTTTAGTGGGGTTGCCAACTCGTGGAAAATTCGTCATCGATATGCTTATTTTATTCGCCAAAACGTTTTTGGTCGATTTTTTAAAATTCCCAAGTTAGATTTTGCCCAAATTTTCTGTGGATAAGACTGAGGTACTAAGACGTGTTTTTGTTTTATTGAGTGTTTCCCGGAAAATTCGTTTTCTAGATGATTACTTAAAAATATTTTTCTTTCTGTCCCTGTATGTCCCCCCAAATTTAAGTTTTGTGGAAAATAACAACACTTTTTTATATTGCAACATCGTGCTAATCAAATTTCAAAAATGCCTAGAGATGGAGAGGGATGTCAATACCCAGCCTTAAGGAATACAAAACGGAAAAAAATGGCAATGACGATGCAATGACGACTTTTTAAGGAACTACTTCTCATAAGAAAATAACAGGCACTCTATGAAACGACTTAAAAATAACTTCTTTTTACGATGTTTAAATTCCCAGCCTTAAGGAACAAAAAAACGGAAAAAAATGGCAATGAAGACCCAAGAACAACTGTTTAAGGAACTGATTTGAATATGAAAAACACATGTGATGACATCACTAAAATTATTCATCTTCTATTTACGATGTTTAAATACCCAGCCTAAGGAATACAAAACGGAAAAATGGCAATGAAGAGCTATGACAACTTTTTAAGGAACTGATTTTAATATGAAAAGTCTCATGCGATGATTTCACTGAAATTATTAGTGTGATTTCTTCTTTGCGCGATGTTTAAATACCCAGCCGTATGGAATACAAAACGGAAAAATGGCAATGAAGACCCAATGACAACTGTTGAAGGAATGATTTAATATGAAATGTCACATGCGATGACATCACTAGAATTATTCGTGTGATTTCTTCTTTTTTTGATGTTTAAATACCCGCCTTAAGGAATACAAAACGGAAAAAATGGCAATGAAGACTCAATGACAACTTTTTAAGGAACTGGTTTTAATGTGAAAAGTCACATGCAATTTTTCACTGAAATTATTCGTGTGATTTTTTCTTTGTGCGATGTTTTTTAACCCTGCCGTAAGGAATACAAAACGGAAAAAATGGCAATGAAGACTGAATGACAACTTTTTAAGGAACTTATTTTAATATGAAAAATCATATGCGATGACATCACTAGAATTATTCGTGTGATTTTTTTTCATTCCATACTATTGTCAAGTTGTAAAATCTCGGGCAGCGCCGGATAACATACGCTAGTAATAAATAAACATAGGTTTTCAACATTGACATCATAAGTCCAATAAAAAAGAAGAACAAACACAACGTAAAGTTTCCTTGTTCACTCACCTTCTTTATATTCTCCTTGCATAGAGGTATAAATATATATAGCAGATAAACATAATTCAGATGTATTCTCTGCCCAATATAATGAAGTAATTTGTACTACGTCATCGTAAGCTGATCATAGATATAGAAGTATTTTTTATATGGGCACAATGACGTATTTCTCTGAAGAATCCATAGAGATATAAGGATATAGAGAGCTTATTCCCTCCAATTAGTAGGGAAACATCGTTCAGCTGTATTTTGGACACAATGACGTATTTCATTTCCTCCAATAGCAGAGGATCATCGTTCAGCTGTATGAACGATGAACAATGACGTATTTCTCTGAAGAATACAATAAGCTCTCTATGTCTTTATATCTCTATGGAAGAATCCAATATGCTCTTAATGTTTTTATATCTCTATAATGAGAGCTAACAAATACCCCGAATATCAGCGACACCAGTCGTGACTTTGGCAATCTATGTTTCCTTTGGTGTATCGTTTTCGTCGTCATGATTATGTTGTAGAGCTTTTGATAAAATAAATCTAGTTTTAGAATAAGTTTAGACTACATTCTTTATAAAATTTCAGTTTGCACATCAAACAAAAATCGCGTATTTCATAAATTTGGACTGATTGTTCATGACATTTATACCGGTTTATAAAAAGGTAATACATTATAATGTGGATCATAGAGATAAAAATATTCAGTGCTTATACACTACCAGTGTCTTAGAGTAGGAGAATCTGGACGTTCATAACATTGGGTTGACGAATGTTCATAACAAATATATTTCATATCAGAAATTGGCTAAGGACTACTTTATATCCAACATGAAATAGAAAGAGAAAAACAGCTGTCAATTACAAAACATAGAGACATCTTTCTTGTTTCTCTCGGGCATTTCTGTTATTATAAGTATCCAATTTCTCACAAACACCTCCCTTTTTCTATTATTAATAATCTGTTGCTCTTATTATTTTGCGTTATCATAAACAGCTTGAGTTTTTTTAATTCTTGAGGAGGAACCATAGAAATATAAGACATAGAGGGCTGCTTATTGTATTCTTCAGAGGAATACGACGTCATGTGCCCAATATAAACAAAACTTTCTATCTCTATGATCAACTTACGATGACGTAGTTCAAATTACTTTGTTTATGTTGGGCACAGTTGACAGCTGGCCGACGATGTTTCTCTGATATTGAAGGGAATAAGCTCTCTATATCTTTACATCTCTATGGGAGGAACCTTGATATAAAAAATAGAAGGACTCAAGCTGTTTATTAAAACATATTAATAATAAAAACAACATCAGCTTTTGGTATATTTCTTTAAAAATGTTATTAATATTTTTAAAAGGAGAGAGGTTTGTTTTTTTCGTCTGCGAGTCCTGTGGAATAAGTAGTAACTCCAGACGCAGAAGGGAATTATATATCAAAGTTCCTCCTCCAGAATAGAAGAATTTAAGTTGTTTATTATAATACAATAATAATGACACCAACTCCTTATTTTTTTAGTACCTCAGTACAACAATTTATTTAATCTCTCAATATACATACACTAATAAAACATTCTCAAAATTAAAAACCATTCATGTTGTCAACAATATTATTAATTAGTAGTTCAAAATTCTTTGGGAGTGGAGTTCTAGAGCAAATAATAATTTGAATTTTGGTTACAATGAAATTTACTTGTTTTTGATTAGGGCCAATATAAAAGTATGGAAGAGTTTTTGTTGTCAGGATTAAATTCAGTCTTGAAGATAAAACCACTCTTAAATCACCCCATATTCTCACTATATGCGGACATTCAACTAAAAAATGATTTAATGTTTCCAACTTTTCCTTACAAAATGAACAAAGTCTTTCACATTCCGTTCTGCCGAATATACCACCTAAGGAAAGGGTGTTAGTGATTATTAATATTTTAACGATAACATTGAGAAATCAAAATTAGCTTTATGCAAATCTTCTAAAATTTTGGTGGCGGGAGCAGGGATTTCAAAGAGATCTTTTCTCCTTATAATTTGCATTAAAATACATACCTTGAGTGTTTTATCCATTTCAAACGATCTTAGATTATTATTGGAGATTTGACTACAAAAGTTGTGAAAACAGTCCGGTGGACCAATTACACGTTTTTTAAAGACAGCTTTTGTAAAATGCCCTTTCTTTCTAAAATTTCACTAGCGTTAAAATTAATATCTTCATTAAAAATCTCACCCACAAAACTGAGTTTCTTTTTTATTGATGTAAAAGTCATAAAATTAAGGCGCGTATTTTCTACAACTGGTTCTTGCCATTTCATTTTTTGAAGAACTTTATTATTTAGTGTTGTATTGATAACAATGATCTCCTTCCAAAAACAGTTAATATTTTGGGCAATTTCATAAATTTTGTCCGGACCAATACCTTTCATATTTTCTAACTTTTTCCCCTTTGTTTTTATAAGTTGAAGGTCATTATTTCAGCCCATACATACCCTTTTTCTGTGATACGTTTAAACCATGAGTACAACAAAGTTTTCCAGAAGCCTTGGAAATCCACCAAAACAAGCCCACCCCATTTTTTGGGACATTTTAGCCGATTCCACGAAATTATTTTACAACGCCCTTCTGGAAATAGGAAAGCTTCAAACATAATCTGTATTTTATCTGCTAAGATTGTAGAGTATGACGTCAATTTTAAAAGGTGAATAACTCGTGGCAATATTAGCGTGTTCAATACTTGAATCCTTGCAGGCAAGTTTTTCCCCATTAAAGCCGTGAACTTTAATGAATTTATTTGAATAATTTCTTTAACTTTTATTTCGTTTTCTAAATTGTCACAGCACTTTTAATATTGAAGTTTCTTGAATGTCGGTGGATGTTTGATTAATTTTTATATTGAAATAACATTAGTTTTTTTCAACTCCTTATTAATTATAGAAAAAAGGGAGAGGTTTTTGATTAATATGATACTATATTAAAAAAGATTCCAGAGGAATACAAAAAATATGTCTCCATGTTTTTCTAATCAACAGCAGTTTTTTCTCTTTCTATGTCACTCATGTCGGGCATAAAGTCATCCCTTGTCTAATAAATGCCATTGATTATACGATTTTTTGGGGAGTCTCATAATATTTTAAAATATTTAACATATTAAATGAAAAATATATACAGGTATCATTTATTGATACTCGTATATATATTTATATATTTCGTTGTGGATAATAACTATAATTGAAAATATCTGCAATGCAATATATTATTTGTTACTGAGGTTAAGGATACATTATTTAGTTTTTCAAAATATTAGTGATAATTTTACAATCATTGGTTTCGAAATGGTATGAGATTTTAAAGTACGTACACTTTGAATCCTCCTTGCTTCAATCCTCTCATTTTCAATTTTCCCGGAAATATTCAATTTTATAATAGCAAAGCATTTGGCAATTGCTTTTATAAGAACAAATCAATGAATACTAAAACAATTTGTTTGTAAATTGTTTTACTAAAATTGTTTTAGTATTCATTGGAACAAATGATATGATTGAGGCGAAGAATCGAATACATGATCACTAAGAGATTGAAATACCTACCTAACTACGATTAAATACTACTCCACCCTCGAGTTGGCCGAGATCAACTTCGCTATTCTCTTTCTCCTTTGCTAGCGCAAGGAAAATCGCCAAAGTGATATCAGCCATGAAGAGCACGGAGGCGCTGGGCTTGGATGAAGTTCCTGTGTCAGTTCTGAAGAAAGGCGTAGAGGTTCTGGCAGCACCCATTGCACATCTTGTAAACCGGTCACTTGCCTCTGGGAAAGTTCCAAGTGGCTTTAAAACAGCTTGGATTATTCCCATATATAAGGGAAAGGGGAAAAGTCCAGCTGACCCAGCCTCTTATCGTCCAGTCTCAATATTAACTGCCCTATCCAAGGTGCTTGAGACGGTGGTGAAACGTGACTTGGAGTCCCATCTAGCCAAGGTGAGTGCATTACCCAATTCTCAGTTTGGCTTTCGTCCTGGCAGATCGTCTGCAGCAGCACTAGCCAATGCCCATACAAAGTGGATTCGAGGGAAACAGGAATGTAAGGTGGTTGGGATTCTTGCTTTTGATCTTTCTTCTGCGTTTGACACCGTTGACAAGAGTCAGCTCATCCCCAAACTAAGAGCTATAGGTGTTAAAGGATCGGCATTGGAATGGTTCACATCTTACCTATCAGACGGCCAGCAATGTGTCGATTGGAATGGTACCCTGTCCGACCTTTTGAGGGTGGAGTTTGGGGTGAGACAGGGGTCTATTTTGGGGTCCATACTCTATCTAGTTCTAGTGGCTGACATGCCCGATTGCTTGGGTATCGGTGAGGAGGACAACTCGGGCTACGCTGATGACACTGCCATTTGGGCTGTTGGTAGAGACCTAAACCATGTTAAAGCTCAGTTGGATCTGCGAGCAAAACTTTTTGCTCAATTTGCTGCGGGGAATGGTCTTGTACTGAACGCTTCCAAAACTCAACTCATGGTCGGGGGTAACCTTCGCAATAAAGACTTAGCTTCGTTCTCTGTGTTGGTTGATGGAAATTTGATTCGTCCCTCGAAAGAATTGGAGCTGCTTGGAGTTACATTCGACTCAAATTTCACAACTCTTCCTCATGAGAACGGAGTTGCTAAAGCTGCCAGACAAAGAGCGACACTTATTGCAAGGCTGGCTCTCCACCTTCCTAGAGTACTTAAGGCAACTGGCAAGAGGTCTTTTAGTTGGAAAAATTTGCTACGCAGCAGCTGCTGTCATTCCCCCACGTCTTGGATGTGAGACTTGGGAAAGTCCGTCCTCTGCTGCGTACAAATCAGTACAAGTATCTATTAATGACGCGGCCAGATCCATTACAGGAATAAAGAGGACTGACCACATCCGCATTCCTGACCTACTTCGCAAAGCAGGTCTTCCGTCAGTGAATGAGATCGCCGTGAAAGCTGTAGCCCTAGAAACATGGAAAGCTTACTCCAGCTCGGATGGAGGGTGCGGTGAGAGAAGTCTCATCGGCAAAACCATTTTTTCCTCACGCACCAACCTACCATCAGAAAACAACAGGTCGAGCCGATCAAAGTCGCTGGGCATCATCCCCTGTCCACTTAAAGTAAAGGAAAAAACGTTTTCCGCCTTCGCCGCCGATCTGTGGAATTCGTTTCCCGAGCTGAGGTCCGCCCCCACACGTGGTGCAGCAACGGTAGTTGCCCAAAAAATTCTAAAATAGCGCCAATATAAAGTCCTCTTTTTTTAAATCAAATTACTTTGCTTTATTATTATTTTTTTGGATTTTATTGTATATATGTGTGTATATATATATTTATTGTTTTTATATAAGTTTTTTATATATATTATTTTAAACATTATCCTTTACGCCATAACTAGTTGAAAGAACTAGGTGTTATTTTTAAGGATGAATAAAGACGATTACACACTATGTTTTTTAAAAACTGCAGTTCTAATTTTATATGTTAATTTGGATTCTATGGACTCGATACATTTTTCACAAAATATCGTATATAATTTTTTTATTTTTTCAAAACGAAACCAGCAATGTACGTTATGACTAGAGAGCAAGAAAAAATGTGAATCAAATGAAAAATATTTTTTCACCTATTTTCCATTTTTTTAACGAATACAAACTTTTTTTTTTTAATTTAAGAAAAAACACATTTTTCTTCATAATATCCCTGAAATAAGCACTTTTTTCTCTTTTTAGAAAAATTGGTGAACTTATTTTCATCACCTCTTGCATCATTTTTATAATTTTTTCCTTCATTCTCTTAGTTTGATTATTTTTGGAAGAAAACAATGCACGCCAAAATTTATGGCGCCTTTTGAATAAATATCTCGCATCAGATAGTTATATTCATTTTTGTTTCATGGAAGGCCTCGACCAATCCTAATTCCAATGACCCTTTTATTGATCCACAATTTTAAACTCATTTTTTAAGCTAATATTTATTAAACATCTTGTTCATTGACATTAAAAAATATTTGATAAACTCACTCATTCCATTACTTACAGAAATATGGCAGCTTCATTGTCTACCCGTCTAAACTGGCTCAAGGATATGAATGAGGAGACTGATTATCCCTTCAAAATTATAGACTTCCAAACTGTTTTCTATAAGGTTTGTGAGAAGGCCAAAAGTCTCAGTTTGTCCAGCATTCTACCAGAGCGAGACACGAGAAAAACTGCGAGCTCAAGAGGATAAGGATCCATGCCCATGGACATGAATCGGCTACCTAAGAAGTTAAAATCACAAATTCTATCTAAGGAATTGTGCAAAGCCTTTTTGTCTAGTGACATTCCTTGGAAAAAGCTGAGCAATCTGATCCTCAAGAAGTTTTTTTTTGGAAAATAATATGGCTATATCAATACGTACCTGAGGAAGACATACCTATATGCCTGAATATTTCTCAGAAATGATGGAAAAGATGCGATCTGAGCTGTACGGGCAGACTTCGTGGATTGATGGTAGCATTGATGTAGTTGAGCGCGAAGTCGTTAATGTCCTAATTGAGGCGTTTAGATTAGAACTCCTTTCATGTTCCATTTATGGGGAAATGCTCTTTCGTCCCCACTTCTGATTCAAACATCATGGCTAGGATCGTCAATGATAGTCTCAGAGTGATTGATCCTCAGTTTGAGGCAAGCTTGTCAAAAATTATCGTGACTGATGCAGCTGAGTATATGAGGAAGAATTGACGAGACCTTAGGGTCTTTCTCCGTCTTTAATGCATGTGACATATGTTTGTTATTTGCTTCATCGTGCAGTGGATAACGTCAAATACCATTTTGCGGACGTAAATAGTCTCATTTACTCATACTCATGAATGGGCCAGCAAAATCGACTCCAATATTCGTAAATGAAGGTTGCATAAGAACTCTTTCTTCTGGAAGAGTCGACATAATTTGCTCTAAGGGCTTGGTGTTTTGATGCTTACATGGAAGACATGATCTAATGGCAGAAGAGACAACTTTCCTTCCACCAATAATCCAAAATCGTCGTCGGATGGTGAAAGTTGTTTCTAAGGATGAGTGCGAAAACAACTGATGATGGTATAATACGATTTTTTTTACTAGCAAAGACGAACCTGGAAGAATGATTTGATGCTTTGCTTCTTCCGGTAAAGATGCGTTATGTAACCGACCACCAACAAAAATCAATCGACGAGATGGATCCCATATAGGGCGAAGCGGAGCAAGTCGACTATTACTCAACTCACAAATGCCCTCAGATAATGAAGCATATTCATGAGGGAAACTTTCTTTTTGAACGACACGCATCAAAACAAATTCTGCCTCCTTCAGCTCATCAACGCTCAAAATTCTCGAGCAACGATTACTTTTGTCAATCCATTTTTCATCCAACACACTACTCGAACTAATTTCCAATAGCTCTCAAACCTCTCCAAGAGTTCATTCCTCTCAGTGGCTACTACGTTCACCGTAATTTTAGTCTCCCTTTGAACAAGAGATCCATTTTGAATAGGAATGATAAAACTGTTTGGCCATTATCTTCGGGGTTCAAGAGCCAGGACGGCCCATCCCAATATAACGAATGTGATCTCAAGGCAGCCAAGGAGCACCCACGACTAATAACATCAGCTGGATTTTGGTCACTCGGAACATAATTCCAACAATTGCTCCCAACCAGTTCATGGATCTCTAGAACTCGATTCCCAACAAATATTTTCCAATTGGAGCTCGGTTTCCTGATCCAAGCAAGGGCCACCTGAGAATCAGACCATAAATAAATTGATTCAATTTTTATATGAGTGTTTTTAAAAGAATCTGATACATAACGAATAAGACGAGCACCAAGTAACGCAGCCAGTAGTTCTAATCGAGGTAAAGACATCCTGGCCTTTGGAGCTACCCTAGCCTTACTCATGGCAAACTTTGTCTCAACTACTCCGTCACTCACAAAACGAAAATAAACAACACATCCGTAGGCAAGTTCACTCGCATCACAAAATACATGTAGTTCAGTTGTACGAACATTAAATTTAGGTAAAAAACACCTATCTATCTTGATTTTTGAGAGGCCTTCAAGCTCCCTCTCCCAGACTTTAAACTTGGCGATATGTGATTCATCCAGCTCCTCATCCCATGATACTTTCAAAGTCCAGAAGGACTGAATAAGTATTTTGCTCGAATGACAAATGGAGAATAAAAACCAAATATATTATAAATCTTTGAAACCTTACTAAGAATATTTCGCTTTGAGTACTTAGATAGGGGTTTCAAGAACTCAATGGCAGACTTATACTCAAAGCTATCATCCTCTACACTCCATGTGATCCCCAAAGCCTTAGTGGAACCATCTAAAGAAGTATCCTTGAGCTCTACAAAGCTCTTGATAAGGCTGTCTTCTGGAGGAATATGCTTCAAGAACTCGGATGAGTTGGAAATGAATTTGGTGAGATTCCATCCGCCACTAGAAAAAAAGTCTTTCAATTCTTTTACAAGGACTTTTGCAGACTCAACATCGTGAGTCCCTTCACAAATATCATCAACATAAAGACTTTTTGAGATAGAGTCACACGCCAAAGATAATTTACAACCTATGGGTGATTGGGCATGATGACGAATAGCGTTCATGGCAAGAAAAGGTGATGACCTCATCCCAAACATAAGAGAAGTCATAATGTAAATTTGAGGTTCCTTAGAATACTCTTCTCTCCAAAGATATTGCTGAAACCTATAATCTTTAGGACGAATTTTTGTCTGACAAAACATCTTTTCAATGTCAGCCATAATGGCAATTTTGTTTGATCGAAAGCGAAGAAGTATTGAGCAAATATCGGGTTGTATTTTAGGCCCAGTTAACAAACAAGAGTTTAAAGAGTTCCCGTTTTATCGGGGAAGCTGGCATTAAATACAGGACGGACTTTTGTAGTTAACTTATCCTCTCGGACTACAGGATGGTGAGGTATGAAATATTGAGGACCATCACGAAATTCATCGATCTCTATAGGCGTAGCCTTACGTGCAAATCCCGAATCCACATATCCTGCCATAGCTTCATTGTACTTCTTTTGTAGGGAAGAGTTCCCCCGAAGACGACGCTCAAGGCCTAACAATTGGCGCTTAACCGAGCTATAATTAGAGACAAGAACAGGAGCATTTATTTTAAATTGAAGCTCTACCTGATATCTCCCTTTATCAAATGTTACGGACCTATCAAATGAATTAATTGCTAAAGAATCATCTTTTTCTAACTGTCTGGAATGATCCAAAATACCAATGGACTCCATATTCCAAAACCTCTCAACCAATTCATTCAAACCTTCATCCTCAACTTTAGTTGGTAAGTCCCTTGAAACTAAGGTCTTCGATTTCGAGAGGGTGATGCTTGTTGAGAACCCATGACAATGAAGCCAAATACGGTTTCCATTGCTGCAGGAGCATTGATTTTAAATGGATGTTTGACCAAATTTACAGTTACAAAACGAAGATAATTGTCCATTCCGATAAGAATATCTACCTCTAAATGCTGACAGCCTTCCTGGACAACAAGGTCCAGATTTGTCAAATAAGGGCAATCATCCCTACTCAAAAACAATGGTTCCAAGTCGGAACAAATTTTATTTTCTGCTACATAAGCCTTAATTCCATTATATACTGATTTTGAACCAGGTCTAGCCAATCCAAAAGAAACAACAGATGTTTTCAACAGGGAACTTTTCCCCCCAAACCCACAAACATTCAAGAGTTCCGTCTGGTGAGTTTTGAAAGCTGCTCTATTTCTAAGTTTTCTTGATACCCAAGTCTTTTGTGACATGGTATCAAAAACTACCCTAACTTGACTTCTATGCCCTCTTGCATCAACTAAATCTATTAAAGCTGAAGGCATTATAGAAGATATTTTCGATGGACCTTGTGAGGGGGAGCGCTGATCTAGCTGAACATTGACTCTGGACGAAGAGACTTGAGATTCACCTTGAGAGTAACTATGACCCTTAGCAGGCTCAAAATGAAGCAAAGTATTATGCGATTTGCTGCAGCCCCCAATTTCACATTTATTATGGCACTTGCTCTGAGGATGAAAAGACTCTAAGCACTTGAAACATAGTTTTAATTTCTTCGCGAATTCCCACCGAGTATGTGGGTTCTCACTCATAAATCTAGGACACTCCTTTAGAGAGTGATTCGAAGCATTACAAAAAGAGCAGACAGAGTAAGTGAATGTCGTACAATAACTTGATTGCTTTGAACCAGGCTTGTGAACGGAACGCAAAATTGAACGGCGTTCAGCTGAACGCACGTTCAATGAACGGAACGCTGAACGGAACGCAACTTTTTTTTGAACGCTGAACGTTGAACGCAAAAAAAAGAGTTTTGCGTTCAGCGTTCAATTTTTCCAAACATTTCTTGGACTTTTTTCGGAAAAACGTCATCACTACGCATTACTTTTTTTGGAAATTCTTTTCTAAAAAACGTCATCACTACACATTACTTTTTTTGGAAATTCTTTTCTAAAAAAACGTCATCTCTACGCAGTACTTTTTTCGGAAATTCTTTTCTAAAAAAACACTACGCAGTACTTTTTTGGAAATTCTTTTCTAAAAAACGTCATCACTACGCAGTACTTTTTGGAAATTCTTTTCTAAAAAAAAACGTCATCACTACGCAGTACTTTTTTCGGAAATTATTTTCTAAAAAAAAAGTCATCACTACTTTTTTGGAAATTCTTTTCTAAAAAAAGTCATCACTACGCAGTACTTTTTTGGAAATTCTTTTCTAAAAAAAAGTCATCACTACGCAGTACTTTTTTGGGAAATTCTTTTCTAAAAAAAAAGTCATCACTACGCAGTACTTGTTTTGGAAATTTTTTCTAAAAAAAAAAAAGTCATCACTACGCAGTACTTGTTTTGGAAATTCTTTTCTAAAAAAAAAACGTCATCACTACGCAGTACTTTTTTTGGAAATTATTTTTTAAATATTTGAACGCTGAACGCAAAAACATTGAACGGAACGCTGAACAGAACGCTAATTTTTTTTGAACGCTGAACGCAAAAAAAGCTGAACGCTCACAAGCCTGCTTTGAACTAATGCCTTTTAAACGATCCTTTGAGGAACGAGCAATAGGAAAGGCTGCATCACGTGCTACAATCTCCTTAGAGAGCCATTTTTTATAACTTTCCGTGGATGGAAATTCTATTTCTTGGCAAATCAACTCTTTCTCCCATAGCTGCTTTAGCTCAGGGGGAAGTTTAAACTCTAAAATAGTAGCCATCAATAAATCAAAAGGATCTTCTACTTTACTCATAATACCCTTTAATGTATATAAACGTCCTGAAACAAGGTCAAGAAAGTCCTTCAAGACTTTGGGCTCAGCCGAGGACATTGGCTTTAATTCAATGATTTCACGAACAAAGTTCCGAATTAAAGTTCGAGTCTGCCCATATCTACTTTTTAAATAAGCTATTGCGTCAGGGTATGCTTCAGCCAGAGGAGAAAACGAGTCTAAACAATTTAAAGCTCTGCCTTGTAGAGACTGTCGAAGGTATCGATATTTATAAAAAGTGGAGACCTTTGAATTAGAGTGTACAAGGGTGTCAAACTCTTCCCACCATACGGGGAACTCCAAACATCCCCACAAAAAACTGGAGGAGTTATGGAGGATGGCAAAGATCCCCGCATTGAGAATCCCTAGATCCTGCCAACTTATCTAATACAGAAGAAAACAAATGCAACAACTTATCTTCAGATGTTTTCGATCCTCGATGTTCGTTGTGCATATCTTCTCTACGTGGCTCGGGCTTGCTCTCCATGATCCGCTCGAGTAGCTCACTCTTTGAGCCTGAAGTCGGAAGGCCGTACTCCTCACAGAGCTCACGAAGCTCTACTAACTTAAGATCCGTCAAATTCTTATTTGTTGACATTCCCGAATCCTGATCTGAGGAGTAGAATATAAACAAATAACAAACACGCAACTAAAGGACAACTTCTAAATATCACGCAACCCTGCAAACGATGAGTACAGGAAAACTCACGTGACCTATAAATACTATGAAGAGTTCTTTAAACGATTCCGAAGTTATTGAATGTTGAATGTGCGCCGATTTCCTCCGTTAGTGGATAACTCCCAATAAATAACCCTCCCAGATTCCGAATAACGAAGACGAATGAGGTTGAAAATGGAAGTTTATTATTATGGAATTTTCAATAACTATGAGATACTATAACTCTCACTGTACAAGCTCTCAGCAAACACTGAGTAAAATATGAAAACAAAAAGGGGGAACACAAAGTATCTATGTACATGAGGTTAAGAAGGCTCCGGATTAGCCGGCTGCCGCAACAGCCCCATATCGACGAGCAAAATTCAGAAAATGTTGCCCTAGCCTAGAGCTTCCCCCTGATCCAATTATGACCGGATAGGGAACCTGGATCCGGGCAGCTATTTGATATGGTCAGAACTTCGAGCAAGTCAAAGCAGTCGTGGATACGTTTGACCCTGAAGATGCCAAATGTATATCCGTAGTCGGTGGATTTTTAAAATGAAAAGCATCCTAGTTGACTTAACATTTATTGTAAGTCATTTATCGTTTCTGCCAGATTCAATCACCAGCCTGGAGACCGCTAAAATTACACTTGAAGATAGACTCAGAATCTTTGAAGATGCTGAGGAAGGGATCCGCAAGATTCCAGGCTGACGCCGAAGAGGTTTTTATAACTAAGTGGATTACGTTGTAAAGAAAAATCCTGCCCTGCCAGCATTGAGATAGGTACGAGATGTGCTGCTAGGTAAACCTAGAGCTGTTCTTCCAGATGGGATGTGCCCAATGGATGGAGCTATTCTAAAATACTGTCCCCATACCTCGGTAAATATGGAGAGATCATTTTCGCGGTTGAAAATGTTTATTCGACCGTCGCCAAAACCTCACCAAGAAAAAATTGGCAGAGAGTAATGTATTTAACTGTTTTATGAAAGAATAAATTCACATTAAATCAAATTTAGAGTGTATATAATTAACATTTTCAACATTTTTGTTCATTGGGTAACATTAAAAAACATTTTTTAACATTTTTTGCTCATTTGGGTAACATAAAAAAACATTTTTTGGCCAAAATCATCACATTTTTTCCGCTCTCTAGTTATGATAACTCTTTTGGGCTGTGGATGATTTTAATACCGACTTGACATAGAAAGAGAAAAAACTGAAAACATAGAGACATATCTCTGGCCTCTCTTACATTATAGTATCAAACCTCACAAACCTCTCCTTTTTCCATAACAGATTTTTACTAATTATTTTATGATTTTTTACATTTATTACAAAAAATTCAATACATTTTGATGCGTTGTTTCTTTTATCTTCTAGATGAATTATGAGGGGCGGTCTTACTGTCTTCCTCCTTCACTTTCGTCGTCAAATTGGCCAGAAAAATGCTAAGAGAATTAATAAGCTTTGAAAGGAAGCCTAGAGAGCCTTCCGTGACGAGGGAGGCATTGAACTACTTACCATACGAACAAATCAGTCCCGACAAGAGACGATGGAGTTTCTCTCGTCCAGGAATCCTGTCGAATAAGTGACTCCGGACACAGGGGGGAACTCCGTATCAAGGTTCCTACTCTAGAGTTAAATAACTCAAGCTGTTTAATGTAACGCAATAATAATAATAACAGCTTTGTTATGAAAAAGGGAGAGGTTTGTGAGGTTTAATACTATAATAAAGAGAGGCCAGAGAGATGTCTCTTTGTTTTCAGTTTTTTTCTCTTTCTATGTCAAGTCGGTATTAAAATCATCCACAGCCACTCTTTTGTAATATGTAATTCTCATGCAATTGAAATATAGCATTTTGTCGTAATCATGATCGATTTCGAAGGTACCAACATCATTTTTTCCATTTCTTTTGCCACTTGAAGATAAAAAATATGTTGTTTGCCTTAAACCTCGCATTCCAGCTTTTATTTCATTGTGTATTATTAATCTCTTGTAAGCGAATGCAAATTGTTTCGATGTAGGGTTGGTGTTATCAAGTTTGTATAATAAGGTCTGGGCAATACAAAAACAAACATGTAGCAGCGTGACTACTCAGTGACGTCACTGGAGAACGATTATATCTATCTATATAATATATCAATCAATCTCTCTATCTATAAATAAATAAATATATATATATACAGGGGTGTGCAGGCGAATCTACACTAACTTTGAGTACTTGTATCTCAGAAACCAGTTAGGGTAGAAGCTTAAAAATGTATGAGCTGGTTAGTATATCCTATGAGCTTTGTTTAATAACAAAAAGATTGAAAATGTCCTCGGAACTTGAGCGCAGGACGGCCATTATTGTGGCTCTCCGTTGCGGCCGTGCACCCAAGGAGATCATCGACTTCTTCAAATTCCCCAAGCTACTGTTTACAGCATTGCCAAGTCCTCCAAGGAGTCGGAGGACATCGAGGAAGGATTCCTAACACCGGAAAGAAAGACTCCAGACCGATCCCAAGTCAGGAAGAAGAGCGCCGACTTCATTTTATCGTAACGAAAATAAGTTCCTCAAAGCCCTCGGACCCGCATGTCGATTGAGGCTTTTAGGGTTGAACCCCACCGCCAACCTAATTAAGAATGAGAGGAACCCTAATTTACAATATTACACACCCCAAGCTCTCGGGTCCCACCTGCTGTGAGCACATGGCTCAAACATGATAAAGTCGGTGAATTCAAAGACTAAATATGTAAATTACTTCTGACATTATGAGAGGCATAGGTTTAATTATCCAACCCAAGCCCTTGGACCCGCATGTCAATTGAGGCTTTTAGGGTTGAACCCCACCGCCAACCCTAATTAAGAATGAGAGGAACCCTAATTTACAATATTACACACCCCAAGCTCTCGGGTCCCGCCTGCCGATATATGCTTTTATTTAGGGTTGAAACCCACTGCCAACTCTGGTTAGGTATAAAAGGAGTCCTTACTTTCAATCTCATACACCCCAAGCCCTCGGGTCCCGCCTGCTGATATAGGCTTTTATTTAGGGTTGAAACCCACCGCCAACCAAAATTACAAATGAGAGGAACCCTAATTTACAATATTATACACTCCAAGTCCTCGGGTTCTGCCTGACGATATAGGCTATTATTTAGTGTTGAAACTAGGAATTAATCTCTCTGTTCAAAAGTCTGTCTTGAGAAGGAAGAACAAATGCCATCATACCACACCATATACATTATAAAATGCAACATCACGCACAAACCGACAATCATAATTCGTGGGAATAAATTTGACAACAAATAATAGTGATTATTTATAGAATATACATTTTCAACAACTTCTCTGCCCGTCAATAATAATTAAGATACGTGTAAAGGAACTTCTAGGAAAACAAAGCTTTATTCAAAACCACAGTTATTCATATAAAAATAATTAATTATATATTATTTTGTATAGTAATAATATAACATCAATTGGAACTAAATATTCATTTGTAGAGTAGAGATGCAAGATAGCCCAGGCTTTTCTAGACCGTGAGAAATACATTTTCTAATTTGCTTCCCTTTCCTCCAAAATAAACGAAGTCATTATTATCTAAGACATAATACTCCTATACATAATTGTAGAAATAAAAAATTTAGTCCAAATAAAATATATAGAGGATTTATTACACGTAAGTAGCACAAATATCAGATATTACATACATATGTAACCTGGATGGCAAGTAGTCTATTGGATAAAAAATATATGTAAACTTTATAACCGCATTCAAATAATGCTGTAAAATAGGGATTTTTTTCAAAAGGAATCAGATTTCAGTTATTCTTTATTAAAAAACCAAACTATTCGACCGTTTCACAATATACATAGAAGCACAAGGTACTCGTATGACGTCATACATTTTTGCAAGGGGGAAATAGCTGTTTGAGCACTTTAAAAATGGCGGCAATTTATTTATTTGAATGCCAAAGGTAGAGAGTTAAATTGTTCATATAGTGTTTGCGCGGGATTTAGTTCTTAAAACATATTTTTTAAATGGTGGTAAGCCTTGAATGTCTTTAATAGATAAATTAATCCTTAATGGCGTCATTTATGGAGGGATATAAGAAGCGAAGATATTTCTGTGCTTTCACATGTCTACTTAATGAAAATACATGGGTTAAATATACATTTCAGGCAACAAAGGTGTTTATGGCAAAACGAGTATTATTTAAACGGTGTTGTGGATAGGAAAGAGATTTTTAGAGAGTTCAAAAGCGTTTTTAAAAGGACTCAGAGGGGGGGGGGGGGGGGCTAACAAGAATTAACATTAGGGCCAAGCTTTTCTAAGGGAAAACAACTCCAATTTGCGTACATAATGGGCATTGACTGGTTGAATCAGTTGCCTTCAAATTAACCGAAGAATATAGTCCCCTAAGAAGGATCTTTTCGATATATAAATGTGTGATATAAAGATATTCCCTTCCAGTCTCCTTGTCACAGCAAACGTAAAAAAATATGGATGTACCAAGAAGTGGATTATGAGCGTAGCTCAATAATTCTCAAAGGAAAGGGGCCTAAGGCTCCACACCTTCAAATAGGTTCCCCTGTAGCACTATACACTTTTGAGAGGAGGGAAAGTTCAACGTCTCCCCGAAAGTTTCTTCCCAGTCATTTAATGTATGCACAACTATGCGTTTAGCTCCACACCGTTAGATGGGAGGAGGAGAAGGAGTCCCACAGCTTCACACATATATGTTCACTGAATGCTTTCAACGCATTGCGTTTAGCTCCACATATGTAGAGGGAAATAGTCCCACGGCTCCCCGGAGTTCCCCCAGCCACCAGTCAGTATTATCCTTATCATGGATCGTGATAACGTCCCCGCAAATATGGTGAGCTCGTCATGAAGATTCGCCTTGTAGTCATAGAGTGCAGAGCAGGTACCAAGGGACGGACCCACCACTTGAGAGCTGACCTGCTTCTCTTGGTAGTAAAACTCGGATATTTCGTTCTCCTGCGACTCATCTGAGGGAGGAGGAGGATCTCTGCTGTTGTTTGTCGCAAGACGAAGTGCATGATGCTGAAGAATGTATTCTTCTTCATCCTCGTCGCTCTCAAAGTCATCGTCGATGTCCTCATCAACGTAATCATCATCATCCTCGTCGACTTGGGGCTCTCGGTGGTGGAAGTGATGGCTGTGATGGTGATGATGGTGGTGGTGATGGCCTCCGGCTTGTGGGGCGCGCTGGGTGAGGACCCCACCTCGCTCACCCCACTTGAGGAACCCTCGCCGTCTGTGAAATGTACGGAGGTTAAGAATGAATCCGGAGCCCGATTGTAGTCCTCTTCCTCGCTCTGAGAAAAACCACGCGCGTTGGGCGGGAGCTGAAAGAAGGGGAGAGAATGAGACATTATAGAAAATGGCGGACGGCTACTGCTGAATAGACTTATGAAGTTTGTGTTCTTAGGATTAAATTGCTGTTGATGATGATATAAAGTACTTATATCACATTGACTCAATGGCTTATACATACGAATTAGGCTGGATGAATTCGTGTTAGAAGGTAGTATTTGTTGTATAATTGTGGTATTTCGAATGTTTGATGCTAGATCCTTTATCAAGCTGGATTGCCTTTTCCCCAAGCCCGCAATCTTTTTATTTTAGAAATGATAAGATGAACTATTTTATATTAAGAAAAACCCCGGCTTAGAAAATAAACGTCTAGGAAAAAATGGCCAATAAGAGAAAAATAAAGACATACGAAAATAACCCGATCAAAATACATGGATAGGAAAGTGTTTGAGTGGAGTAAGCCTAAAGTTATTGTCCTAAACATATTTATCATCTCAATTAACAATAATAAAAACAATGCATTTGAAATTGTTTGCACAATATTTGTATGCATTATTACATTCAAATATTTGACTTATTTATGTATTTTGTCCAGAATTTCTCGTATTTCATTACTTTCCTCTTTTTGCCTATTTGGTTTGATGGAATTCCAGTATCCAACTGGATATTAATAATCATATAGGCGTGTAAACTAATCCATCGAATTGATCAAAATTGACCTTTGCCCTCAACGGTTCCAATAAGCTAACGCTCTCCCATACATTTTTCATCGGAAGAGCGGAGCACATACCTTTAGTAGTGAGAGAGCCATTCCAGACTTGTCTCTTCGTGAGCTGTCAATATATGGATGTACCATCATGGTCTTGCCCTCGGCGTGACTCAGGGAATTGGAAATTTTGAATTTGCAGGCATCCAAGTAGGAAATCATGGAGGTCATGTGTGATATTTTTTCTTGTACGTCCGAGAGAGAGTCCTCTCTCCAAACTTGGGCGTTTCCGTGAGGGCCTTGGCAAGGTTCTCCACCCCGGAACGCCCTTTCCTCTCCTTGTCCACGTCAGCCTCCACACGCTGAAGGACGCCGCTGATGGCAACGCGGCGACGCTCTTGATTCATTGCGTTTGTCGAGTCCTCCGCATATATATCCGGAAGAATGGAGAGTCCACAGGAAAAGTCACCGTCCAGTTCAAACTACGGGAGGAATCGAAAATTATAATTTGAAACTTAATTCATTGTCTTCAATATATAAAACTATGTTCACCAAAGGTTTATCGATTAATCGCCCTCGATAGCACACTTATCAATCAATCAGTATTGGCGGGCGGGCACCCATTGTTTTTAATTATTATAAATTTCATATTTTCGAATATATACTATAAAATATTTTTGATTACTTTTAAAATATTTATGGTTGTAATATATAACTAGAGGCACTATATACACTCAGAGATAGTGTACTCCGCCGATCCCCACAACATTCTCATTCAAACATTCTCCCTTTCACACGCCCGATTTTCTATCTCTAATATATTTCCTCTTGTTAGCTCTTTTTGCATATTAAAAAAGCACTCAGAGACGGGAAGAGGAAGAAGTTTAGCTACGTCACTGGGTTAACTAGTCCTGAGCTGATATATGAACAATAATACGTCAATGAATATTTTTAGGTTTGTTCTGCCTACTCCTGAATAGAGACCCCATTTCATTTAGTATTTTGCTCATTTTGCATATTAAAAAGCACTTAGAGATGCCAAAATTTAATCACGTTCCTTTGGCATTTCCAACAACTCCACAAAGTTCATTCGAATCCGTTCTGTACTTTTGAGTTATCCTTCTGACAAAAACAAACAAACCAAACAAAACGCCAGTGAAAAACAATACCTCCTTCGGCGGAGGTAATAATACATTAATTTATTAGACACAAAATAAGCTCCTTTTATTTTTCCAGAGTGAGTTACATAGTCACCGCTGTTCCTTCAAACACAGATAGTGTGTAAAACGTTTGGTTTTGCCGCAACAAATGATAGAAGTTGTTTAAAAGGCATTATATAAGTTAATTATTTGTATTACCTATCTTATATATATATAAAACATTCAGCCAAGAGTAGGCCATCTGCAGTATATTGGCTCTTAAAATCAAGGCCCCAGTAAAAAAATGGGCCAGGGGTTACTTAATACCCGACATGAAATAGAGAGGAGGAAAAACAGCTGTCTATTAGAAAACATATATCATTTTTCTTCTATCTCTCTGGCATCTCTTCGATTTTAGTATCAAATTAATCAAAACCTCTCCTTTTTTCTATTATTAATAAGCAGTTGCTATTACTATTTTTACCTCCACCGAAGGAGGTATTGTTTTCACGGGCGTTGGTTTGTTGGTTGGTTTGTTGGTCAGCAGGATAACTCAAAAAGTACCGAACGGATTCGGATGAAACTTTGTGGAGTTGTTGGAAATGCACAAGGAACAAGTGATTAAATAATAACACCAACTGCTTATTAATTATAGAAAAAAAGGAGAGGTTGTGATTTATTTAGTACTATATCAGAATCATAGAGATGCAAAAAGATGTTCATGTTTTCTAATCGTCAGCATTTTTCTCTCTTTCTATGTCATGTCAGGGTTATAGCAATCCTTTGCCAAATGATGAATTGGACATTATGTATTTTTGTTTTTATATGATGACATCATAAAAACATAATAAAAAGCTGTAAATTAATTTAATGGAGTCTTAATTTCTATACGAAATCCAAGTAACCAATGTATTTCATTATTTACCGTGATGTCAGAGATAAAGTATATTATTATTGTTTCCATTTTTTGTTTTGGTTTATTTGATCGAGGCCAGGCTAAACTATATATGCAATGAGGGACTGACTGACTCTTGGTTAATTACCTGCATGAAATGACCCCCATAATATTAATATCTAATGTCATAAAGTAAATAATTGCATATACTTCAAATCAGTGGACTCAAAAACAAATTTAATTCAAATTTAAATTGTACTGAATATTTATTATAAAGCTAATTAAATCATATTAAATCATGGTGAGATGGGTCAAGGATATGAAGTCTAAATACTTGATGCACCGTTAATTATATTCGAATAATTCCAGGCGAATAAAAATATGTTATTGACCATATTATATAACAAATGTAATTGCTTTGCTGCATAACTGGGATTCGGTAGAAAAATATTTACGCTCGTATAGGTAGTATTTAGCAAGTTGTGTTCAATCTGTATTAGTATATCAGTACTTTTTTACTATTCAACCCATTGAAAGCGGTATCGGTATCCTTTAACATATCTACCCATTGACAGCGGTATCAGTGTTGGTATATTTCACCATCTCCGTGAGAATGTGATTCATTTTCAAGAAACGAAGACTCTCCTATAAGAAAGGTTCGCATCTATTTTAAATCTACCGCTGCCAATGGATAGAAATCCTGCATCAGTATTCGGTATCTTTATAAAATTAAAAATACATCAGTATGTGTAGAATACAAGGTCGGCTGATAAGTCCCGAGACTAACACATAGATGGCGCCAGTGGATTTGTTTTCATATGACTGTCAGCTAGTACCAACCTTCAAAACATACATGCATAAATATCTGACAACTAGTTTGTGAGATATTGCGTTTTAAGTTAAGCTACTTTTGTTATTGTAAAAAAATGTGAAAAGACGAATTTCGTGTGTTAATAAAACATTATTTTTTGATGGGAAAAAATACTGTCGAAACTAAAACTTGGCTTGAAGAATGTTATCCGGACTCTGCTCCATCGAAAGCAACCATATGTCGATGGTTTGCTGAATTCAAACGTGGTCGTGTGAGCACGAATGATGATAAACGCAGTGGACGCCCAAAAGAGGTGATTATACCAGAAAACATAAAAATAATCCACAAAATGATTTTAAATGACCGTGAAGTGAAGTTGATCCAGATAGCTGAGACTCTGAAGATATCGAAAGAGCGCGTTAGACATATCGTGCATGAATATTTGGACATGCAAAAGCTCTGTGCAAAGTGGGTGCCGCGAGAGCTCACAATCGACCAAAAACAACAACGAATTGATGATTCTGAGCAGTGTTTGAAGCTGTTCAATCGTAATCAATCCGAATTTTTGCGTCGATATGTGACAATGGATGAAACATGGCTCCATCACTTCACTCCCGAGTCTAAGCGACAGTCAGCTGAGTGGACTGCATATGATGACCGAATCCAAAGCGAGGAAAAACGCAACAGTCAGCTGGGAAGGTTATGGCGTCTGTATTTTGGGATGCACACGGTATAATATTCATTGACTATCTTGAAAAGGGGAAAACAATCAACAGCGATTATCATATAGCCTTGTTGGAGCGTTTGAATGATGAAATTGTTGAAAAACGGCCCCATTTGAAGAAGAAAAAAGTGTTGTTTCACCAAGACAATGCACCGTGTCACAAGTCAATGAAAACAATGGCTAAATTAAATAATTGGGATACGAATTGCTTCCCCCATCCACCGTACTCTCCAGATCTGGCCCTCAACGACTATTTCCTGTTTGCAGACTGAAGAGAATGCTCGCTGGCAAGAAATTTAAGGACAATGATGGAGTAATCGCCGAGACAGAAGCCTATTTTTCGGATAAAACGAAAGATCGCTATAGTCGCTGTATCGCCCTCGAAGGCAACTATGTTGAATAATAAAATCGAATTTTGTCAAGAAAATGTTTTCTTCTTAGTTAGTCTCGGGACTATCAGCCGACCTGTTACATCTAGGTCCCACCAACCGAAATGCCCAAAATCAATCGGTAGTCTCAGCTCTGCTTTTCAGACTAGTCTAGATTTGGTTTGATTCACTGATTGTTTGCTTCACAAAACCATGATCTGATTGAAAAAATGTATATTCTTTAATGTCTTGGTCAGGATATAGCATACAAAAAACGATGGGTAGAATGTTTCTTACTTTGGACTTGAGGGAATCCATGTCTCTTCGTACGTTGCAGCCGCGAATGGGTTCCTGGAGGCGCTTGGAGGCAGAGAGGAGCTTAGGAAGGTTTTCGCTTAGGGTGGACTGATATATTTCGGAGAGGGACTGAAGTTGTGAAAGACGGTTTTCTTCCATTTGGCGAAAAATGGAGCAACCTCTTAGGATCCCCGACTCCCACTCCAATCTGAAAAGAGGATAATAAGAGATATGCATATAGAAAGTATCAATTCGAAAGACAGGAGTCAAAACTTATAATCAAATATAAATAAATGCTTCTCCTCACGATTATTTACTTAAAATCGCTCCTATATTTTTATGAGCTCTTCATTACTCATATAAAAATAATATTTTTAAAAGTTGTTTTGGGACTTTTTCCATTGTTTGAAAGAAAGGGAACGTTCTTTATAAGAAAAAATAGAGTTGGCATCCCACATGACGTCACCAATTTACTCATTTGAATTGTGAACATCAACTTATTAACAACAATAATTTTTTATCCTAAAGAACAAGTTTTTCCCCTCATTTTTTCCTTTTTGTCATCAATGACATTTACGAGTCTCTTGAATATGACATTCCAATATTGTCGCATGTTTTGAAGTAATTAAAGTAATCCCTTATTCTCAAAAAAGGAATGCCAATAAATATCTTCACTTTCTGACGACAAAGTGTCCTAAGACAGCATGGTCTAGATAGACAGGCATGGTCTCAGCCCAATACTCAGATCTAGATAGAAAAGAAAAAAAAGGGAGGCGTACCGGATATAAAAACCCGGCCAAACTACGATACCATGTATTTTGCCCCGGGGATTTATTTTGTCATTGTTTTCCTCTTCGCCTCCATTTTTCCTTTTCTCTTATATAATCTTCAATATATCTTTATTTCGTATGTATTTTTATTTATTTGCATTGCTTCAAAAAGAAGCCCAAATAATTATTTAAGTATATAAAATATTATTAAGGATAGCAAAAAGGCGTTTCTCGATAACTCAACAAAAAACATGACTCTATATAAAACATATGATCGATATTAGGAACATAGTTTTCAAACACGAATGCAAAAGAAAACATCATAAGGGGTAATAAATATTAGGTTGGTAGTCCTGTTACGGCTTTATTCAATTAATATTCATAGGTGGGGAGGTGTTCATTCAAAGTATTCACCATGACGTCATGGATGTAGCCCATGAAGAAGAGACAATGTGTATTTTTAAGATGAATTCCTTCTCTCTGAATGGCTGATGTTCACTCATCAACAGCTTCTAGGAGTGAATATATACTTTGTAACAGTATGCCAACTCCTCTTTTTTATTATTATACCCTCTCCTTTTCTTTCAACCAATCACGTTGCATAAAAAAGAACACCTTTGCTCTATGCTTAGTTATTACAGAGTAAGTTCATATTTATCCAGCAATTTAATTGAAATAGACGATTATGAATGAATATCGCTTAAATAATTTAGGTGAGGCAGCCCATTGATCCACTGATCGTTACATTGAAAGGTATTTCCTTTTTGTTTAGACATTTCATCTTCATAACTATATTATGGAAATAACATAATAAATAATAGAATGAAAATATCATGTATTTTCCTTATTTTGGTGGACAATAATTGGAATTAAGGCCACCATATTGGTGGATTGATAAAAAAAATCTTAATAATCCTAATTGACTCAAGACATTGAATTATATATATATATATATAATGTCATACTCGTGTGAATATATGCTAATTGAATGAAACTAAGGCTTCTAACACGCATGGTAATCTAAAACCTCCATTCCTCAAGGTCCACGAATATGATAGTATTGTTAAAGCAAACTTAATGTATTGATCATTTGTAATGAAAGCTTCATACAAAATGAAGTAACTAATACATAGCCAACATAATACCTTTGACCTTATCCTTGTCAAAAGCCACTAGGAGCCGAAGAGGCAATTATTAAACCTCGCACAAGGCCGCTTCTATGATTCCTCCCTTAGGAACGTACTTAATTAGTTCGATTATACATGCATGGCTATAAATATATTATATTTACTTAAAAAGGCATCCGATTGGTCAATAATCACCATGTCCCCTCATTTTGGGAAATATTCATTCATTGGTTAGGAATGCATCCCACACTTTCTTTTGTAACGTGATTGCTCGAAAGAAAACCAACGTGAATAATGATAATGAAATAGTTTAAGTGAGCGAGTTATCTCAGGCATGCTCGAGAGGCTGAAGGCCAATTTAGGTCAATCTCATGCCAAAATATCCTAAGTTCAAAGGACTTATTTACGCGCTAATATTGTTATTATTCTATCAAACAAAATAGAAAAAAAAACCCAGTTAGTATTATGAAATACGGCAATATTGTTTATTTATAATAGATTATTATATAATATGTCATTATCGATATTATTATTATACCCTTCCCTTTGTAAACATACACATCGAACAAAGAATATCATTGGCTAAGAACACTACGAGCCATTTTCAACCTTGTCTTCGAATAATGTATTTTATATGAATTCTTTGAATATATATTTTCCAAATCTATCAGGGGGAGAAAGTGAGCCGTAACACCGTACCGGTAAAGGATTCAGGGCGAGTATAGTGTTCCGTTAAAAGATAATAAGTCAAAAGGGAACTTGAAAATAATAAAAAACCTACCACTGTGTTGTAAATGACAATTAATTACATTTCTAACAACATTTCATATTTGTGTGTGTCTGACATTTTTTTGATATATTCTAATATCATCTAGCTATTCCATAATATCTTTTAAGAATGTTTGAGAAAAACACTATTTTACTATTTACTTTCTTGGCTTATATGTTATTGCTAAGAAGACAACACGACATGAGAGAACTCGTCTCATCATTTGAATCATGGGGGCCCAAAGACTGTATTATAGTTTATTGAGGTTCCATGAGCACACAGGTTTAATGAGCTTAAAATAGGCGTCCCTGGGCTCAAAGGCTCTATATCTCAATATCATCGATAGGAATGGAAATCTGGAGCTTAGCTTTGGTGCTTACAGATTCTATGACTGTTTTTGACCGTGAAAAAGAGAGAGGGTAAGAGAGGGATAGAAGGAAAGAAGAGGGAGAGAGAGAGAAAGAGGAGGAAAGAGAGAGAGAGAGATAGAAAAAGTAAGAGAGAAACTTCTCTCTCTTTCCTACTATCCCTCTTTTTCACAGCCAAAAACAGTCATATAATCTGAAAGGACCAAGGCTAAACTCCAGATTTCCATTCCTAATCATGGCGGTTTGAAGTGCCAAATCCGCCTCATAAAGAACCATCGGATTATTCATTTGCCACAATTGCGTCTACTTGAGGTTTAGAGTCACTTGGTTCCTCACAACTATGGCATATTTGAGCTCCTTCCAACCAAGCACGTCAAGCAAGCCTCCTGCCCTGTTTACCCCTAGCTAGCTCTTTTTATTGTAACATATAAAATACGAAGAAAATTAGTTAATATAACATCACTAGGCTCTCATGTCATTACTCAGTTGATGACTTGCTGTATGAGCCAATCAAATGTAGATATCCATATATTCAAATTAAATATCCCCATCATTTCATATTGAATGCATATATATTTACAAACAAGGGCCAATATCATGTATTTATATATTATATATTTTCCCTTCCTCCGCACCTCCAAGGAGACTACTTGGGGAGGAAGCCAGGGGGAAGATACTACACCTAGACCCACACTGAGCTTGAAATCATGTGGGTCCATTAGAAATAAGACACAGAGGGACATATGTACATAGATATACATTTAACACAAGAGTCCGTCGTCCCTTCTTTCAAATGTTGATTCTCAAAGACAACAAATGGAATGGAAAACCCTTGGACTCCCCCCAAAAAGGCCTTGGAATGAACCCTGAGAGGGTTTAGAACTTATCTATGTATATTACAAGGATGTAAATCCTCCCCTCTTTCTTTGTCCGTGAGGGATTTTAACTTCCTAAAACTCTACTTCTTCTTTGGATTATTCAATCCCATTGTTTGCATATATATATTTAACATGGCGTCAAACAGCTGAATTATTGTCATTTGTCTAGGGTCAATGCTGATTTCCATATGACTGAGTTATCCCTTGGACAAGTGAATCATTACGGTTTCAGGAGATCCACCATTTTTATTTATTTCACAGTTCATTTGTAACATAAAAACCAAAGCTAATATGTCAAAATGAAGTATAAATAAGCATATTAGTATATGAGCTATATAAAAAAAATTCGGGGGTATTGAATTAAAACACATATAGCTATAGAGCTGATTTAAAACATTTCCACAAAAATATTGTTGAACAAAGGGACACTTATTTAACATTTATTAAGGCATTTCGAAGTTATAAATATTGTTCAGCGGTAAAAAAGAGGACTTCATTTCTTTTTCGTTTCTAAAATATACCAAAGTAATTGCCTAGTAACAACACATCGATAGACATGTAAGTCTTTAAAATATAATCAGAAATATGCTTCTCAACACTTTTTGTTATCCTTCATAATAATGTTCCCTATATTCAAGGATCACATTAAATAGATTAAACAAATGCCAAAGAAGGCTGTATATTAAGGGGGGGAAATGCAACTTGCTCTTCACAAGTCAATGAGAGTCTCTCTTACAGAGGATCAATGCTCACGGCCTCATCTGGGGATGAAAAGAAGAGTTACCTCCTCTCCTTATTTAATATTTAGCTATATGCATATGATCTCAGGACCTTTACCTCAAGTGACGTCACTTATTCATATAATGGGAATCCATCTCTTACATATATGTCTATAAAATAATATTTTACTATCATTCTTCATTTGGAGAAATTATTACTTCTTGAACAAGTATATCCAATAGATTATAGTATTTCTTATTCCCTCCCCTTCACACTATGTAGAAGGTAAAACTTTCTTTCCTCCAAGTAAAAACCACAGTCTATTTTACTTCTGTTATGTGTGTATGTGTGTGTGGTCAGGCTTCCCATGTTATGACACATAATTCAATTACCAGAACATTTTTCTAACTCACACCCAGGTCTAATATAAATAAATGTTATTAATATTTGAGAATCTTAATATTTCTCAAGTGGTGTTCATATCCAATTGGCTGAGTCTATTTATGAAGACGTACGAATGTGGCGGGAAATGTGTATAACAGCTTTGTTATGAAAAGGGAAGGTTTGTGAGGTTTAATACTATAATAAAGAGAGGCCAGAGAGATGTCTCTATGTTTTCAGTTTTTTTATCTTTCTATGTCAAGTCTGTATTAAAATCATCCACAGCCTCTCTCTCTCTCTATATATATATATATATATATGGGGGTTCTCTTATAAATATTTATTTAATAAGAAGGAGTATGAAGGCAAGGCTGGATAAGGAAGCAGTAGAAATATGTGTACTCGGATGCAATTTATCGATTAATCGTTAGTTGTTTCATTTAGTCGACTTTTAACCGATTAAATAGAATACAGAGCCAAGAGATTAAAGGATCGGTTTATCTTGTGGATTTGGGAGAGGTTAGTACATCTTTATTGTTATGGAAATCAATCCTTAAAAAAATAACATCGTCATTGGGCTATGATGATTATGTAGAGACGTATTGTCTAATTTGTGGACTTTGATTGCTAAATCTGATCCTAATGATGACTATTTTTCAACATTCAAAAAAAGAAGAATTTATGTTTCAGATTGAAAACCCGTAAGGTATGGAAGTATGTATTAACATACAGAGAAAGGACGCGACCAGTCGACTAATTACAACTAACAAACTTGAATCCATTAAAATCTCGTCGATTACTAATCGTTAGTTCATTGTTTTCTCAAGACTATATATCAGTGTAATAAATATATAATATGGTTCTTCTAACAAACCTCTCCACAAATAATATCTGCTTTTTTTGTATATAATTCATATAGGATATAGTTTTTGCACAATTAAATATTTAATGCATCCGTTGTAAAAAAAAAACTTTTAAAGATATCAAATTTAGAATATGCCAACTCTACATATTTGAGAAAAACTATTCATTATTGATTACAGGACCTTAAAACTATACATGATTGTTTATTTAAATGGGTTGACAAAAACTTTATTTACTTCATTTTTGTGTAAAAAAACCAGGGATTCTTAAAATAAAAATGAGTCCTTAAGAGCTTTAATGTAAGGAGCAGTTTACTCTTATGGCATTGCAACTATCGTCTCGAAATAAATATATATTTTAATGATAATAAAATAATTTTCGTTCACAAGTTTTTCATATTTTTTATGTATTGGGGTTTATTTCAATTAACAATGACATAAGTCTATGAAAACATGGAGACATCAGGGATAAAATTTGTTGATTACCTCAATTGCAGAATCCTAAGAAGACTACAAAGGGACGGGGACAATTATTGGTAAAAAAGTATAGTATGATGAAATAATACAAAAAAAATGCAATATGGCGCGTCCTTAAGTCCAACTTTTAATCTATGGACATTCGTCTCAAAGGATACATCTGGAGTATTAACAGTAGTGCAAAGAGTCAGGGGCAAAGTAAAATAATATTCAAATAATTATTTCAGAGAAAGGAGCGATCTTTTTGAGGCCAAAATTGTTCGGTTTTAATTATGAAGTCAAACCAAGTTAAGAAGTAGATAATACGGTTTTAAAAACTTATTTTTATTTAGATCGATTGAGTTGCATCCGTGTGGATATGAAAAAATATTAAAATTACTCAAAGAAACCTTAAATCTAGTTTTTTAATTATAGAGCAACAGAGATTATTGCTGGAAATAATCATAGATATATAAATATATAGAGAGCTTTTTCCCTTCAACAGCAGAGAAACATCGTCGTTCAGCTGTCGCCACTGCTCAATATAAACAAAGTAATTTGTACTACGTCATCGTAACCTGATCATAGAGATATAAATATTTGTTTATATTGGACACAAAAACGCATTCCTCTGAAGAACCCAATAAGCTCTCTATGTCTTTATATCTCTATGCAAAGAACGCAATCGTTTAAAGCTTTCTTCGTCTTTAAATATTATTTAAAGTTGTCAATCATTGTTTAATCACTGTTTATTAGGGACTGATAAAAAATAATCAACTAGTTGGCGTTTATATACAGAGTTCTGTATTTATGAAGGCATATAAAACCCCTAAAAAAACTCTGCTTAAGCGTCGATCTCAAGGACATTAGCTATATTACAAGAAGATCTATAAAAAATATTGATACATCTTGAGGTCCAGAGATGTTTTTAGCTTTAATAAATTGTTACAATATAGCTAGACTAATTTAAAACATCATTCGGACCATCGGGTTCAGAAAGCCACAAAAATAATGCCAATATCATTATGGGATACTCGACATAAAGAGACAAATCAAATTCACTCAAAGAGCTATATCAATAAATATAGATAGAGTTAAAATGGCTGACCCGTGATAAAATAAATCAATAGTCGAGGGAAATGAAAAAGAAACCCATCAATAAATGTTCAGATATGCTGCATCCTATGTTTCATAAAGGGTAGTCCTAGAGTGCACCTTTTGTCCGTTCTCCCTTTTTATTCCTTAAGACTTCGGCTGCTCATGGCATAATAATGATAATTATTTTTTTCTCTTTTTTTGTTTCATCAGCTGCGTACTCGGACAGGTATATTCCCTTTGATATTGGGTTATTTGTGCATCCAATGCACATTGGTCATAGAGATATACAGACATAGAGGACTTATTGGATTCTTCAGAGAAATACGTCATCTTGTCCAATATAAAAAAATCTTTCTATATCAACTTACGATGACGTAGTAGAAATGACTTTGTTTATATTGGGCAGTGGCGACAGCTGAACGACGATGTTTCTCTGCTATTCAAGGGAATAAGCTTTCTATATCTTTATATCTCTATGATCTTGGTCGGTGGTTCAAACCAATTGCCAACAAAACCTTAGGTTTCACCACTTTGAATGTCTGGGCTCTCAAACACAGCGTCTGTAGGCCTTCTAAATGTTCTAATTATGTCAGAGTGTCAGCTCACCTTCCCATGAAAGCATTGGGCTTTGGGATGTCAGGGTTATACATTGGTTTTGATTTAAAAATAAGCTTCATATTAATACACAAGATGGATAAAGGAGTTAATATTGCGTTTAAATCAAAGAAGCGAAGTCAAATAAATATCAAGAGTTGTGATCTGAATAAGATCTTATATATCGTTATCTGGTATCAATACTGATTGATTAGACGGTGTCATTATATGTATGTACTTTTTAAATAGAATTGATTTCTTTTAGAACATCCCTGGCTATCAAAGCGTCAATTCTCTACTACTGTAAGAGGGTTTCAAAAAGCGATCAGGTGGAAAATTATATAGAAATACAACATAATAATAACAATATAAAAACACATAAATATTTAAGAGAAACCCTTTCTCCATTCATGTCTTATCATATCCAATATAAACGAGTATTTCTTTAAAAAAAGGTTTCGCCAAAATGAAAGGTCAATATTCCGTTTGTTTAAGCATAAATATATCTCCGAATAAGTCATGAAAAGTTATTATTATATATATATATATATATTGATATTTGGTACTAAAACAATGCAATAGCATAACTTTAAAAAAGTTTCAGTAACTAAGTATTTTTATTATTATTAAGAAACTTTATATATATATATATATAAACATTATAGTTTAAAATTACATCTCTAAGCAAAAGTTAAAAGGCAAAAAATAGATGTTTGACAGCTTTAAGATATCAACTTGTTACAAAAACATACATATTAATTCATAAAACATGATGTTCTACCGGTGCGAGGATTTGAATTGTTGATTTAAAGAAAAAAGTAAGGATTTAAAAAAAATCTGAGAGTAATTGGGCCATATTGCCATTTAAGACAACCAAAAAGTCACTAAAATAACTTCTTTATATTTCAGCTTATTGCCTTAGAGCCAATCAGATTGAAGGAATGCTCAAATAATAAAAAAAACCCTCTCCATAACATATTTGAAGATATTTCAGATAATATAAGATACTTAATTGAGCACAAATAACTATATATATATATATATATATATATATATATATATAAGTGGTGGTCAATTATATTCCATCCCATAAATATAAAAACAAAGAATCCTTCTTACCTGGATCTTTCTGCTTTCAGGCACGAAGTGTAGTACTCTGCATCACATTTCCGCGTCGCTTCTTCGGCCTTTTTCCGCTTCAAATGCAGCTTGGAGAGCTCCTTCTCTGACAAGTTTTTCCCTCGTCCTAGCTTACAGTCCAGGGCCACATCCTGGACCCTCTCATTGTCTCTACAAACACTATAACTCTTACTCTTTGCCTTGGCCTCGTAATTCCGCGAGTCGCCATGGGCCCTCGCCCGCTTATCCACAGAGCTCTCAAGGGACTTCCGGGAGCGATGCTGTGCCTCGGCAAAGCTCTTGAGCGGCTTAACGCACTCTTCCGATAAAACAGATGCCAAGGAGCGATGGACTTCTGCAGTCGTCTCCATGTCCTCTCCAATAAAGTGCCAGGCGTTGTTCACAGAGGAGGAGGCCTGGCCATGATCCCGTGTGGCTCTTAATAGCCGCCCGCTCAGCTTAGAGAGACTCTTGGCATAGGCAGCCTCGGCATCGGAGCGTTCTTGAAGGATGAGTAGGAGCTCCTTGGTGAACTCCCCGCCGGACTTTATGTATGAGCGCACGTCCTCGAATGCGGCCTCGCTGGAGGAGGCCGTTGAGGCCGAGGAGCTTCCCCTTGAGGAAGTTGAGGGTGTGCTGCTACTGCTGCTCTTCATGCGAGAGTTCATGCGGTGTAGGGCCAATGAGGATCGACGCAGGGGCTTATGCACCATGTTGGACAGCTGGGCATGTGTGGAAGTCATCCTTCCGTTCACTGTTTAATAAAGGGATAAGAGTGTGGGCTGAGATATAACCTTGCTGGTTTCTGTGTTTGGAAAACCCGTGTAGTAGAAGAAATAAAATCTGTGCGAATCACCCTGATTATAAGCATGCAAGTGAGCCCCTTTAAACCGTAGAGAGATAGAGAAATAGATCAAATCCCTGTAGTGTTACCCATAGTGTCCATCCATCTGGGAAGAGAGAAGCTACGACGCATAGAGAAGCCAACGGTGCTACTCCCGAGTGAGCCACCGTACACATGACTCTCATCACTGAAATAATACTTGGAGCCCACGCGCTCTGCCATCATTTTGAATGATCCCAATTAATGCAAACAAAACATGATTCTCACAGCATATTTCACTCAAAAGGAGTCACACTTTAACTTATTATTCTTATAGGCATCGACTTATAAAAATATGTTAGACCAGCATACTCCTAAAAGTATAATGCAACTTATGTATCAAAAGGGAACTCGGAGAACGCACGGGAGAAGTCTACTTTTGTAACTGAAGGGAAGAAATAAGAATATCTGGCTTTTTTTTAAATTCTTCATACAATTTCCCTACGCGTGCGCGCGCGCGCGCGTAGCTTTCGCCCGCCCAAGGTGTTCATATAATATGTTCATCTTTCATTACTGCAATATGTGTTTATAGTTTAATTAATAGTTATATTTTTTTTAGTTCACAACTAATATTTTTAAATATAATACAATTAGATTAAATAAATAATTATTCCTATATTTTTGGGAAATCATTAAGATCCTTATTGCTTCTTTCAATGCTCTGAGCTCATTAGAAGAGACTGTTGTTTTATTCTAACTAATCATATTTTTCTTAGTAAAATATATTATATGTTTAGACATGCTTATTTATGTTTCTTAACGTAGGCTATTATGTCTAATTTTTTAAAGCAATCTTTTGGTATAATTAATCAATATTCTAAATAATAATACAGTTTTGAACAATCTTATTTCGGGTACGGTTACTTCGATCTCCTACCTGAGCTAGAAACAAAGAGAAACCTCACTTCAACACGGCCATCGTGCTAACATTCCTCACAAACCTCTCTATTATTGTACTTATTAGAAGAAGAAGGAAAAAGGTATTCGTCATCCAGAGTGCTCCAGCCTTGTTCTTATTATTGTTATTGTTTACATTGATTCATCACTGCTTGGGATCAAATTTCTCGAATGGGAGTGGACGGGTGGCATGATTCCAGTCATTATAATTGCCCCGTCTCGTCTCATCCTCCTCCTCAATGATCGGAGGAGGAGGCGAGACGTTTGGGAGCTCCTTCATCAATGTGGTCGCTCCTAGCACTGACTCGGCTCATGAATATGTTCACACTCTGGATAACGAATACTTTATAATAAGTAAATTAATAGAGAGGTTTTGTGAGGAATGTTAGCACGATGGCCGTGTTTGAAGTATGGTTTCTCTTTGTTTCTAGCTCAGGTAGGAGATCGAAGTAACCGTACCCCTTATTTCACCTGATCGTTGTTATTACATGGTGTCCAGAAGAAATGGCCGAAGAAAATACGGCCAAGGAAGAAATGGCTGTAGAAAATACGGCCAGGAAGAAAATTCATAAATAAAAAAGGAAAATGATGACGCATGGGAAATTGGCCTAAAATGCGGACTAGGAAGAAATGACCATAGATCGAAAGGGAAAATGATGAAGCATGAAAAAATGGTCATAATGAATAGGTTGGTTAGATTTTGATTGGAATACAACTAAGTATGGATCAAATACTATTTTTCAAATAAGGAAATCATTCAAATATTGCAAAGTAAAATTATTTTCTCTATATTTTAGCCATTATTGATAAATGATCATTGTTGTTGTCATTAGTGGGGCTACGATTTACTTGGGGCATTTTCCATGGTTCATCATTTTCCTCTTCTATCTTGGGTCATTTCTGTCTACTACATTTTTTCTTGGGCAACTTCTTCCAAGGCCGTATTTTCTTCAGGCATTTCTTACTAATATCATATTACATACATTATTTATTGTAAAGTTGTTATAACCATAAATATATAAAGATATAGAAAGCTTATTCCCTTCAATAGTAGAGAAACATCTTTCAGCTGTATTTTGTGTCCAATATAAACAAAGTAATTTGTACCATGTCATCGTAAGCTGATCATAGAGATATAATCTATCTGTATGATCAGCTTACGATGACGTAGTACAATTATTTTGTTTATATTGGACACAAAAACAGATGAAGGGAATAAGTTCTCTATATCTTTTTATCTCTATGGTTATAACATATATGAATACTTAAGTGCTCCAACGGTGCAGCCACGCTTTACTTTTATTATACCATATATGTATATGAATTATTTATTTCTCTTTCTCTTGTTTAACGATTTTTTGTATGATATATTATTCTTCATACCTCTGGGCGGCGTATAATTACAGAGCCAGTCGATCAATTGTTAATATAATATGAACGGAGTAAAATAAAAAATAAACGGGGACCCTTATCCATGTTATGTACGGATCCTGTGAACGGAGCTCTCCATATCCCCATCTATGGACACTCATTATATAATCCTCCTCTTAATGGCAACCAGAGCGATGCACCGTCCGTTTGAAGGCTGCTGAATGTGACATACAGTTAATGCTTTTTGCATAGAGATATAAGGCTGTGGATGATTTGAATACCGACTTGACATAGAAAGAGAAAAAAACCTGAAAACATAGAGACATCTCTCTGGCCTCTCTTTTATTATAGTATTAAACCTCACAAACATATCCCCTTTTCATAACAAAGTGTTATTAGGGGATATTTTCTCCTCAATCACCTATGTTTACAAATTTAGGTTGTTGTGATGACGTCTCACACAGGCTGCCAACTGCATCCTGGAAGAGTATTAATAAGCCAACCTATTAAAGAAAAGGAAAAGCAAGAGAGAAAGAAGAGGGAAAGAGTGATTGACGTCACGGGTACGGTTACATGATCTCCTACCTGAGCTAGAAACAAGAGAAACCACATTTAAACACACGGCCATCGTGCTAAACATTCCTCACAAACCTTCTATTATTGTACTTATTATAGAAGAAGAAGAAAAAAAGTATTCATTATCCAGATGTTTGAACATATTCAGAGCCGATCAGTGCTAGGAGCGACCACATTGATGAAGGAACTCCCAAACGTCTCGCCTCCTCCTCCGATCATTGAGGAGGAGGTGAGACGAGACGGGGCAAATATAATTACTGGAATCATGCCACCCGTCCACTCCCATTCGAGAAATTTGATCCCAATCAATGATGAATCAATGTAACAATAACAATAATAAGTACAAGGCCGGAGGCACTCTGGATGACGAATACTTTTTTTCCTTCTTCTTCTATAATAAGTACAATAATAGAGAGGTTGTGAGGAATGTTAGCACGATGGCCGTGTTTGAAGTGTGGTTTCTCTTTGTTTCTAGCTCAGGTAGGAGATCGAATAACCGTACCCGACGTCACAAATCAACTGTCGAACGTTATCCCTATTGTTGTTCATTTCCGCCGAGCCCTTTTAACTTGCGCATTGTTCTTATTTTCATTAACTTATACATCAATAAAGGTTGAGTTATGTATATTTAAATAATCTCATAATAGGAACATTTAATATAGGATACAGTTTTATTCATAGGTAATTAAAAAAAAACTAATACAGAGAATAAATAGAGTTTGTAACAGCATGAGGATGGCGGCGAAAGGAAAAGATGAAGCCTGAGGATAAAAATAAGGTAGATTTTGGTTTGAAACGAAAGTATTAAAAAATAACAATTAACCTTTATTCGTTAATGAACAACAAATAGGGATAACGTTCGACAGTTGATTTGTGACGTCA
>CP045902.1:10526604-10552058 GCA_013387185.1 Caligus rogercresseyi
TTTTCCTCATAATTAACAAGAGATATTATTAAAAATAACGTATATATAATAGAGACTCATTGAAATATTAGCCCAGTCCTCCTAAAAATATATATATTCTTGATTCTTACAGATTTGTATTATGTAGGAAATAATTATTATATAAACTAATGATAAATGCTTCGAAATAAATAGTTAATATAAAATGTTAATTATTACACTGGCCAACAGCAAATTTAGGTCGGACTAATTTTCCATAATTCTTAGAGTTTTATCCACTGATTCCGAATATGGTATTCATTTTTCAAAGTTAGTGATAAATTCAGAGCTAAATGGATTTCAATTTTTTTAGCACTTTTTTAGATTCAGAGCCATTATTGACATACAAGGACTGAAGTATAGAAAAATAAAAGCAATGATTTGATAGAGCTTAGATCAAAGTACTCATTTCAATTTTTACTTCGTCTCTGGCACATTTAAACTTTAAAATATATGTCATTTTGTACGAAAAATGAAGGGTTTTTCTTAGAGACTCACTGTTTCCTGCACTCAAAAAGGTCTTACATGATTAAAATTCATATGAATATGAAGAAAAAATATCAAGCTTTAATTTGATATGCTTAATGTTCCATAAAATGCCTTATTTTAATCAAAATTAGCAAATGAATATTTTTTAAATCCTCTCCATTTTGCCCTTTTTTAGAGAAATTCATAAGTCACCCAGTGAGAAAGAAACAGAGAGAGAAACTGACGTCACAACGTATGTAAACAATAAAGAGTAATTTTCCTTCTTTCATTGGAATTTGAGTTTTTTTTCCCCGAAATCTTCCGAGGATCCAGGATTCCTAATGAGTGGCCTGCCGGCTGTGCCGTCGTACACAACATTTGTGAGAAGAATTCATCGTGACACAGCCTCGGATCAAGCATGGAGCAAGGAGTGGAAGCTTAGGAGGACATGACTCCCCAGAGGGTGCTTAGCCTATTCTCTTTGCATCAAAGAGGATGATGAGTCGGAGACAGACATCCTCAAGGACATTACCCCCCCTCCCCCCCTCCTCCTAAAGGCTGGTTGGCTGGCTTATTCCGTCTGCTCAAAGAAGATGACGTGTCGGGCACCCCGGAGGGAGGGAGGAATGGACTCCCGTGAGAGAGAGAGAGTCATTGCCTTTGTCCTGTCTACCTACTAGCCTATTCTATCGGGGAGTCTCCTTTTCAAGTGAATCCATCGTTTTTTGCAGCAGAAAAATGAATTACTTACGTTTTCGTTTGCTAAATTCACCTTTTATTAACTATGCAAAAGATACAGCGGGACGACCTCCCTTCCAGTCACCCACCCACGTCTTCAAACTCATAGCCGCCGCCCGAGGAGCCCAAGAGTGTACTTCCAAGACAAAAACAAGACATCCAACAACACAATCCTTTCAACAGCCACAATCACAATGATACACATAATTCATTTATGAGACGCGCAGTTGTCTGCCCACCGATCCGTCGCCGTCCTTTATTCCGGGGGGGGGGGGGGGGTCCACCTGCCCTACATCACTCATACTGAAACAGAGCACCATTTCAACAGTAGCCGCCGGGCATGCTCAGGAAGATACGAAGTAACCGACCCTATTTCGGGCTGAGGAGAGAACTCCAAAATCCTTAACCAAAATACTTGTATTGTATATTTTGCAGGATAAATTCAGTGCAAAAAGGGCTTTCCCATGCTATGTTAATACTCCGGAGCAGACAGTCTCTCTCTCTTGGGGCTGTAGGTCATGATGGAATGCTACAAGATTCTCATTGTACTTATTAAGTAAATATATGTATTATTTTATCATATTATAATAAATCGATTCGATTTGCTTAACTCCTTTTGCTCAACCGAAAAGCCAGAAATTTTTTATTTACAAATTTGGTGACAATAGTATCCAGAAAAAATCCAACTCTACCGTTGGACAATCAAGAGGTAATCGGTAGATTGTAAATTTTTTACTAAATGTTCGTATAAAAAATACCGCTTATCATGTGTAGTCCTCCCAGCTCTGATTTTTGAGAAGGATATTTCGTACTTTTTCGCATATTTAATCAATTTAAACAATAAATATTTTAGTATTTTCTACTATAAATGTTCTTGACATCCTTTGATTCTTATTCGCTGCTGCTTGGTAATGATGCTGGATTCTGATTGGGTGTTTTCCATGATTGCTCGATTTGATGGTAATATATTGGGAATCCATCCTCTGTTCGATAATATTTTTCTTATTGTTACTTCTTATGGTTTTTTAGGAGGGCAATTAATACAAGCCACGGAGAACATAGAGTGTGAAGTAGATAGAGGACCGAACAAACAAATGATTTTATATTATTATATATTGTTTCCAAAAACAACCACTCAATGAAAAATACTGTTAAGCAACCCAAAATTATTCAAATAAAATTATGTCTAAATTGAACATGTCATTATCAAGAAATCTTTTGTATCCCATACAATAAACATATTGAAAAACCATTCATTATAAACCTCAATATTATTAATTAGAAACCTGCATCATTTTTTACTTGACTGTCCAACTATAAAGAATTTTTGGGTTACGATGATTGAACATTTTTGGGAGTAAAATACTTTTTTATTTATACAAGTTCGAGTAGAGATAGTAAGTCCCATATTTACAAAGAAAAAAAGCCTCAATCAACTAATACTTCCCTCCCCGTTACTTTTAGTCAATTTGCAGTTACTACCGTTGAAGATTTGTTTGAAAATATTTGTGCGTAATTTTAGTACTTTATGATGAATACAAAATTACTGTTTTTCGATAAGGAAAAAAGGCATAGGAAAAACAAATTTACGAGGTATAACCAGAGGGTTCAAATACACCTACAATCCTCAAGGTCATCCACAGAAAATTCGTTTTGAATATGACGTGATAATTTCAAGAAATCGAAAACCCCCGTTTTGGCGAATATAATAAATTTGGTGATAATGACTTTTCTGGGGTGTCGTCCACTGAAATACTCCCTGGGCTCTGAAAAATAATCACTGAAAATTTGTCAACATACAATTAATTGTTTGGGGAATTCCAAGACACGAACGAACAGATTTATTATTTTATCGGTATAGATAACGTTATTGGTTAAGTTGATTAATATATATATATATAAATATATTTATATATATATCAGACTTGTTGACGTTCTCGAAAAATTGTCGTTCGTTTGTCGTTCACCAAAGTTATCGTTTGTCGTTCATCGTTCGAAAAAAAAGTGATAACGTTTTTCCCATGAAAAAGAAAAATCTTTTTGGTGTCAAAAACGACGATAGGAATTTTATGTTGTCGACAAATCGACATGTCTGATATCTACATATATATATATATATATACACAGTCGCCCCTCGATATCTCGCAGTTCTTTTAATACGCGACGACGGCTTGGCTCCCGTTTTTTCACGAGATATATTATTTCATAATATATATCAACATCGCGACCCTCATATATATCTCGGTGGTCGTGTAGTGGATTCGGGCCGTCGCGACTTTGCGAGGGACAACTGTATATATATATATATGCCAATTTTATTTACCTTAATTAAATTACTTTATTTAAGCAAGAATACTAATTAATATTTTTATAGGTATTATAAAACCATTAAATACAATATTATTCCTCTTTTTTTATTAAAAGCTTCATAATAAAATACATTTAGGCCGTAAAACATAATATATGATTTATTTGCCATTATTACTATGATTAAAAAAATTGTATATTGAATTTGACCATTGATAAATATATTAATAGTTTTAAAGCAAACTTCAAATTATATAGCTTTAGATCCATTGGTTCATTAAAAAGTGCAACAGTATCTATAATGATCGAGTTAAAAACCACTTCCATTCTTTAAATATAAGTAGTTATATACGAAACCTTCAATACACTCAATAAAAAATGAATACAATTGTTATAACTGTATTGACAAATAAACCGTATAATATATTTAATATCTTTAAATATCTAAGTGAAAAAAGAAACTTAAATTCCTTAATTGTGATTCTTTTTAGAGTAGCGATGGATTCATTTGACTTTAGTCTCCAACCCTTTTTTAGAAGCAATCCTCTTCTTTTGTTTCTCTTGGCCTTTAATTTTTTATCGGAGGACTTTGAAGGTCCTGGATTACTCTCAGGACAGATATACAAATTGTGAATTTGATCAACGTTGGTAAATTCAACCCATAAGTCCTTCTGACATGGTTGAAGGCCCTTTTTGAATAGATGGCAAGTGTCATTGCAAAGGCCAGGAGCTCCGACTTCTACTAATTTCCGGACCATCACCACCTAGGTGATCCCCCACTCTTTTAAAAAGGCTCTTTGGCACATTTGACATCTTATCCATAACGAAAAGAGACTCTTCCGACAAGAATCCATTGACTTTAATTCTCTAACAATCTCGAGTAAATTGCTGACTTTCTTCTTCGATATATTGTTAAAGACTCCACCTGTGAAAACAAAATAAGGAAAACTAAATATGATTTTCCTTAACTAATACATTACATAAGCATTTCAATTTTACTATAATATGATAAATTTCTTATATTAAACTAAATTTAACTGAAATAATGTTTGATTTATATTTACATATATATATATATCAGACTTGTTGACGTTCGCGAAAAATTGTCGTTCGCCAAAAGTTATCGTTCGCCATTCTATAAGAAAATTGACGACATTTTTTTAGAAATAAATTTCTGAAAAAAGTGATGACGTTTTTTTAGAAAGGAAATTGGTCCCATGAAAATTAAAAATCTTTGTCTTTTTTTGGCGCCAAAAACGAACGACGAACGATAAGGAATTTTCCTTGTCGTTCATCGTTCGCGAACGACAACAAATGAACGATAAATCAACAAGTCTGATATATATATTAGATCGACAATTATATCGATTTTCCGCTTGATCGGCAGCGATGGTACACTTTTCAAACAATATGTATACATATGTAAATTTAGGCATCGATATACCTAAGTTTTACCAAAGATTCACTTGCAATATTTTTTTGATGAGAATACAAGGCTTTCATATATATTATTAAATTAAAATACATTCATTTAATCCAATTGACAAACATAACTCCTTTTATTTTTCGAGTGCATTATAGTCAAAGAACGAGCTGTTCCTTCAAGCACAGTAAGCGTGTAGAACTTAGCGTCCATTTTCCCCGCTACAAAGGGCAAGAAGTATAAGAATAAGAAAAATCACTTTTCATTTTATATTTTATAGCCTGTATATATCTACCCAGGGTTTATGTGGCTATAAGTTTTGCATTTTTGAATGTCCTGAATTGAAAGTAATTTCTATAAGATCAAACATATTATAATATCCTGGATGCAACTCATTGTGACTACAAGCTCCGTCTGACTATTGCCCTCCTCGTTACACGAAACATCGGTCTAGTCTTGAATATTTATCTTTGAGGAGCGGCATTCCGGATTCTTTCCGGCTCACTTGCATTCCTGCATATATATATGTCCATATATCCAACAAATAGAACCATAGATAATTGAGTACCTGTACTTATTAGATCGGAATGCGAGATTTCTATCAAGTTTATTTGGTGTCGAAGCTTCTTTTTGATGGCCGTAGAGGATGGAAGACTATAGGGATGATCCAATTGAGTACTCTTTTCAGCTCTAAGGCGAGAGATGTCATTGAGCATAGGGGAGAGATGAGGGTCTTCCTTTTTAATAAGGCTGGGGGGAGAGTCGGGTGAGCTGATTTCCGTGGTGACTTCTTCATGAAAAGGACTGGAGAGTTCAAGATCCGGGGAAGGAGGATCAATGGTTTCTTCCTTTATTGTTATTGGTGATAGAGGAACCCTTTCGGACTCGTAGGATTGTATTTCTTGATGTTGTTCTTCTTCTTCATGAGAGCGAGTCGGAGAATCAGGGGGCTCGTCCTTTAGTTCTAGTGCTGGAGGAGGCACACCTTCGAGAGAAGACGCGGCTTGACTGATTTCAGGGGTTACTTCTTTATCTTTAGAACGAGCGAAGTAAACATTGAGGATTTCGGGGAAAGTTTTGACGATTGTGGGTGTTGCATTTTCTCTCAGCTTAACAATCGTCAGAGTCCTATTAAGCTCTCGGGAGAGAAATGTCTGGAGCAAACCTTGGAGTGCTTTTTCACCTTATAGTCCTCACGATGAATGTTTTTTAACCATTGCACGGTCCTCTTTTTATCCTTTGGAAAAGAGTGAAAAGATATTCCAGGTTCAGAGCCCGATTTATGCTTGCACCCAAATACAACACAATGCATGATGATGATGACAACTAAACATACATTATCCCCGATCCAATTAACAACTAAATAAATTTAACAGAGGAGAAAGAGAAAAATATTCGATTTTCTAGTGTAGTTTGATGACGACATATCTATCTAAGATGGCTGGCCCAATGGGTGAGTAAGGTAGCCTTGGGAATAAATAAAAAAGGAAAAACAGCTATACATTTCAGTGATGTCATCACACCCGAAAATGTGTTCCTGTGGTTTTTTTTTAAATAACTAAGTCCCCATTAGTCTTCGCAAGCATTGGAAAAGGAGATCAAGAAAGTGGTTCACCAGTGACGTCACCTTTGTTAATAGATGGAAAACATAGTTAACTTCATAAGTGGACTTTAAGAGATAATAAATATTACTAACGGGGGGTAAATGTCCGGGGGGTGATTGGCACGGGGGGGTGCTAGTCCAGGGGGTGATTGTCGGGGGGTGCTAGTCCTGTTACGAATCCTAACAGTGTAACTACTCAATGACGTCACTGGAGATTGAATTTTATATATATATATATATGGATATATCGTTCTCCGGTGACGTCATTGAGTAGTACATGTTTGTTTTTGTATTGCCCAAGATACATAGAGCAATGAATACTAAAACAAATAATTGTTTTAGTATTCATTGCATAGAGATATCTTGTATCTCTATGTATCTTGGTATTGCCCAGACCTTATTATACAGACCTTGATGTATATATTCTTAATCTCATCAAACAACAAAGAAAAAGAAGGGATATTACTAGATATCCTTTTGAGCCAAGGAGATATTTATATTCTCCTTGCTTTTGAGCAGTCTAAAGTCCATGTCTTAAGGAACAGAAAAAGGGAGAAATGACAATAAATACAATGACGTCAGATTATAATTTTTCCACAGATAATAAAAAACATAGAGAGCTTATTCAGAGCAATGCCTTGAAGTAGGTATATAATACTAAAAACCAGTAAACGGAGGCTAACGCGTGCGAGTTAGAAAGGGGTAACAAAAGGAAGAAATGAAAGCATTTATTTTCAAAATAATAGATATTATATTCTTCTCATTTTACAAATAAGAAATGATAAATATATATTATATTCATAAAATACAATTTGCATTATTAAGAATATTGAATTGCAGTTTATTATTTTACAGGAAGTTGCAATTAATTTTTTTGAGGGATTTGATGAATTTAATGCATAATATGTAGAGATAGAAAGTCGAGGGATATTTTTGGCGTGTGAAAGGGAGAATGTGTGAAGATATTTATACATACTCTTGATATTTTTTTTCCATATCACACTCTTGATAGTTTGGATACATATTCAGCTATTTAGAACAGTAAATTAACCTCTGTTGAGTCAATATTCCAATGAATTAGATAACATTTCATTAGTTCTTCTAAAGCAAATACCTTATAAAAAATTCTTGTCTGTAGAACTTTGACGAAAAATAAGATGCTGATCCTAAAAATCAAATTTGAAAAACTTTACGAGACTTTTCAGTCAAATAAGTTTTTCATATATATATATATATATATATATATATATATATATATATATATATATATATATATATATATATATATATATATGTGTGTGTGTGTGTTATAAGTACGTTTGAAGAATACCTTTTAAAAAAAACTTCGACTTTTTAAGTAGTTCCAATCGATGTAAAAGAAATTGGATTTTTCTTTGCTTTTCTTCAGAAATAGGATTTCTAGCATTGAGAAAAAAGTTGCTAAAGTCAGAAAAGGCTCATCTTCATAATTGTTTTTGAGAAATGCCAATATATTGAGAATTTCTGTGATATATATTTTTGTCCTTTTTATTATTTATGGGAAGGGTTGTTGAATATTCTACTCCCTGATTCATTGCGCAAAAAGACAATATACTTTAAGACTTGAAATTATTGTTGACGTTATTATGTCACGCATAGGCGTAGGAGACAGGGGCAACTGCCCCCCCCCCCAAAAAAAAAAAAAAAAAAAAAACTCGGGTGAGTTCTCAATTCGGGTAAATTGGTTGAGGTATTCGGGCATTTAAGTTGAAGAAAAAAACAGGAAATTATGAAAGCAACCGGATTTTGAATTATAACGAAATAAATATAATGTAATGAATGGTATGTAATTACTATAAATAAAATATTAATCTACATAGCTTTCTTCATTCGATTATTTTTTTACCGATTTAACAGTTCTTGTTTAAATTCGGGCAAATTGAATGCTGCCCCCTCAAACCAAACATCTCCCCTACGCCTATGATGTCACGATCCAAAATTAAAATATAGTGCATATTCCTTCTGAAAACTGCTTAATATACAAATCAGGAATTACATATACTTTTGTATCTTAATTTCTAGTTGACATTTCTTAATTTAATGACATCACAAACTCAGAGTCGTTCATTGAATGGCTCTTGAAGCAGGAGAAGTCCTTGAAGATCTCGGCATTTGCTTTGTCGGGACACGGAAGTTGAGGACGTTTGGATGCAGAGAATGAAAAGCATCCTTCCTTAGCTTCCGGTATTTTCTTTTGCAACCTCCGTATTAATTTGGAACATTGGGAAGAAAGTCCTCATCTCTGAAATGCCTTGAGCATGGCTAATAACTAGAAGAAGATGCCTATGACTTGTTTGATTTAGGGACCACATTTTTCAATTGATGACAGAGCTTTTTTCCTTGGATGGGAAATAGTGAAGAGATACTATGTTCTCCTGGAGCATAGTTCCCGTATCTAGGAACAAAACACTTTTTTTGTAGTATAGAGCACAAACTTAGGAAATGTGGATACGAACAAAAAAAGCTTTGAAAGTATACTTCTTAATATTTTTCCCCCTTTTACTACCCCCTTCTATTTTCAGGCGTGCGTGAGTCTCTGTTTTTTTTTTGGTATTATATACATCCCCGTTTTTGACACTTCTTACTAATCAGACTCATTTGTATGTTTTTATAAAAAACTCATTCCAGGGAGTATAAAATGCGGCATTTCTTCACATGGAAAGTAAAGATCAAGATCATCAAGGAGGCCTATGCTGTGGACCTCAACATCCGAGCCACGGCTCGGAAATACGGCATCAGCCCAGGACAGATCCGCCGATGGAAGAAGATATTCGACGAAAAATACGAGTCCCTTCTCTCCCACGGAATTTCAAAGACGCAGCTCCTTTCACTCAAGACACTCCGCCCCGAGTCCATTCGTAAGGATGGGGATGACTACGAGGAGCTTCGGGCATTCTATAACAAACATCGTCTCTCTCAAAGCAAAATATCCGTGAGTCTACTCCTTGAGGAATGGCGACGCCTTAACCCACAACTTGGAGAGGTCTCACAGGCAGCTCTGCGGAGTCGCCTCTATCGTTGGCTCAAGAGTCAAAACCTAAAAGTCAACCGCACGCGAATCCCAATCCCCAAAGCAGCAGATCCTTCCCAACTCATAGCAGATATCAATGCAGAGCTCTGCGAATTCCCTCCATCACACATTGCTAACATAGATGAAGCCCACCTCGAATTGGGCTCCCATCGGTCACATGCCTCTATTAAACTCACACTGATCCTTGGTGTAACAAAAGATGGGGGCAAGTTCCCTCCGCTCATCATATTTAAAGCCCTTCCCAGCGCAAAGATATGCGCCGAATGGAGCTCACCATCCTCTCCCTATCCAAAGACCTGCCTCTACGCCATTCAGGAAAACGCCTTTATGAGCTGTAGTATATACGCTCTATGGATTGAAAAGGTATATTATATCTTACACACGAATCCCCCAAAAAACTGATATTCGAATAATGTTAAAAACTTTGATTTTACGTAACACTAAAATCAAGAAAATTGGATATTCTTCGAGAACTCCGTCGGTAAAGCACCCATTTTTTGGGAGACCTTTGAGAATAATTATCAGACACTATGTTCTTAATTAAAAAGATCCACAAAACTTCTTTCATTCTTATAATTGTCCGTATTAAAAAAATTAATTATATTTGTACACATGGTCTTCTTTCCATTATTTGAGACAAGGTAGTGACAGAAGGAACTAAAGGGAGAGTGAATTGACATCATCGCATGTATTCAATACATAAAGTCTCATTCTTGCTTCAGTTCCTTCACTTGCTGGAGAGCTAACATATATCTCGGTATTTTGCGCTACTTAACGTTGGTACATTGTCTACCTCGAATAGTCAGAGTGATTATCCAATTATGGATAGAGACGAGCAAACACAATAAACATTATTTTTATCCGAAGTATGAGCAGTTGCTTTATTTATTTAATAATAATAAGTTGTGATATTGGCAGGGTATGTAAAAACCCAAAATTTTGAAAAAACCCGAAAAACCCCGGTTAAAAATCCCAGGTTTTACCGTTGGTTTTTTCGAAATTCGGTTTTTTCATTACACCATTAATTAGCTAATAGCTAATTAATGGTGTAATGAAAAACCCGAATTTCGAAAAAACCAACGGTAAAACCTTGGTTTTTTCAAAATTTTGGGTTTTTTACATACCCTGGATATTGGAGGTATCATCTATTCTAAGGGTTCTCAAATGGCATTGATTTAGGCACACAAAAAAAAACTTAACTGGAAATGTATTCCTCGTTTAGGCCCATGAAAGGATACTCTTTTGTATTATAAAAGATAATATTATTATTTGCTTTAAATCGATATTCACACATTTTTGATACTAAATTATTACATACCAACTGTTTTATGAAATGTTCTCTCCCTCTCCTTTTTTCAACCAATCATGATTCAGAAACATATAACTTTTCCCCCATAGGTATGGCGAGGCTTTTGCGCGGGAAAGGGCTCCACCTATCTTCTTTTGGACAAGTCATCCGTTCATCAAAGCAAGGAATGTGTTCAGAAAATGACTGAATTCGGAACGCGACTCCGTTTCATTCCCGGAGACTATAATGATCGACTTCAGGCCCTTCAAATGGGAGTGACTCGTAGATTTAAGGATCGTCTCCGGGATAAGTATGAGGCTTTCTGGCCAAGAGTGAGGCAAGGCCCTCGAGGCTGGACATTGCTCATTGGGTGGATGAGGCCTGGCACGAGCTACAAGGGGTGGAAGTAAAAGCTGCTTGGTCCTCATTTGGCATAATAGATTCATCATCTGTGCATGTGGGATAGACTGAAGAAAAATATTTTGAGGGGACTAAAATCCCACAACACGAAATTATTCTTCAGTTGCCTGATGATGATGTCACTATTTTTAACGTTCCTTTGTTATGTAACGTAACTTTATTCTATGTTATTTAGTATTATAGAAATGTCTCATTCACTGTATATTTATAATTGAAACTCAAAATTTAGATTTTATTTATGAACAAAATTTAAGTTTATTTTTATTATTAAAGCTAGGAAATTTATTAAGTACCTCCTAACAGTTCATAAATGTTAGCAAGACTCTCATTATATTGTTACATATCTATCTATCTCGGTCACATGAGTCCTGTAGAGCCATCAACATTCCCAATCTTAAAGGCATTGGATTCGAAAGTTGAATTTTAGGATGTCATGTGAATAAAAATATGTTGTTGCGTCGTGTTGATTTCGTGATTTTAGTGAATAGAAAATAGACATTGGTTTTTAAATTAAAAAAAAAGAATTGCAGAGATCATTGCAAGGAGGACGTCCATAGAAAGCATCCTTAATATTTTGACGATAAATAAACTCGCTGGAACTATCGTAAAATATCCCCTAATAAGAATAGAGGAAGTATCGTTTTCGTAAACTCATCTTCAACATTTGCTTTTTCATTTGATAGGAAAGTTTTCTTTATTATTCTACATTCGATAGGCCCAGTGATTATCCATTTATCGACAAATGAACAAAACACATATGCATTACTTGGTCTGAGATTTATTCAATAAATAGGTGGAATAGAAATAATTTCATTTAAAGGAGTCCACAATGACGTCATGGATATAGGCCATTGAAGAAGAGAAAATTTGTGTTAAGGATAAATATCTTTGTTCTGAATTGATGTTCGCTCCTCAACAGCTGCTGTGAGTGAAGGATTACCTTATTGCATCAACTGTTCATTATTCTTTTCTTTCAACCAATCACGTTGCAAGAAAGATCACCTTTTTTCTCTATCCCTAATCATAACGCATACATGAAATAAAGAGCACTTTAAAAATATTTTTACCTCTGTTATAACTTCGATTTATATTATTTCTTTTAAGAAAGACATTCATCATTTGTATAATAGCTTTAGAATAGTCATACTAGCAAATATGTGAACAATATCAAACGTAAAAAACCCAAGACATATTAATCATCCTCCTACAGGACGATGAACACTCATTATTCATTCAGTCATCACCTCTGTTGCTTTTTATATTCCCAATCTCTAAGTAGGAAATTGATTGTAACAATTATGAACTTCTGTGACTCTGACTGAGAAAACCTTGAGCTCATCTGAGCAAGAATACACATAATAAAACTATTAAAAACGGACACTTTTAAAGAAACTAGAGTTGAGGTTGTGACCTTGATTTAATAAAATCCTTGTTTATTGACGGGGAGAAAAATAGTGAGAAGAAAGGAAAAGAAAGTTATTAAGGATTGATGGTAACAGAAAAGACCCAAATCGATATTATTCGCTTAAAATAACAGTCTTAAGGTTCCTCATTTTGTCACTCCACAGCTGAATTAAAACAACTATCAATTTGTATGCTTATTTCGTCTTCTCACTTAAATGGTTCACGCAACTTATATGAATTATATAAAATCAATAGTGCAACCTCAGGCACCAAGTGTGCTTTGACTCTTTTTAGTTCTCCGAGAAAAAGTCCAGCTTTTTAAACTTGGCCATGGTCTCGATGTAGGTTTTATTCCACTTCCCGTAGTGGAGATCAAAGATGGTGGCGGCCTTGATGAAACAATTTCGCGTTTCCTCGATCTTTTCGAGGAAGCGTGAAATCCTCTTGGTCTCATCCTGGAAAGAACACATCATGACGTCACCATAGTTGAGGAGTTCGTAGGCGTATTCCAGGCTAAACTCCCCAAAGCGCTCAAGGATTGCAGGGAGGGAGACCTGGAGATACTGGGCGCTCTCTTCAAAGGAGCCCATGGTAGCATAGGCCTTGGCCAGCTGGTTTGCAACCTCTGTGATCTCCCGGTGATGCGCGTAGAGTGCCTCAGTCCGCATCTGATAGCAGCTCTGTAGCAGGGGAAGGGACTCTCTCACGAGGCCACGGTCTAGGGCGTCAATGCCGTTCTTATAGAGGCCGTAGGCCATTATGACCTCACGGACCGTGTCGGAGTTATCCTGCTCCCTCTCACAGTCCCCGCAAATCCCCGGCGCAGAGGAAGGGGAGCTGCTCCCCGCCTCGGGATCCCCGGTTTGTCATAGACGGGCCCCGCGCAGTAGTGACACTTGAGGGCCAGGAAACGGTCCTGGAAGTTGAACTTGGACTCGTCAGAGCAGACTTCACAGGTGCAGTGGAAGTGGTACTGGGACTGAAGGAGCTCCCTGCGCTCCAAGAGGCTATGTCGACGAAAGTGAGGCCCATAGCAGTTAAAAACCTCAGACTTGGATGGAATAGGACGTAGGGCGCGAACGATGATGCGGCCTTCGTGGAAGGAGTTAATCACATTGGGGTGACAGGAATGGTTAAGCATGGACACAGAGGGATAAATAGCAGTGGCAATCCGCTGTTGACTCGTGGAGTAGACTACGGGACCACCAGTATTGCTGCTGCTGCTATTATTATTGGATAGATCCAGCTCGGACTCGTTTCCATCTGGGAGAACGTCGTAAATGGCACTTCCATTGCAAACGAGCTGACAGATATGTTTGAGCATGAGGCCGGCAATGAAGTGAAGGTTTTCTGGATCTTCCTCGCCTAGAGAGAGATACTCCAGGCCCGTCGACTCAAGGGGCTCTTCAACCTTAAAGAACTTGGTTCGCTTTTGTAGATACGTCGTAAGGAGGGTCGCCGTCACGGTGTACTGGAAAAGATCCTCTGGAGAGAGATCTCCGGCGTGGTCCATAAGATTGAAGACACGAACGTAGGCGCTTCTTCGCTCATCAGAGTAGGAAGGCTCCAGGACTTCAAAGTTGAGGGACTCCTTTCGACGCCAGACTTTTTGGATGTCCTTTTTGAGGCTGAGGAGTAGGGGAAGGCCCGCAGTAAGGATGATGCGTAGGGCGAGGTGCGCAATGCCCACGGAGTGAGCCAGGTCTAGTCCCTTGCATTCGAACTGGTGATATATGTCCCAGGCGACTGAGCGACAGGTCTCAGAGCAGAATCGGGGCTGTGTGCATTTCAGGCAGGGAATGGGGCCACAAAGGCCTTATTGCAGTGATGACAGAGGCTTGCATAGAACCCCGGAAGGAGAACCATGGCGTAAGGGGACTCGATAAATAAGATATCCCCCAAGTCCACCTTATCCGCGGCAAGAACGCGGCGCTCCCCATTGTACATCTGGAGGCGAAGCTTGGAAGAGGCTCCAGACATGTTCGGATTCCATCCCTTGGCGGGAGAGCTGGGCGGAAGGGAGGAGGCGTTGTTCCAAGTGGAGGAACTACTGGCCTCGCCCTCTGAGTTAAGCACTTCGACCCTAAGCGCATTGATGTCTTTGACCAAGGCCTCCTTCTTTTCCGGGGATAGCTTTTGTGCGTCCTTGAGTGACTTGAGAGCGCGATCAAAGGCCTGAATGGCGTCTTGTGAGCGGCCCATTCGTGCGAGACACGTCCCATGGCGCTGATGGAGCTTGTAGCGTAGATTGAGGGGATACTGATGCTTGAGGGCAAGGGTGATGTCCTGAGAGGCGGCTTCGTAGTGTCCGAGTTGATAGAGCGTAGCAGAGCGGTTGGCATAGGCCAGGGAGAGCTCAGGGCCGAATTCTCCGGCGGTTATCACGGATTCTGAGTAGAGACGAAGACAGACGGCCGCATTTTCCTTTCGGGAGAATTTAATGTTCCCTTCGTCACGAAGTTTGGAGGCAACGGATCCGGATTTGGAGTAGCGTGACTCAGCACAGGAGCTAATCCAACTGGCGACCTTGTTCCGGATTCCAATGGAGTACTGGACACGAGATATCTTCTCTGGGAATGTCTTTGCAGAAGGCAAGGTAGCCATGAGGCCATCACGGGCTGCCTTCTCGCTCAGAGTGTCCAGAATCCATTGCCATCCACCGTTGCCTGACATGGTGGCTTGACGACACGAGAAGAAAAGAAGGAGCCTTAACTAGAGACAAGACAACAGCATGGGACCCCACACGGATGCACAACGAAATCAACAACTTCCCTTGTTCATAAGAAAGAGAGTTTACTTGGTAGAAAAATGAAGTAATGAGAGAAATTAAACAATTTCTCTTCTCCACGCTCGCATTGACAATATACTAGAACAAGAAGGAGAAAATCGTAATCCTGAACCATAATAATAAAAACATACCAATATGACGTCATTGGCCCACCCAATTCTCCCTCTACGACGTTCCTTACACGCGCCCTTCTACCAAGGCAACGAATATTCCCAAGGAGTAGGGAGAAGAAAAAGAGGATACAATATGAAACATATAATCAATGATGTCATTATATGAAAAAAAATACTTTTCTTTCCTAAATATAATCATTATGATGACGTAAGTGGATTATTTTATGTAGTCTTCTTATTTATTTTACTCCCTTATATTTGTTATGTAGTTATTTGCTTGCACGCTATGTCATAATAAAAGTAAACTTACTTTGTCAAAATCATGCAGAAGGCCTGGTGTGCGGCCCATGTGCCTATATAACCACTTCGACTAATCGTATTTTGTGATTAAATGAAGTGAATAAATATATAAACATACTGTAGAATATAAAATAAAATGTATATTGTACAAGGATTCTGAAGTTGCTGGTGTATTGTTCCCTAAGGCGCATTGGTATAGATGTGATACGTCAGCTTGAATCAAATAATAAATCAAAGTCTTAATTTTATTTACAAGGAGTTGCAAAAAATTATGTTAGGATTTCATTTCACAATCTTAATTCAATGATCTTCTCCTAACGGAGCTGGAAAGACTTGCATGCGTTAACTGATAAAACGGTATTACAATTTGACATCCATTCAACAATGTTCTTTTTGAACTCACACATACTTGTTGATATTTTTGCACATGCCTTGTAGTAGTACCCATAGAGATATATAGACATAGAGGGCTTATTGGATTCTTTAGAGAAATACGTCATATTGCCCAATATAACAAATATTTATATCTTTATTATCAACTTACGATGACGTAGGTCAAATTACTTTGTTTACGTTGGGCAATGACGACAGCTGAAATATGTTTCTCTGCTATTTAAGGGAATAAGCTATCTATATCTTTATATATGATTAGTATGTATTGAATTTCAAATAATCTATAATAAATTATAACAAATCATGTATTTAATTGTCCTTTGTTATAAACTGTCCGATATGAAATGCATATGAAGATGTAAAAGCAGATGTGCCGAGTCAACTAAAGAACATTATTTATTTCAGAGATTTAAAAAAAAGAAAATAGTGGTTAGCTTCAGTTTCTACTATAGCATGACTCTAAATATTTCAGGAGAATTGAATGATTCCGTATAGACTATCTGCAAAAGTATATGGATATAATCAGTTCTAAAAATATTTTTTTAAGAAATAAGATTAAGTTTTGAAATAACAAGTTACCTTTAACAATAACTTCTTTTTATCAGTTGAGAAAATATTTTTCGTCATTACATTATTATCTGCAAAAGTTTATGGATATAATCAACGTCATAGATTTATATTCTCAACCATGTGAGGGAGTTACTGTATGAAAATTAAGATGTGAAAAGCAAACGTATTTAAAAAATAACTTTAAAAACATCAACATGAGTACCCTCTTTTTCTTTTCCTTCTTGAAACTATAAAATAACCCTAGTAGGAGCTGCTATTTAAAAAATGGTTGGTGCGTCAGCACTTATGTTCATTTTTGGCTCTAAGTATTATTTGACGAAAATTGCAAAAAATAACAAAGTCATAAATTGATCATAGCTAAATTTAATAAAACTATGTTTTTTAAAAATAAGTAATAACAAAAAGTTTTGCTTCATAACGAAACCTTTGAACGCAATTTGGGGGGGGGGGGTCAAACCAAAATCCATTTTTCTACGATCATTTAGTTTCTTATGACGCAACTTTTGCGGGGGGATAAATTTTGATATCTTAATATTAGGTTTCTATAATACCCCCTAATGTGCATTCTGTAAAAATGAAATGTAAAAAAAGTAATATCTCCCGACGAAAATACAAAGATAGAGTCGTCTATACGGAATCATTCGATTCTCCTGAAATATTTAGTCATGCTATAGTAGAAACTGAAGCTAACCACTATTTTCTTTTTTAAATTATCTGAAATAAATATTATTCTTTAGTTGACTCAGCACATAATTAGTAGACCTCACAAAAGGTATCTTTGTTCATGACAAGGCACCTACTTACATACGCTTTGTACTTGTTAGTCCAGTGAGAAGCCTGCTGACAGATGGTTCTCTCAGCCATAAGTGAAAACCACGAAGAAAAAAACAACAACCCTCATTTACATGTATCTCTCTTCATGCATGTAAAATGCAGTGCTTTATTACACAATTCACAGCCTTACACATCTCCTACCTTCTTCTTGCACTGTCCTAATTATACACAGATATTATATTACCTCGTCATAGTACAGGTATACTTTATTAACTAATATTAATAATATTTGGTATACCGAAGGCTAAGTACGAAAACACCGTATTTTTATATACTGAGGGTTAGACTTGGAATAAATAAATCGGGATCAATGTGAGAGCCTCGCTCCACCGCTAGGTGTCTCTACTGTAAAAAACTTAGAAACAGTAAATAAACATCTTTTTTAAAATAATAATTTATTAATGAACGTATATGCAATCATATATGGACCCATTTTTATTAAATTAAAATTATATCGTGTTGAGTTGTACCGCACTGCTCTAATAGAGGGGATAACTCATTTCCCGAAGGACTATAGCCTTTGCATGAATGGCGACTTACTAAAAATAAAATTGCCTCTCTCGTGTAAATCCCCTTTTTCTACTTCCCTCTCTCTCTCAATCTTTTTCTCCTTCCTTCTCTTCTCCTTCTCCTTTCTTCTCTCTCTTTTACTTGAGTATAGCTTCCTTTATCACTATGGACTTTTGAAAGTGAATAAAGGAGTCCCTGGAAAAGGAGCCAATTCTTAAATAGTGTCCTTTTTTCTCTCTTTTACTTGAGTATAGCTTCCTTTATCACTATGGACTTTTAAAGTGAATATAGGAGTCCCTGGAAAAGAAGCCAATTCTTAAATAGTGCCGTTTATGTTGCCTCAATTGCATATGGAGAATCATGCAGTGAAAATGTATGGGAAAATTGACGCCGTTCAATTTTGCGTTCCGTTCACAAGCCTGATTTATTGTAATAATACGTACCATTATCCATGTGGAATAGTAATGGCTATATACTATTTAAATATTGAAAACTCCCCTAAATAATGAAAGGTTTCGTTGATAAACAGGTTTTGTCATTGTTTCCGATTGATTGTTCCTGGTAGAGGATGACACGGATGTCATCATTCCGGTTCTCATAAGGCTGAAAAACTCGAACATGAAAAACATTTGATTCCTCTGAATGCCTACCGCTTATGTCGTTTTGGTCGGAACCAATCAAAACTAAAAAGAAACGGCCCAGGAAGAAATGACCCTAGATTAAAAAGAAAAATGATGATGCATGGAAAAATGGTCCGAACAAATCTTTGCACCCTCTAATAATAACGACAACAAGGAATCACTAGTATATAATTGCAAAAATAAAACTACTATTAGCCATTATTTGCTAAATTTATATGAGAAAAGGTATTTGATCAATACTTTGTTATCTTACATTAATTTGGATTATCATTTTCCGCTTTTATTATTTCTTTTTAGGCCGAATTGTCATGGTCCATTTCTTCTGGACACCGGAAAAAGTAATAAATAAGAAGTTTATATAAGTGAGAGTAACAGATAGAAAATATTTTATGAAAAAACAAACATCAGTTTTTTTGTATATATAAAAAGATGTAATTACACATACCTATATTTAAATAAATATGTATCAATATGGTCAATGACTAAATTAACTTGAAGATTTTAAAAACCAAAAGTGGGATCAATCCATTGATAATAGATATACAGGATGCGCAGAACGCAATGTTTAGATTCCTCTGATTAGAAAAGAAAACTGAAACGTCACATTAGCGATTTGTTATTATTTAAGGCATAAAATATCCATATTCTCTTTCTTTCTCTCACTCATTATTTTCCTGTCTGTTTGATAGAAAGGACTACTACTTTTATGGACTAGTGAAAATATAAATAATAAAACATTTTTCAGATGTTAATAAATTTGCTGAGTTTCGGCCTGAAAATTGAAAATCTAATGCAAATAACATATTATTAAACCAATTTCATTTTTTTTTGCTGAAAATCATGTGAATGTAGTTACACAGAGTCATAAAAATCTTATTTTTATATAAAATTATATACGTGGTTGTGTGGCTTCATCGATATTAGTCCACCATATTATTTATTTAGATGGTGTAGGTATTAGATAAAAAAGGCAAATCGCCTAAGTGATGACGTCACATTTATTTATTGGAAATATCCCTCTTTGTTTACATGAGTTCTGCCCCCCCTGGAATCAATCATATTTGCTATTAAGTAGGTTCAAATTTTTGATATGGCTTATTAACAATGCCATATAATTAATGGGTGTTAAATGTTCGACCCTTCTAATAAGTAAGGAAGCCATGACCAAATAAGTTAATTATGTTGAAAATATACATAACTCACAAATATTATTTATAACCACCGTCGGTGGTATATAAGGTCTTAAGACAATACCCTGGAACAGTTTTTTTTGACTGAGAGAGTTTATTTGTTTATAAAGACCGTACCCATAACTTTTCAAGGAATGTGTGGGCAAGATGGTGAAGAAACTTTTTTAACATGAATACTACTTAAAATGGATAAATCCCTATTGTACTTTTCAATTGATAGTACATATAATAAATTATTTATAGAATTTGTTTTAATTGTGACTATCGTTCATTTTTCAGGGGTTGCGTTTTATTCTTAGTAGGACAAGTACTTTTATTCAATGTGATATGTAAAATATGAGCTAATTTATGCTCTTTTAAGTGATAAAAATTTGTTTAACATGCCATTAAAGTAGAATGATAAGCACTTCCATGTGTGGGTGTGCCATCTGCAGCGGCGGCGGCGGCTTTCTATAAAATAAATGTTGACGGCTAGACTGGCCAGGAGAAGGATGATGAAGCTAGTAGGGGTTTGATATAATACTTGGCGTGATTTCGTTCCAGATGTTCATTAAAATTGGACGTTAATACTTCTGGGCGTTGGCAATCCTCGATGGGGCATCTGACGACTTTCAAAGCTAAGTCGTATTTATAGCCAAGGGGTGCAAAGGCACAGCGCTCTTCGTGCTCCCTGGTCAAGACATTGAATCCCTCAAAACTGCAGCCTCTATGTTGAAAACTGCATTTTCGGGGAAGCGTCTCCAACATCTGTTCCGCAAAGAGGAGTCTCATGTTCGTAAGTCGCTGTCGGCATATTGGACAGGAGGATAATTTCTCATTGCAGGGAGAGCATAGCATATGCCCAGCAACGCATTGGAAAATCGGAGGAGCAATAATGGTGTTGAAACAGACGGGACATTCTAATCGACTTTGTAAGTCTCTCAAAATATTCTGTCTATCCTCAGTATTTAATTCGGACATGCTGCTAGAATATAATAAAAGGTTTTTATTATTTTAATAATTTATATCGTAGGAACAATTAAATGAAGAATATTTTGTATAAAAACGTTACTTTATCATGAGGGTTCTAAATGTATTAAATTGATTTTTCTATAACTCCTAGAAGATGAACTAATGGGCATGAACCATAGAAATATAAAGATATAGAGAGCTGATTCCCTTCAATAGCAGAGAAACATCGTTCAGCTGAATTCTGTGTGTCCAAACTAAACAAAGTAATTGCTACTACGTCATCGTAAACTGATCATAGAGATAGATTCAATGTCTATGATCAGCTTACGATGACGTAGATCAAATTACTTTGTGATTTTGAACACACAGAAACAACAGAACGCTGTTTCTCTGCAATTGGGGAATCAGCTCTCTATATCTTTATATCTCTATGGCATGAACGCCCAAAAGCAGCATCTCATACACAACTTTAGCGAGTAAATGAATAATTCGATCCTAAAATCAATGAGGTTGATCAAAACTCTCGGGAGTATTCGAACCTGCACCCTCAACATGAAGAGTTTACGCCTTTACGCACTCTCTTTTTCATCAATTTGTCATGGGATCCTTAGAAGTTGACGTTAATGGGATGTTTACATGATTTTCCTATCGCTGAAGGAGATTTTAAACAAAGAACAAGACGGATTACCAAGGAAAGGATTTAAGAGGAAGAAAAAGAAAGTTCATTCTAAGAGGAGGTTCCCACAGTTCATGAGGTTACACGACTTCTAACAAGTGATCTTTAATTTGAACGTTGAAAAAAGTACTCAACGTGAGATTTCCTTTCTCATGACACCCAAAATGAAGAGTGTCTGTTGGACATTCCTCGATAATTATTATGAGGTAGTTATGATTTAAATAATAATTCTTTAAGTTATATTCAGAATATGTTAATAATATATCCAACTTCAAATTGTTTTTTACTTTTTTACTTACGACTAATGAAGGAGAGCCGATTAGAGATGATGAAGATGCAGGGAAGAATGTTGTTATTCACTTTCCCAAAAGTGTTATTAGAGACTATGGCTTATTTATACACTGGATTTCTATTTATAAAAATCAACAAACCTTTACCACATATATATTTGTACAAAGAGTAGTTTGTTATATTATCAAGCTGTCACTTGAATTTTTTTCTTCTTGGACATTTAAATTTGAGCTTCCCGTTGTTTGTAATTGTCCTTGATATTGTCCCATACTTCCCATACTTGTCTCCCTTACTTAACTGAAAGCGTATATAGATAAGGAATAGTAGAGGATGTGACGTCACTTTCCATATTTCAAAATAAAAAATATGATGTCTCACTCTCTCTTTACTTCTTTATGTATCTGTCTTTCCCCAACACATGAGAACCATGATTCTAGGGCAATCACCCCCGGACTAGCACCCCCCGAGAATCACCCCCCGGGCATTTACCCCCCGTTATAATATTTATTATCTCTTAAAGTCCCATATGAAGTTAACTCTGTTTTCTAGTTATTAACAAAGATGACGTCACTGGTTAGCACACAGTCCCAGTTCTTTAGAATTGGAATCTGTATAAATTAAACGTGCATAAATTTGCAATTTTGTGTCTTAGACCTTATATCTGGCTATTTATGTACAACTAGACAATCATACAGTTTGTAACCTATCAACTCAAGATATCTTATTTATCTCATAGAGGTCCTAATCTATTTTCTAAGATATCATCAAAGAACCACTTGTCCTAAATCGAAGACTATGATCATTGGAGAAAGTGACTATTTGAAAATCAAAAACTCATCCACTCAAATAAGTTGACTTATAAATTTTATTCTCAATTTATTATATTATTTCTTCACACCCGAAAACGTGTTCCTGTGACTTTTTTAAGATAACCAAGTTCCCATTAGTCTTCGCAAGCAGCGGAAAAGGAGATCAAGAAAGTGGTTCACCAGTGACGTCACTTTTTTAATAGCTGGAAAACATAGTTAACTTCATAAGTGGACTTTAAGAGATAAGAAATATTACTAACGGGGGGTAAATGCCCGGGGGGTGATTGTCTGGGGGGTGATTGCCCTGTTACGGAGAACCATAGAGGCAAGGAGAATATATAAAGGTGTGTCAACAACGAACTCTCTACGGCAGGCAGGTTGGCGTTAGTTGACTCAGCTGTTGTATGACGTCATTGTTGAAAAATGCATACTATTATTCATTAATTTAAAAAGATTATTTAAAAGGAACCATTCATTGCTATTAATATTGAAAAATGCCTAAAGGTACAGTGCGTGTTTTGCAGTTTCCATAATAAAATATTGCAGATTGCCAAGACATAACTCATCTGCTTATGTAACTAGTTAATATTATCCTGTTGGTTAGAGATTTGGATACATAACAACTCGTTACAGTTCGGTCTAGTTCGTGGTAATATGTCAATAAATATTTATGTGCAGACCATAGCCAGACTACAATATCAAGGGGGGGGGGGGACAAATAGGTGGGGCACGAAGAACTAACAAATTTGTTTCGAGGGGATGGAGCTGGATTGTGAAGGAAGGCTAGTTTCTAAGTGAGGGCACTTTAAATAAAAGTGATAACATATTTTTTGATATTAGAAAATATGGAAGCAGGAAGTTAGTAAACCTTCATAACGAATAAAACGACATATCTTAAGAAAATAAATATGCAGAAAGTCAGCAAGACATTTTTAGAATAAATGAAGCTGCTATATGTGTCTGTTAACACAGGCGTGTATCAATGTAGAGGTAAGTGAAGTTCAGGGGCCTTCTGGAGCGATGCAACCAGTGGTGGGCACTTCCGCTCATTATTCCGCTCGTCCGCTCTGAGTGGAGGAGCAATTGGTGAGCGAATGCAAAGAGCGGATCATCTTTGTGAGAGTGAGAGTCTAAAATTAACTTCCGCTCATCCGTTCACATAAAAAAAGTTTCCGTTACTAAAAAGGATTGCTCATAGAAATAAGACTACTTTTTCTCGCTTTTTGCTCAAATGTAATGCCGCTAACGTGGCATGGACTAAAAAGGTGCGTCAGAAATTGTTTTTCTTGTCTAGACACGTGGCAGCAGTGTGCCACGCGTAGCTACTCAGTTCACGTCGTGCAGTTATTGTGTATACGCAGAGAGAATAAGTGACATTAGTCCTTTCTTAATATATAAAATGTGTACCCCCGTCATAACAAAGAGGTTGCGTTCATGGTCCCATATATAATTTCATTTTATATTCAGAAAGGAGAGAAAAGTTACATTATTATATAAACTTTTCTATTTCTTCTCTAAATATAAAAAAGATAAATGATCTTTGTTATAATTATTAAATAATTGTTACATGTAGTATGATTATAAATCCATCTGAAAAAAATGACGTCATAACACATGTTGATGATGTCATTAAATGGCTATATGGGACCCTACTTAGTACCAGTTAGTACTTACTCGGCGTACAAGTTTTGTCTCTCTCTGGCACTCTCTTATTCTCTCTGTGTATACGTTACCTATTCCGCCAACCTGAGCGGAAGAGCGGAATGAAGCGAGCGGAACAGCAGTACTCAAAAAAGAGCGAATGAGCGGGAGCGGATCCGTGCCAAAGTGAGCGGATGAGCGGTGAGCGGAACAGCAAAAAAGTGAGCGTGCCCACCATTGGATGCAATACGGGGGGGAGGGCGAGCATAGAGGGAGCTCCATCACTGTGGTGAAAGGTCCCGAGTTTTCTCCTTTCAGGTGGGGCCCAGGGTTATCAGGAACGCCAATGATGAAGTCCATATCGATGGAAATGCGTAATTATCATTTAAGTGCCTGTAAAAGTAAAAAGTTATTTTTTAGTTCATAGATAAAGATTTAAGAATATTACTACCTCTAACACATATTTTCTTAAAATTTCCACCACATTTTGTCATCTATAATTTATGTTTGTGGGTTATCATCCTTCCATAGAAGATTGAATGGTTGTCGTTCACGTTCATTGTGTATGAACTCTTAAGGCCCATAAATGTGTTTTCAAGCATTCCTCTTTGTATTTATATTTTTCATGGTTGATAACACCAATAATTTGTCCTTTCATTCCAGTTAGTTAGGGAAAGCCTGAATCATGGTTGGAGGTTCTTTTCTCTCAACTCCTCGTCCTTTATGATAATATATATCTTCCAAGTAACGGAAAAGATGGACTCTGTCTGCATGTTACAGACGTAGATCCCCTCTTTGACATGGGAAGAGTGCTATATATTTTCATGACCTCCACCTCGACGGAGGATGTGCACTCCATGGACTCCATTCACCGTTATCCAGGCTTACGAGTCACAGTCGGTTCATGGACTTTTCTTGAACAGTACAATTGACTTGAGGTTGTTCCTGGCACTCACACACATCCACAACAAAGCAAAACCTTTGAGAAATTGATTTCGTAAATATAAT